>JAGIQG010000008.1:19306177-19658677 GCA_024679065.1 Sphyrna mokarran | reverse complement strand
ATACCCACACAGGGAACCAGTTGTCATACACACACACACACACACACACACAGGGAGCCAGCTGTGACACACAGACACACACATATACAGGGAAGCAGTTGTGACACACACACACACACACACACACACACAGGGAGCCAGTTGTGACACACACACACACACAGGGAGCCAGTTGTGACACACACACACACAAATACACACACACAGGGAGCCAGTTGTGACACACACACACACTCACTACAACACAATAGGGAGCCAGTTGTGACACACACACACACAACACACTCACTCACAACACACATAGGGAGCCAATTGTGACACACACACACAGACACACACAGACACACACACACAGGGAGCCAGTTGTCACACACACACATACACATATAGGAAGACACACACACACACAGGGAGCCAGTTGTGACCCACACACAAGCACAGATGCTGGGAGCCAGTTCTCACACGAACACATACAGGAAGCCAATTCTGACACACACAAACACACACACACAGGGAGCCAGTTCTGACACACACACACACACACACACGCTTACACGCACACACACACACACTGGAAGCCAGTTCTCTCTCTCACACACAACACACACACATGCACAGGGAGCCAATTGTAACAGACACACACAAACAGACACACACAGGGAGCCAGTTCTGACACACACACACCACACACACACACACACACAGGAAGCCAGTTCTGACACACACACACACACACACACAGGGAGCCAGTTCGGACACACACACACACACAGGGAGCCAGTTCGGACACACACACACACACACACACACACACACAGGGAGCCAGTTCTCCCTCACTCACACACACACACACACAAACACACGAATACACATACACACACGCATACACATACACACACACACACACACACACACACACACAGGGAGCCAGTTCGGTCACACACACACACACTGGAAGCCAGTTCTCTCTCTCTCACACACATACACACACACATGCACAGGGAGCCAATTGTAACAGACGCACACAAACAGGCACACACTGGGAGCCACTTGTCACACACACACACACACGGGAAGCCAGTTCTCTCACACACACAGCCACACACACACACAAATACACTGGGAGCCAATTCTGACACATGCACACACATACACACTGGGAGCCAGTTCTCACACACACACACACACACACACACACACACACACAGGAAGTCAGTTCTGACACACACACAGGAAGTCAGTTCAGACACACACACACACACACAGACACACGCACAGGGAGCCAGTTCAGACACACACACACACACAGGAAGTCAGTTCGACACACACACACACACACCCACACACACAGGGAGCCATTTCTGTCACACACACAGGGAGCCATTCTGACATTGACACACACCACACACACACATAGGGAGCCAGTTCGGACACACACACACACATATACACTGGGAGCTAGTCTGACACACACACACACTGGGAGCTAGTTCTCTCTCTCTCAACACACACACACACACAGGGAGCCAGTTCTGACACACACACACACCACACACACACACACACTGGGAGCCAGTTCTCTCTCTCCACACACACACACACACACAACACAGACACACAGTGAGCCAGTTCTCACACCACACACACATACACAAACAGGGAGCCAGTTCTGACACACACACACACACACTGGGAGTTAGTTCTGACATGCATGCACACACACACACATGCACACACACACAAGGAGCCCAGTCTGACACACACCCACACACACAGGAGCCAGTTCTGACACACACACACACACACACAGGGAGGCAGTTCTGACACACACATGCACACGCACTCACACACACACACACGGAGCCAGTTCTGACACACACACACAGACACTGGGAGCCAGTTCTCACACACACACACACAGACACTGGGAGCCAGTTCTGACACACACACACACACACACACAACACACACACACAGGGAGCCAGTTCTGACACACCACACACACAAACACTGGGAGCCAGTTCTCACACACACACACACACACAAACACACAGGGAGCCAGTTCTCACACTCACATACACACACAAACACACAGGGAGCCAGTTCTCACACTCACACACACACACACACACACAAACAGGGAGTCAGTTCTGACATACACACACACACACAGGGAGTCAGTTCTGATATGCACGCACACACACACACACACACACACAGGGAGCCAGTTCTGACACACACACACACAGGGAGCCAGTTCTGACATACACATGCACACGCACTCACACACACACGGAGCCAGTTCTGACACACATACACAGACACGGGGAGCCAGTTCTGACACACATACACACTGGGAGCCAGTTCTCACACACACACACACACACTGGGACCCAATTCTGACACACACAGACACTGGGAGTCAGTTCTGATGCACACACACAGACACACAGACACACAGACACACACACACACACACACAGGGAGTCAGTTCTCTCTCTCTCTCACACACACACACAGGAAGCCAGTACTCACACACACATAGGGAGTCAGTTGTGATACACACATACAAACACACACACACACACTGGGAGCTAGTTGTGACACAAACACACACAGGGAGCTAGTTGTGACACAAACACACATACAGAGGGAACCACTTGTGACACACACACACAGGGAGCCTGTTCTGATACACACACACAAACACTTACACACTGGGAGTCTGTTCTGACACACACACACACAAATACTGGGATCCTGTTCTGATACACACACGGGGAGCCAGTTCAGTTCTGACACACACACACTGGGAGCCAATTGTGACACACACAAACACACACTGGGAGCCAATTGTGACACACACAAACACACACTGGGAGCCAATTGTGACACACACAAACACAAACACACACACTCTGGGAGCTAGTTGTGACACACACATACAGAGGGAGCCACTTGTGACACACACACAGGCACAGAGCCAGTTGTGACACAAACACACAGGGAACCAGTTCTGATACACACACACACATATTGGGAGCCAACTCGCACACACTGGGAGCCATTTCTCCCTCTCTCTCTGTCTCACACACGGGAGCCAGTTCTGATACACACAGGCACATTGGGAGCCGGTTCTCTCTCTCTCTCGCACACACATACACACACGGGAGCCAGTTCAGAGACATGCACTGGGAGCCAATTCAGACACACATACACACTGGGAATTCTGATATGCTTCCAGTGCAGAGAGGCTGTCTCTGCTTTGCTGATGCACCGAGAAGCAGGTGCCGGATTGCTGTGTGACAGCCTCACATACACACACAAGGGGAGAGAGAGAGAGAGAGAGGGGCAGTGACTGCACTGGAGCCGGGTGACTGAAACTGAACTGAAACTGACAAGAGGTGGAGAGGGGGGGGGGGGGGGGGGGGGGGAGGGGACAGAAGGGGGTGGGGGTGGGACTGTACGCATGCGTCTTGCTGCCTGCGGGGGTCCCCACACGCGGCTTCGCCTCTTTACAAGCAGAAAACACACACACACACACACTCTCTCTCTCACTGTGTTTGCAGCCTCCTATATATTTATACACAGAGCAAGGCTCCACCTCAGCAGTTTAGTTGTGCGGATCCTGAGGCTGGCCACCTTTCTTGCGTTCTGCCCAGAGACTCCAGAGAGAGAGAAAAAAAAGAAGAGGGAGAGAAGAGGAAGAAGAAGAGGAGAATAAAGCAAATAAACAGCCCGAGGATGCGGATCCAGTCCGGCGAGGTGACCAGCCGAGCTCTCGCCTCCCTGTAGCAGAGATGATTTGTGAGTGTGTTAGCAGCGCGGTCGCTCTTGTCTTGTATCTGAACACGCTCGGCGCTGACTTCTGCTATGATGACAGGTAAGGTGTATTGTTCTCACTTCCCCGAATGATCACTCCAAACTGCTGACAGCCTCTCTTTTCCGCCGCTGTTTTCCATCCCACTCTGAGCCGAGCCTCCGCAAGGCAAGAACGCACACTGTCCCTCCCCCGCCTTTTGGCTCCGATTTGGATCTGATTCGATTATTGGCAGCGGTGGAAAAGTATTGTTTCTCGACCAGACGAGGCAGGGCATACCGTTCGTAGAGGAGGGAGGGAAAGGGCTGCAGGATGTGGCGGTACGGTCACAGCTAGGGTGCAGAGAAACTTAGGTCCATTCAAAAGTCTGAGGGCAGCAGTTCTTGAGTCCACTTGTGGGGGGGGGGGGGGAGAGAATGAATTGTTTGGGGTGCGGGAACTCTGCAGGGTGTCACCACAGCTGGACAGACCCACAGATCCACTTGAGAGTTGGGGGAGAGGGGGAAGGAATAAAGATCCTGCTCAAAAATTCCCGGGGGTGGGGGAATCCTGAGCAGAATCATCCCACACTTTCAACTGCAGCGGCTCTTAATCACACACTCAGTCATCACATTTAACTCAGGGAGTTAAACATCTGGCTGGGGACAGCTGAAATCCTCATGCTTGCCTTTTGCACTTGTTTAAATATTATAAAGCAGCAGTAATTCCTCCTTTTGAAAATGCGGGCTGGGAGGTGGAGAACGTGCTGTTGAAGGGACTCCGGAGCTCCCTGTATCTAACCCACCCCCCTCTTCCTTGTCAGGGTGAACGCTGCAGTGTTTTGATGCTGGGAATTTGTTGCCAACTGATTGAGAAAAAGACACGTCTCTCTCTCTCTTCCCCCCCAGTGATCGTGGAGCGCGAGTTTAATTCAGTTTGCGACGACTTAATCTGATTCCCATTTCGTGGCTGCTTAATTGGGATAGATGAGGATAATCACGCGTGGTTAAACTTCAGTGTGCACGGTTTTTCACGCTCTATTTACATTAAACCGACCAGGAACTGACGGTACATTGACTTAATCGTCAGAGGGAGAGGGCTTGACTGCTGCTTGAAGTTAGTTGGCGCTGCAAGGATTTGAGATTTTCCAGTTTTTTTTCCCCCTAAAGATCCGCTATTTCAATCAGTGTGGGGACAATTTCATCCCCCGTGGCTTTTTGGAAGGGGAGACATTGGGACCGACAGAAGCCAAAACCTTGCCAGCAAGCGAGAGGCGCAGACTGCTGGTGACGGGGAGGTTGTTTGCGTTGGTTCACAGTCAGAGATGGGTTTAATATACGGATCAAATAAAACTAATTATTAGCCAGTTTCGCAAAGTACGCCAGCTCTGATAGGTTGGTGTCGAACAACGACGCAAATCAATCAACCTCCCTCCCGGGCAAGAGAAAAGACCAGTCCCCAACAGTGTGACTATTTTGTGTGGGAGAGGGTGATTGGAAATATGTTCAAATTAAAGGTGTATCTACTGTACACCCTTACAAATAAATGTGCGTTTTCCTACAATCACTGAGCAAACCAGTCCCGGAATCAGTCAGAAAGCAGACATGAATGAATAGAAATATCCGCCCTATTGACAAGCACGTGTGTTTTAAGACGGCACTTTTCATATTGATGGTTTCCCTTAGTCCTGCTGTGTGTCTGGTCAAAATTATACATGGAGATGGAGGGGGGGGGAGATGAATTGATACACCAGGGGAAGGATTGACTCAATGCCAACTTCGCCCCATGTCTGGAGAGAAGGTGCAGAAATGTGCCTCTCTCCCAACTGCTGGAGTGGGAGACTGATGTGTCAGCTTAACGTACCCCCGGAATCTCTCCGGCTGTTGTATTTATTAGCGGCGTTGACGCTGTTTGGAATGTCCCCGTTTGAAACCAGATAGGTTCAGGGTTCTACTAAAATAACAAGAGGCGAGGATTTCAAAGGGAGAGGGTTTGTGCGCCGGTATCCCATGGAGTTATTTCAGGATCATGATGTGTTGTCACTTAGCCTTTACTGTCACTCCCTCCCGCTGAAGATGAATTTGAATAGACAGCGGGGAGGCTAAGGTAAAAGGGGAGGGTGGAGGAAATGTTGAATGAGTTGTTTTCTGCAACTATCCTGAGAAGTTTCATAGATATGACAGCCTGAATCAATTCCCTCATTATGAACTTTCTCCCCCGCGGAAGTTTTACTTTGCACTTAGTGGGGGTATCAGTTTTGGGGTTATATACGAAATAACCAAAGGGAAAATGAAATGTGGAGTTTTTCCCTAAATATCCCTTCTGATTGTGAATCCTCTGTAAATTATTTGAGAATAGTATGTCCTCAAACACTGGGGGGCCGGGGGTGGAGGGGAGGGAGGGGTGGGGTGGTTAGTGAATGTGGTATATTGCTTCAAGTCTGATCTGTTTGACTTGGTTATACAACATACCTTTGTAATTGGCATATTGTATGATAGTCATCTGCACAGTCAGTCCACAGACTGGTTTTTCCAGTAAAGACCAATTGTAATATGTGAATTACCTGCATTTTCGTCCTTCATGTTTCATTGAATTTGTGTTGGGTGTTAACAATATTGCGCTCGTATGCAAAAGCAAAGAGGTAAATATGCTGATATGCAGCATTGTGAGAATTTCATCACAATTCTCTGTCAAGGAATCAGTTAGCATTCTAAATGACTATGAAGTCTCTTACAGTGGAGTGACATATTAAGACCAAACTTTTATTAAGACATTTGGATGTCAAAGTAATTAAGCATTATCTGTATAGCTTCAACTGTCTTTAAATATGTATATATGTATGTGCATGTGTATATGTATATATAAAATAATATGAATTTGTATCATGTCTTTCACAACTTCATCATGTCCCACTCAATGTTATCAATGAAGGACTTTTAGATTGTTACTGTTATATGTAGGAAACATGGCACCCAATTTGCACAAAACAAGGTCTCACTGATGTTAAATGTCCCATTAGTCTCATCTGTGGCTCAATTAGTAGCACTCCTGCCTCAGTTTGAAGGAGCACTCCAGGACTTGAGGAACCAAAGTTGATATTCCAGTGCAGGAGGGTATGCTGCACAGTTGGGGATGGGGGCTGGTACCATCTATCAGATGAGATGTTTGAGTGTGGAATTTGCACGTTTCCTCTATGCATGAGTTTCCGTCCGGGTGTTCCGGTTTCTTCCCACATTCAAAGATGTGCATGTTAGGTGATTTGGCCATTTTCAATTGCCCCTTAGTGTCCAAAGATACATAGGGTAGGGTGTTAGCAGGATAAATTTGTGGGGTTTCAGGGATATGGTCTGGGGAAGATGCTGTGCTGGAGCATCAGATGTGGAGAGTCAGTGGGTAAAATAGCCTCCTTCTGAACCGAAGGGATTCTGTGTTAAGCTGAGGCCATGTCTGTCTTCTTTGATGGATGTAAAGTATCTCCTGTCACGATTGCAAAAGAGAGCAGGATATTGTCTCACTGTCCTAACTAGTATTCATCCCTCAATCATTTTCACAAAACAGGTCATCTGGTCATTAAAATGTAGCTGTTTGAGAGATTTTGCTGTGTGCTAATTGCTTGTTGAATTTCCTACGATACAACAGTGATTGCACTTCTAAGGTAATTAATGGCTGTAAAGTGTTTGGTATATCTGTGGTCTTGAAATACACTATATGAATACAAGCTGTATTTTATGTATTTTTACAAATAACATAGCAAGGTCGTCTGTTTCAAGTGTTGGTTGAGGGAAGGATATTGTCGAGAATATATACAAAACTCCCCTGCCCTCCTCCAAAGGAGGTGGTATTAGATTCAAGCTATTATTCTTAAAATGCAATGTGCATCTAGCATATTCAAGTTATGCTGTCACTTGCACCTCATTATGCCCCACATTGAGCTCAGCGACAAAGCAGCTTTGCACTCATTGAATCACAATGCAGTCCTTAGCTGCCACATATTCCATGTTTTTTTGTCTTTAACTTATGCATGCTGTGCATCTTGGAATATAAACACCATGTTGTCCTTTGTGGGTTTTTGGTGACATGCATGAAGAACACCATTGTGCACACGCTCAGAACTATGCTATGTAGGTAGCTTTTTCTAATGCCACGACAGAGCAGCGGATAAATTTGAATTATTCCCAGGTGGTAAGTGGAGAAGCGATAGCACTTGTTGCTGACCCCAGAAAAAGCTTCCCACAAAGATCTAGTGAATTCTGTGACATGGGATTTTCCCAATCTCAAATAAAAACAGAAAGTGCTGGAAAATCTCAGCCTGGCTGGCAGCAGCTGTGGAGGGAGGGGAACAGAGTTAACATTCCGAGTTCGATATCACTCTTCTATGGAATTCCTTTTTCACAATGTTAGTTGTGATTTGGTGCAAGGTCAAGGCGGTCACCAGGCAATTTAGCAACAGTGATGTCAGCAATGAGAGTAAGCAGCCAATCACACTTAAGTATTCTCATAGACAGCATACCAGGAAGTATATTTTTTATTTGCTCAGGGGATGTGGGCATCACTACCTGACCCAGCATTGATTGCCCGTTCCTAATTACCCTTGGACTGAGTGGTTTGCTGGGCCATTTCAGAGGGCATTTAAGAATCAGACAACAAAAAAATTGCTGTGGGTCAGCCCTCCACCCCACTCCCATCCCTAACTTACACATATTGAGAAACTAAGGCTTAATTTAGCATGGCCAATCCACCTAATGTGTACATTTTTGGACTGTGGGAGGAAATTGAGGCACCGGGAGGAGGCCCATGCAGACATGGGGAGAATGTGCAAACTCCACACAGATAATCATCTTTCTTAAATGTCATTAGTGAACAAGGTTTTAATCAAAATGTTTCATGGTTATCATTAGACTTTTAATTCCAGATTTTTATTGAATTCAAATTTCACCATCTGTCACAGTGGGATTTGAACCTGGGTCCCCAGAGCATTAATTACCTTGGTCTCTGGCTTACTAGTTCAGTGACAATACCATTACACCATTTACCTTCCGAGTTTTTCATTTTTAAATAAAATACTATTGACTTTGGAATTATCTTTCAAAGAGCATTGGTGGCTGAGCGATTGAATATATTCAAGGCTGCGTTACACAGATTTTTGACCGATAAAGGAGTTAGGTATTGATAAGGGATAGGAGTGCAGCCAAGCAAGTGGAGTTAAGGCCACAGGTCTATTGGAATCATTGCTGGACTATTAATCCAGAAACTCAGCTAATGTTTTGGGGACTCAGGTTCAAATCCCGCCACGCAAATAGTGGCATTTGAATTCAATAAAAATAATCTGGAATTAAGAATCTACTGGTGACCACAAAGCCATTGTCAATTGTCGGAAAAACCCATCTGGTTCGCTAATGTCCTTTAGGGAACGCAATCTACTGTCCTTACCTGGATTGGCTTACATGAGATAATAATACGGTTGACTCTCAATTCTACAACCTCCACTCCTCCTCAAGGGCAACTAGAAATGGACAATAAATATTGGCCAGCCAGTGTTGCCCAAGTCCCGGAAATGATTAAAGATACATAGGATAAAAACAAATTTATTCCAGATGCTAGAATCTGAAACCAAAAGAGAAAATGATGGAAAATCTCAGAAGGTCTGGCAGTACCTGGAAGGAGAGAAAAGACCAATGTCTTGAGTCCAGATGACCCTTTGTCAAAGTTTTGGCAAAGGGTCATCAAGACTCAAAATGTTAGCTGTTTTCGCTCCTTACAAATGCTGCCAGACCTGCTGAGATTTTCCAGCATTTTCTCTTTTGGGATTGAAAAAAACAATCAGGTCAACCTTAAAGTTAATTTATTCATGTCACAAGTAGGCTTACATTTACACTGTAATGAAGTTACTGTGAAAATCCCTTAGTTGTCACACTCCAGCACTTGTCTGGGTACACTGAGGGAGAATTTAGCATGGCTAATGCGCCTAACCTGCGCATCTTGCCAATTGTGGGAGGAAACTGGAGTATCCAGAGGAAATTCATGCAGATGCAGGGAGAACGTGCAAACTCCACATAGTCAGTGACCCAAACCAGGAATTGAACCCGGGTCCCTGGCATTGTGAGGCAGCAGTGCTAACCACTGTGCCATCATGCTGCCCAAATATGATCATTTTTGGAATGCGGAGTGGACTGGCTGGGCCAGATGGCTTACTCTTGCACCTATTTCTTATAATCTTATTCTTTTACTACTATCTTTACAAAGAGCAAAATAAATGACTAGAGCAGAAATATGGGATTATGTAGAAACTGAAATATCATGAGCAAGCTTTAAAAAAAAAGTGAATATTTTAGTGCCACAATGGAAAAATTTGACATTCCACAAACAGATGAACAGCTTTTCAGGATCAGCGAGGCTATTAAGCAATGATTATGCATTTAATACGCAGCTAAAACCAGCTTTACATCATTCGACAGGTGTACCTTTTTCAGGGCTATAACAGTGAGACTTACAGTTTTATAAGTTCAATAATTTCTACTTGATTGCGATACGGTAGCACAGTGATTAACACTGCTGCTTTACAGCTAGCAGAGACCTGGGTTCAATTCCCGGCTGGGTCACTGTCTGTGTGGACTTTGAACATTCTCCTCGTGTCTGTGTAGGTTTTCTCCGGATGCTCCAGTTTCTTCCCACAGTCCAAAGGGGCTGATTCATCCAAAACTGGCACTAATTATGCCTGCAAAACTGACAACAATTTCTCAAGGCCAGATGTGGGCAGTTAAATCTAGAAATCCAGAAGTTGATATCAGTGATTCAACACTTCCCAATAAGAACACCAGGGTTAGGTTGATTGGCCATGCTAAATTGCCCCTTAGTGTCCTGAGATGTGTAGTTTAGAGGCATTAGTGGGTAAAAATATGTGTGGATATGGGGGTAGGGATTGGGTGGGATTGTGGTCGCTGCAGACTCGATGGGCCAAAGGGCCTCTTTCTGTACTGTAGGGATTCTATGATTTCTACGATTGTAGGCTGGGAGAGTCTCCCCTGGTGTTCTTATTGGGAAGTGTTGAATCACTGATAACTTCTGGATTTCTAGATTTAACTGCTCACATCTGGCCTTGAGAAATTGTTGTCAGTTTTGCAGGTGTAATTAGTGCCAGTTTTGGATGACTGACAGTTTTATGACATAGAAACTCGAAGCAGGAGTACGCCATTTGTCCCCTCGAGCCTGCTCCGCCATTCATTTTAATCAGAACTGATCATTAAATTCAATATCCAAATCCCCCCGCTGCCCAGTATCCCTTGATCCCTTTAGCCCCAAGAGCTCTATCTAATTTCTTCTTAAAATCAGACAGTGCTGTAATTTTGCCATCTTTGCTACTACAGAATCTGAACCTTAGAAGGTTTCCACAGCATTGAAGTTATGCTACATCTGATCAGTGACCCAATCAATGTGAAGTGCCCTTAACTTGTACCTTGAATTTTCAGTGCTCTCAAGAGTGAGACTGGAACCTAATGGTTGAGAGGTAAACTGCTGCTTTCACATTGGTATTAAAGTAGTGGTATACTGACATCGAGAAATGCCTCACTTTTATTCTCATTGAGATGTAACCTAAAGTTATGTTTTTCAGATAGTCGTCCAATGTCCTTTCCATTAAGTGGTGTTTCTCAATTTGTGGATTAAGTGTGCTGGTCAACTGGTGCAACAGTCAACTGTGTGTCCACTTCCAGAGTGGAAAGTAATCTAATTCTTCCCAGAATGTTACTGTTTTACAGTCTGTGTTCAAGTTTTCAAAGCCTCACCTATGTGGTGCTGTGAACAGTGTGCTTCATTCATTGCTGCTTGCAAATTCAGTGTTGTTGCCCATAAACAAAAACACCTGTCACCCTTCTTGTGCAACGCATTAAAATATTGGATCATAGATTCATCTCATAACAGCATTCAGAAACTGTCCTCAACTTCTGAGTCCAACTTCTTCCAAAAAGTCCCAATCTACGAACTCTCAGAACTTAATTTAACTCCCATCAAATATATTATGAATTCAATACTTGCAGATAATCAAGATTTGGTTTATTATTGTCACTTGTATTGGAATGCAATAAAAAGTATTGTTGCACGCTATGCAGACAAAATATACTATTCATAGAGTGCGTAGGGGTGAAGGAAATGATTGGGTGTAAAATATAATGTTGCAGTTACAGATCGAGTGAAGAGAAAGGTCAGCTTCATAGAATCCTACAATGCAGATGGAGGCCATTTGGCCCATCCAGTCTGCGCTGATCACAATCTCACTCAGGCTCTATCCCCATAGATTTACCCTAGCCATCCCCCTGAAATTAAGGGGCAATTTAACATGGCCAATCAACCTAACCTGCACATCTTTGAACTGTGGGAGGAACTCAGAGCACCTGGAGGA
Organism: Sphyrna mokarran; assembly: GCA_024679065.1. Taxonomy (NCBI): domain Eukaryota; kingdom Metazoa; phylum Chordata; class Chondrichthyes; order Carcharhiniformes; family Carcharhinidae; genus Sphyrna; species Sphyrna mokarran. Next base: position 19,646,483 of record JAGIQG010000008.1, on the reverse strand, counting down.
AACTCATGCAGACATGAGGAAAATGTGCAAACTGTACATTGACAATGACACAAGCTGGGAATCGAACCTAGATCCCTGGCACTGTGAGGCAGCAGCAGTGCTAACCACTGTGCCACCATGCCACCCAGCTTAGACGTAATAATGTTGGTGAAGGTGCAATGATTACATGACTTGAACAGTGTTTTATTGTGAATTTGGTTTAAAAAAATCTTACATCCCCTTCCCCCAAAATCAATAGGTTATATTAAAAATAAAGATTTTTTGGGTACAGTTTAGGAAGGTCTTATAAACAAAAGTGGACCAATTGCTACATGCTCACCTCTTTATCATTGTCTTCAAGGTATTTTTGCATTGTCAATGCTGGTTGATTAAATGAATGCCTGACGAAGGGGCAAAACCCGAAAGCTTGCGAGTTTACTATCAAATAATTCCTTTGGACTTAAACCTGGTGTTGTCAGACTTACTAGATTGAATGAACATCAGAGTAGTATTTATGAAATTAATCAGATCATTCAAGCATGTGGGTCAGGGCATACTTTGAGTTGTATCAAGCTGCCAACATGTTGCACGCTGCAGTCAAGAATGTGATCAGAATGGAGGAGCAGGTCAGATTTGACAACATCACTATCTGATTCATATGAATCTGGAGTCAGTGCTAGATTTAAACTGGAATTGTGCATTGAGATGTTTAGCAACAGTTGAATGTTGCACCAAATTAATTTTCAGTGTTTAGGGTTCAGCTCAATGTGGAGTAACAGATTTAAAAATGTGCTTCTGAATTCACTAATAAGCAGCGAATAGCATAGTGTAGAGCAAGATAATGTAGTTGAAGGCCTAGCCTAAGCTATATTCCCTGTGATGTTTGCTAATCTGCAATAATTGAAATTGATATTGTTAAGTGATAAGGAATAATCTATTATAATAACAAAAACTTGTCTTTCTAATTAAATACACTGTATGTCATTTAGTTGTTGCAATTTTAGATTTTAAAGTTGAAATGTTAATGTGTTAAAATATTCAGTATGTTGGCAGTCTAAACTACCAGTCTGTTCTAGTGACCTATATAGTAATTGGTTGGAGAATTACAGTGTGTAAGTGCAATTCTTTGTTATTTTCAAGCAACGGGATTTTGGAAGCCTGATTGTGTGATTTACTGTATTTCTTCTGGATCTGACATCTTGGCAGTAACCTTGATATTTTGTATCAAATATTTCAGCCACCTATCTGAAGCCAGATGGATGCTTTATCCATATTCCTGTCAGCTGTGGTATAACATGCAGTAAATTTACTGACATGATGAGAAAGACTTTTTTATTTTTCTTTGTTGCCCTTCTGTTTGTAACGCTGCTCTCTCTCTGGCTTCCCAGACGCCAGTGAAGTCATGCCAAAACGATTACAATGTCTTTTCTCCTATTTAATGCAAATAATAACGAAGTCAGTACATCATTTCTTTTTAAAATTGCCCAACTTAAACGCAAGATGAGCACATTTTGAGAAATTAGGGGCATTCAATATTTACTCGGCTGCAGTGCATCCAAAGTTGCTGTTTGCAATTGTGCCCAACGAACAACTTTCATGGTTGAAGAAACCATTTAGTCTCTTGTAACTGCTTGACAGTAGCTACACGCCACTGCCAAAATATACTCAGGAAAGGTCATGTATCTCACAGAAGCTTCTCTTCCCACTAAACTAGAAATTGCTTTTAACATAAAGGCAAAATATCACGGATGCTGGAACCTGAAACAAAAGCAGAAAAGTGTCAAAGAGTCATCTAGACTTCAAGCATTGGCTGTATCCAGTCCCCGCAGATGCTGTCGGACATGCTTTGATTTTCCAGCATTTTATGAATTGCTTTTGACATCTGCTTAAAAATAGATAGTGCGGTAAGCTCTGCCATGTTTTAAAGAACCTCGAATTAGAATCCTACAATGCAGAAAGAGGCCTTTCGGCCCATCAAGTCTGCATCGACCACAATCCCACCCAGGCCCTATCCCTAGAACTGCATGTTGTGTCAGGGATACCCTAGTGAATCTCTCTGACACTAAGGGGCAATTTCACATGGCCAATCCACCTAATCCGCACATCTTTTAGACTTCCAGAATTCTTCATAAGCCATCATTTTTGACAGTAGTTGAAATTAAAACAGGAAAAATCCACTGAAGAAATTATTCCCCAACTAGTCCTTTTTACAGTGTCTTTACTAATCAGGAAAAACACACATATTAAAAGCTGGTGTGACAATATCATTGAACAAAACTGATAAAAAATAAAACAGAACACAGCAAGTTAGGGCTCTGTCAGAACCCTTTCTGCTAAGCTATGTGCAGACCTAAAGTTTATTTATACTAATCAGAAAGTTATCTACTATTAGGTGTATCTGATAAACAGAAATAAACTATAAATTGTTTGAAAAGAACAACTCTGAGTCAAAATATGTGCAAATCTTTTCTGAACTCTTTGGACATTATTTCTGCATGCTTGGGACTTCACACACTTTGAGTAAAAAGTTTGTATGGTTTAAATATGTAATTATATTTCAAAACAGCTTTACAATGAACCTTCAGTAAATTTTTTTTGAATAATCAAGGTCTCTGCTTAGCAGTGTTCGTGAAAAAATGCATGGAATTGTGGAATGCAATCCCCAAAACACTGGTTAAAAATTTGGAATCCTATATAACAAAAACAGAATTTGATTTATTGAATCACTATGAATCATGAATGTTGTCCCATCACATGACTTAAAAATCCTGGAATCTCAGTAGCAAGAATGAAAACTGTTTTATTTTGTAATTGTATAGAAGTAGCTTATCTCATAATTATTACACTTGAGCTATAGAGGAAGGCAACTGGGAAAAGACCACTTGTTCTCAGCTGTTCTTTACAGACCTAATGATTTTAACTGATGTCCCCATCTGGAATGTCTGGATTTTGGAATAGAATCGACTTGCAATTGCTTTTTAAACAGTGGAACAGAGCGGAGGAGATACAATAGTACGGCAGTGCTCCAAAGAACTCGACAGTTATCAAATCAAGAGTTTCTAGTGTATGACTAGCTACTGGGCTCAATTGCCCTCGCACGGTTCTTGTTGAGAACAGAATGTTTTTCTCACGTTTGTAACTGAGCAAGATATGCACCTGCTAAACGTGTAGCCAAGGAAAGCCTCAAGGTTTGCACTGTGGGCATTATTGATAAAAATGGAGCTTATCATGACGGTAGCCCTTTTGGGCAACTTGCATTTGGGCACCTTCTATTATTCATTGGGCAGCAAGAAATACTTTATTGTAAGCTTATCGAAGGGAAGGATGTCATTTCTGGATAAGATCAGGATAAGGAAATCTGAGCCCAGGTGTAGCTCAAATACATGCAAAAAATAGTTTCTTTCAATGCCATGTCTGAACATAAGTTTGAAAGAAGCCTGCTATATATTGGGAATTTCTCTAATTTTTCCATCCTGTTCATTTTTCACCCTCTCTTTCATTAACACTATATGTATTTTCAGTAGTTCCCTTTTTTGTCTGCTGTGGTCTGGGAAGGCCCCACCTGCCCTGTCTGTGAATGTAAAAATTCCCAAGGCAGTGTTCCAAAGTAAATGTTTATGAGGTATCTTGAGATTTTTGTAATTGTTGTATAAATATAAGTTTTTTTCTTTACAGATAGTGCAACATAAATGTCAATATAAACTAATGAAGTAGGTGGTATTTGAATGTTAAAATAATGTCAAACAGGGTATTCTCACTGATCAAAGTTTATCCATTAACCAAAAACTTTCACATCACTGTTTGTATGTCTTTGCTGTGCACTGTTTGGCTGCTGCTTTTCATATGTTGCAATAATTGACACGGTAGCACAGTTATTAACACTGCTACCTTACAACGCCCGGGTCCAATTCCAGCTTTGGCTGACTGTGCAAACTACACATAGACATTCTCTCATGGTTTGTGTGGGTTTTCTTCTGGTGCTCTAGTTTTCTCCCACACTCCAAAAATGAGCAGCTGGGGAGATTGGCCATGCTATATCATCTCTTAATGTCCCAAGATGTGTAGGTTAGGGAATCAACTATGGTAACTGTGTGAGGTTTCAGGGATAGGGTGGGGGAGAGGGCCTATGTAAGATACTCTTCAGAGAGTCAATGCAGACTTGGTGAGTCAAATGGCCCCCTTCTACACTAGGGGTTCTGTGAACTGTTGACAACTTTTCAAAAATACTTAATTGGCTATAAATGCTTTTGGAGTTTCTTGAGATCATGGAAGTTGTTTTATAAATATAAGCCTTTCCTTTACAGATAACAGTACACAAATGCCAATGTAAACTAGTGAAGTAGGAGATATATAAATGCTAAAGTAACAATGACACTTTGAACAGCAATCGAGCTGGTAGATGGAGTCCCAGTGGAATAAAAAACATAACAGCAGATTCATCTACTTCGGTTCTGCAGACAAATTGTTCTGTACCGACCCCGAAAGCAATCATTTATAAATCAACCTTCAGCATTTAGTGGAAGGAACTTAAAACATCAATTTATGTTGATGAAGTGAGATTGAACAGTTAAGGCCTATACTCTTTGGAATTTAGAAGAATTTGATTTATTATTGTCACATGTATTAATATACAGTGAAAAGTATTATTTCTTGCACGCTATATAGAAAAAACATACACCGTTCATCGAGAAGGAAACGAGAGAGAGCAGAATATAATGTTACAGTCATAGCTAGGATGTAGAGAAAGATCAACTTAATGCAAGTTAAGTCCATTCAAAAGTCTGACAGTAGAAAGGAAGAAGCTGTTCTTGATTAGGTGGGTACGGGTCCTCAGACTTTTGTATCTCTTTCCCAACGGAAGGAGATGGAAGAGAGAATGTCCGGGGTGTGTGGGGTCCTAAATTGTGCTGGCTGATTTGCTGAGGCAGTAGGAAGTGTAGACAGAGTCAATGAATGGGAGGCAAATTTGCAGGATGGATTGGGCTACATTCATGTCCTTTTCTAGCTCCTTGCAGTCTTGGCAGAGCAGGAGCCATACCAAGCTGTGATACAACCAGAAAGAATGCTTCTTTCTGTGGGGAACCAGGATAGCTTTGGACACCTAAAAACGTGAAGCTCTCGACTCTTTCTACTTCATTCCCATTAATGTAGAAGGGGCATGTTCTCCTTTATGCTTCCTGACATTGATGACAAACAATCTCCTCCGTTTTGTCGAATTTGAGGTAGAGATTATTGTCACCGCACCAGTTCACCAGATTCTCTATCTCATTCCTGTACTCTGTCTCGTCATTGTTTGAGATTTGACCCACTATTTGTTGTCAGCGAACTTGAAAATTGAATTGGAGGGGAATTTGGTCGCACAGTCATATGTGTATAAAGAGTATAGTAGGGGGCTGAGAACATAATCTTGTGGCGGACTGGTGTTGAGGATGATCATATAAGAGATGTTGCTATCTATCCTTACTGATTGTGGTCTGTGAGTTTGGAAGTTCAGAATCCAGTTGTAGAGTGAGGTGCCAAGGCCCAGACTATGGAATTTGGAGATGAGTTTCGTGGGAATAATGGTATTGAGTTGTAGTCAATAAATAGGAGTCTGACATAGTCCTTGTTATCTAGGTATTCCAAGGTTGAGTGCAGAGCCAGGGAGATGGCATCTGCTGTGGACCTGTTGTGGCTGTCGGCAAACTGTAGTGGATCCAGGTAGTGTAGGAGGCTGGAATTGATTTGTGCCATGACTCGCCTTTCGAAGCACTTTATAATGATGAGATTGAGGGGAGGTCAAATTGCGGCATACAAGATGATGAAAGATATGGATAAAATAGACATGGAGTGGATGATTCTGCTGATGGGGCATTCTAGGACAAGAGGTCATAGTCTTAGGATAAGGGGTGACAAATTTAAAACAGAGTTGAGGAGAAACTACTCCCAAAGGGTTATGAATCTGTGGAATTCGCTATCCCAAAGTGCGGTGGATGCTGGGACAGTGAGTAAATTCAAGGAGGAGTTAGACAGATTATTGATTGGTAATGGATTGAAGGGTTATGAGGAGAACACAGGAAAATGGGGCTGAAGAGCATATCTAATAGAGCAGACTTGATGGGACGAATGGCCTAAGTCTGCTCCTATATCTTATGATGCTGTGCTACATTGAATGTGCAGGTGCTGTATGTGGGTAGAAATTAGAGCTGGAAAATCTAGGCTGCTCACAGCTGTGGGTTCACTGATGGAAGAGCCATTTGCTTCAGTTGTGAAGCCATCAGAGATTGAGTTGAGGGGCATGGAGATGGAGGGTGGGGTGTGGTGGGAGAGGTGGGGGAGAGCAGGATGCGCAGACCTAATTCCAGGTCTCTAGCATCCTGAGGCATCAGATCCTGATCTGGCACGATGTGTTTACAATTCCATTTGAGTACCACAGCAATATTAATATTGGAGTACATCCTCAGAGAGACTCTAAAGGCTGGATTGTATATCAAACATCAAGTCCTTTTTGAGGGCAGGTTCCATACCAATGCCACCCCACCCCCTTCCCCAGCCTCCTGCAGGTCACTGGCAGGAGGTAGGTCCAAGGGATGGTGGCAGGAATCATGAACTCCAGAGGATGGGGGGAGGGGGGGGGGGGTGGAGAGGGGGGGAGGCTGGCGGGGGCGGGTGGGTAGGATGGGAGTAGCGGGGGGGAGGTGGGCGAGAGAAGCGGGCAGGCTGGGAAGAAGGGGGGGGGGGGGGGTGGTGGGGACGTGGAGTTGTGGGTATGTGAGAGAATCTGAGCTATGGCAGTGTCATATTATTCTTGAGATCCCTGGAGGAAACGGCAATATTTCCTAACTCCACAAGAAATCTTTCCACACTTAACTGTTCTCATCTCTTAGGTTGTACTACCAGGTTTTATTGAGAGAAGGCCAGACAGTGCTAAATATCGCTTGAAATTGCATTGACTTCATGTAGACGTCGTGAAACCCTGATTTGCACAGATTCATGAGGCATCTTCTTTAAATGGGAACCTGGACCACCCAGTCTACGAGCCTTACAGGAAACTGCCATCGGAGCAGGAATAGAGTATCAAGTCTCCCATCTCCATTTTAAATCCCATTTCACGGTTGCTGCGAGTTAAAATCCCTCTTAATTGCTGATTTGTCTTGTGAAAGTATTCTTGCAGTGTAGTTCCACATCTCTCACAGTAAGTAAAATAGAATCACATGTTGGAATATGGTAGGCATTCCTTTGCTCTTTCTAAAAGGATGATCCAAACTATGGGATAAAAATATATAGAATAAAGAAAGGTATATCATCTACATTGACATTCCTCATTACTCCTGTTAAGTGCATAATCACTTGTCTATTACGTAACCATTCCAATGGTATTAAGTCACTGTATGGGGATCTATTAGTCTGTATTTCTATCCACAGAGTGGACATGATGGTTTGCATTTCATGTTGCTGAACCTGCACTGATTTAAATGTTGTTTAATTGCAGCAACATCAAAAAAGGAAAGTCTCACATACTTTGCAATACAACAATATTTTTAATATGAATTAAAAAAATGTTGACTCCATTCTTAACGTAACAAAGCCATTGTGCAGATATTTAAGTTTACTAGTGTCATAAGTAGCTTATTTTAACACTGCATCCGGAGGAAACCCACGCAGATGTGGGAAGAACATGCAGACTCCGCACAGACAGTGACCTAAATTGGGAACCCAGATTCTGGCGCTGTGAGACTTTAGTGACAACAATTGTGCTCACTGTGCTGCCCCAATGGGCTGGGAAAGAACAAAAAAAGCAGCAAAGGAACAGGCCTTCTGCCTTCCAAGTCTGTGCTGATCGTGATGCCCTAACTAAGCTAAAAAAAACCCTTCTGCCCTTACTCAGTCCATATCCCTCTATTCCTTCCCTACTCATGTTGTCTGTCCGTCACCCATCCCAATTCTGTGATGGGCGAGACGTAGAATTCTGGCTTATAACTCTTTGTACTAGTCGCGCCAACCAGGGGAACAACATCCTTGCATCCAGTCTGTCCAGGCTTGTCAGAATTTTGTATGTTTCAATTTGATCCTCTCTAAACCCTCTAAACTCCATTTTGATGCCTTTTAAATGTTGCTAATGTGCTTGCTTGCACCACCTACTCTGGCAGCGTGTTGCAGGCACCCACCACTTTCTGCTTGAAAAATGTCCTCTGCACATCTTCCTTAAACCTTCCCCTTCTCATCTTGAACCTGTACTCCCTTGCAATTGATACAAGCTCAAATCCAACTCCTTAAGTTTTGCCAAAGTCCAAGCTTCAATTGAATCCAATTCATGGTCCACGCAAGAGAGGCATGCAAGAACCAAGCTGAGAAGAAAAGTCATTGTGCCTGATCTGGGTATTGATCAGATGCTTGATCTTTGTCAGGTAAGTAACTAATAGAGATAATTTGCGAGACCCTAAAATAACAAGGCTTGTGTTTAGAGAGCACTTTTGATAACTATTGACTTCTCAAAGTGCTTTCTAGCCAGTGAAGATTTTTTGAAGCGTTGTCGCTGTGATAATGTAAGAAATATGACGGCCAATTTGCATGCAATGAGTTCCAATAAACAGCCATGTGATAATGTCCAGATAATCTGCTTTTGGGATGCTGATTGGTGGATAAATACTGGTCAGGGAGTTAAAGATAAGCAAAGGGAAAGGCAGTGGCATAGTGGTCATGTCACTGGGCTGACAATTTAAGGCTAATCCTCTGAGGACAACCAGACTAACGGCAGCTGGCGGAATTTGAATTCAATTAATAAATCTGAAATTAAAAGCCAGTCTCAGTAATGGGATGGCAGGATTGTCGGATGATGAAAGATTTGGTTGACTGGGCACGTATTCACTCGAGTTTAGAGGGGATCAAATTGAAACGTACAAAATTCTGACAAGCCTGGACAGATTGGATGCAGGAATGTTGTTCCCCTAGTTGGCGCGACTAGTACAAACAGTTACAAGCCAGAATTCTATCGTCTCGCCCAGAATTGGAACGGGTGAGGGGGGGGGGAACAACTGAAATGTCCGTCGACCTTGGGTGGGAATTTCCAGTCTCGCTTGAGCGAGGCCGCTTAAAACCTGCCCACAGTCTCAGGATATGGGGCAGGCCACCCGGGACTGAGATGAAGAGAAACATCTTCACTCAGGGAGTGGTGAACTTGTGGAATTCTCTACCGCGAAGGGTTGTGGAGGCTGAGTCACTGAGTATATTTAAGAAGAAAATAAATGTATTTCTAGACTCCAAAGGTGTTAAGGGGTATGGGGAGAGTGCTGGAATTGAGATAGAGGATCAGTCATGATCACATTGACTGGTGGATAAGGCTCGAAGGGCTGAATGACCTATTCCTGCTCCTATTTTCGATGTTTACTTGGTGTTGCACGTTTGGCCAAAAGGTGGCCTGTTTCTTAACATCTACCAACACTACTGTAAATTGCATAATAAATTTTGTTGAATAGAATTGTCTAATTTTCCAAACCTTATTCTGTACCTCTGGAGAATCCCATATCCCTGTTCGGTGCTATTACAGACATACATAGGAACATTAATACAAACATACGTAGAGAATAGAAGCAGGAGCAGGCCATTCGGCTCTTTGAACCTACTGTGCCATTTGTTATGATCATGACTGGTCATCAAATTTAATATCCTGATCCCACCTTCCCTTCTGCCCCATATCCCTTGATCCCTTTAGCACCAAGAGCTAAATCTAATTGCTTCTTGAATCAAACAACATTTTGGCCTCAACTACTTTCTGTGGTATTGAGCTCCACAGATTCATCAGTGTCTGAATGAAAAAATTTCCTCTTCACCTCTGTCCTAAAAGACTTACTCCTTGCCCCCAGACAATGACCCCTCGTTCTGAACTCCCCCACCATCAGAAACATTCTTTCTGACACTACCCTGTCTAATCATGCTAGAATTTTGTAAGTTTCTATGAGATCCCCTCTTACTCTTCTAAACTCCAGTGAATATAATCCTAACGACTTAGTCTCTTCTCATATGGCAGTCTTGCCATCCCGGGAATCAGCTTGGTAAACCTTTGCTGCACTCCCTCTATAGCAAGACCATCCTTCCTCAGATAAGAACACCAAAACTGCACATGTTACTCCACGTGTGTATCCCTATACAATTTCAGTAAAACATCCCTATTCCTATACTCAAATCCTCTTGCTATGAGGAAACTATTTTGTCTTTTTAACTTCCTGCTGTACCTGCATGCGCACTTTCAGCAAATGATGCACAAAGACACCAAGGTCTTATTGAGTATCTGCCTCTCTCAATTTATACAGTTCACACTCAATTTACACAAACGGCTCGGCTGGAATTGGAAAAAGTCTTTATTATAAACAATCATAAAATAAGTCATATGTTTCCTTTCTGTGGTGCAACATGTCATTGTGCTAATGCAGTGTGGCACCAGGCTGGTTACTAGATTACTTTCTTGTTCCAGCCAGTTGAATTGGATTGGTAATTTAATGTGAACCATTGAGCTAACTTCAACCACATACCAAAGATCGTACAAATTACAGCAGAGTCAAAAATATATTTGTGCAATCTGTAAAGTAACTCTAACTTAGCATATCAGAATGACAGCAAATGCAACATGATGGAGCAAACTAAATATTCAGTAAACTTAACAACAACAGATGTATCTCTTTAGTTGTAGTCTACCTAATGTTGCATTTGACTTGAGCATCCTTAACTTCATCACTCATCTTGCCACTCATCCAGCTAATGCTGAACTTCACGTTAGGTATGGAGCATACTTTTGTTCCTGTGTTGTTATATTTAGTAGCTGCCTCATCTGTTAGATTAAGGAAAATACTATTGGCAGACTGTACTGTGATGTCTAGGGGGGTTTTCATCTGCCTGAAATTAAGACTAACTGTGGTGAGATTTTTTTTGTTACTGCGGATTGCATCTGTGATCTGATTTGCCCCATTCATCAGGAATTTGGTATGCTCTATCACCCATCTTCAATATTTCTGTACCAAAACATTTATAATCTTAAATTGCCGGAAGGGTTGCTTCTACAATCTCTACAGTATTAAGGTAACTGGACCTTACTATATTCTTACTAGTCATATGCAACACTGATAGAGTCTTATTAAAACGGCCACGAGCTAAATTTTGCCATCATTAAATCTTTATGATGACATGAAAATTTGGTTCATGTTACAGCTAGCCTTTTTCAATAATTATTGGAGTTAGTGTCTTGTATGTGAAGTTGCCATACATGAAGTCTACATTTGTAACTGTTTCCATGGAAAATGCTCATCATAAGATTAAGACTACTATTCCATATGGTGTCTAGACAGTAATTGCATAAAGTCCTTTGTGATTTTTCCCTCCCAGTTTTAGACACAGCACTTGAGATGTTCTCTATTGGTTTTGGGAGTCCTCTCAAAGAAAGAATCGGCTATGTTCTTCCTCCATAGCCCTTGATTAGAGCTTAATGTTGCAAGTACCATAATGACACTGTTGGCCATTTAAATTGGGCATGGATATACTATTTGGAACTTTATACTCTTATGATTTTGAAGATTGATTTATTTATGGATGCATTTTCTGTGCAGGCAGGGCAGTCACAAATTATAGGTATCATTTTGCATGGAGCATTATGAATATTTTCATTTATTTTACATCAAACTGGCAAAAAAGGACCTATTTATTCCGTTGTATTCAGTGTCTTGCTGATTTTACAGTCAAAAATCAGGCTTCTTACCAAATGTAATGATCACACTGATTCTTTAAAAAGCACCATTTCCTCAAACCTGCCATCCGCGGATTGGAGAGGTTGTGCTTTGACAGAACATTAGAATTGGCCTTCATTTAAAGCCCTTCTTTGAAAAGGCTACTGACAGAATAATTGACTCTTTTTTTGTAGGAAATGCATGCCCTTGAATACTCATTGCAATAGCATGGTATATCTGCCATCGAGAAAATAGGGTATGCGATATCTGCACTCATGTGATGGATCTCTTTGGGAGGTTATTGGCAAAAAATCTTCCTGTTTATTTCCAAGCCTGGTTCAACCCAAATGACCGTTCTTTTCACAAGTCACGTAGCAGAGGCCAATTGCAAGTGCAGTGTACAATGTAAGACAGCTATATAAATCATCTCTGTCATTTGAGACAGCAACGTAACAACCCTGATGTTCATTATTTATTTATTCTTTGATTTTCAGGTAGGGAGGATAGAAATGATTGATTCAGGTTTTAGCACCTCTCTTGTGTTATTCTGGAAATTATTTTAATCCGGACATTTAACCTATTTAGATTAAATAAGTCATTGCCTCCATTGAGATAACAATGATAAAGAGTTTTTAAGTGTGTCAAGTATTCATCGACCATTATTACCAATGGTAATTTCTAATCTATGTCAGACTATTCAACACATCAGGCTAGTTTCTTACATAGACAATGGGAACTTATTCTAAAATGCAATCTACACAATCCATTAAATCCCCTGAGTAAAACACATTACTGCAACTGTCAAATGGTCATAATGAGATTTGAGCTCCTTATTTGAGTAATTCTAGGGTTTTTGCAAAATACTGCATTTTGGTAGCTCAACATGATGCATCATCACCTACCCTTATAATTAACTGAGAATATTGTGATTTTCAAAAGGGATTCATTACTTGTCACCCCTTATTATAATTTATAAGCTTGCAGTTTTCTTAAAAAGATTTCATTCACTCCAATTGCTCATGTGGATACTTTAACAAGAGTATTATTCAATCTATGGGAAGTTTGAGTTCAGTCAGCAGGGTGCAAGTTCAATTGTCAACACTGCACATGGTGAGCTGCTAACTGTTCACTTGAGAAGGTTTGTTTAATCTCATTTTTCGTAGAACACTAGATCATTGGGGCAAATGACATTGCAGTGGAGTCCACTAAACTAAGATAAAGCCCATGAGAGAATTCTTCTCAAGCCCAGAACTCTTTTGCATTGCCATGGTGGAAAGGTGGCATTTACTAACGAGTCTCTTCAACTTGATATAATGCTCAGCGCAGTGATAAAACTGCATTTGTTTTTAAGGAGCAATTGTCCTAGAGCTTGAGGCTCTGTAAAGTAAATAGAATATGCGATTCTGTGGATAATACATAAAGTCTAGTGTGCCAAAGAGTTGTATCTATCAGATTTTATTGAGGCATTTCCACAGGGTTTGTCAGACACCTTGAAACGAACAGATAGCCCAGAAATGGAGGCTATGCCGCATCATTGATTTGTACATCACCTTTGATGTAATAAAATATCTTACACTTTACAAAGAAGCGATCGCACATAGCAATGGACTCACAGTTAAGAAAAATGACTGAAAATAAAGTTGAAAAGATAGGTTTTGATGTGGATATTAAAGGAATGACCAAAGATAGCCCAGAACCATTGCAATAAGGGTACCATTCAGCCTTCTGAACATCCCATGCCATTAGGTAACACAATGTCTGATCTATATAACTCATTTGTCTGCCATTGTGATAATGATGCTCTCATCCCTTTACTTCAAAGAAATCTACTGAACTCTGTGTTAAAAATTTTGATTAAGTCACTGCCAATTGCTTTTCAGGAATAGAGTTCCAGATTTCTATGACCCCTTGTGTGAGAAAGTATATTTGCATTTGACTGCTAAATGGCCTCACACTAATGTTAAGATGACGGCCCCTTGCTCTGGACCACCCCATCTACCAGATCAGATAGTTTTTAAGGATCATAGAAACATAGACATTAGAAGCAGGAGTAGGTCATTCAGTTTTTTGAGCCTGCTCCACCATGCATTTTGACCATGGCAGAATTCATTTTGATCATGGCTCATCGAATTCAAAATATCCTGATTCTCCCTTCCCCTCATATCCCTTGATCCCTGTAGCCCCAAGAGCTATATCTAATTTCTTCTTGAAATCTGACAATGTTTTGGCCTCAACTACATTCAATGGTAATGAATTCCACACATACACCACCCTCTGGGTGAAGAAATTTCTCCTCGCCTCCTAAAAGGTTTATCCCTTAACCTCAAACAATGACCCCTAGTCCTGGACTCCCCCACCATTGGGAGCATTCTTTCTGAATCTACTCTGTCTAACCCTGTTAGAATTTTACCAAGCATGTTAAATCTGTTTTTCATACAAACATGAATTAAAACAAATATATAAGTTAGGAGCAGGAGTAGACCATTTGACTCCTCGAGTCGGCACTCCTATTTGATAAGATTGTGGCTGATTTGATTATGGTCTCAATCCTCGACCCACTAGACCCTTTGGCTCCTTTGTCAATCAATCAAAAATTATCTAACTCAGCCTTAAAAATATTTAATAACCCTGATTCCACTGCCCTTTGGGGAAGAGAATTCCACAGACCAGTGGCTCTTTGAAAAAAAATTCTTCTTTTCATCTCAATCTTAAATGGGGGACCATTTATTTTTACACCGCATCCCCCTGTTCTAGTCATTTGCACAGGGTGAAACACGCTCTTAGCGTTCACCTTGACAATTCCCCTGAAGATTTCATGGCTAGATTTTTATGTCTAAAACTCGGGTGCGCGCTGACACAGAAGTGCATGAAATCACATGAGAAGTGGGGTGGCGCTGAGGTTAGCACTGCTGCCTCACAGCGCCAGGGACCTGGATTCAATACTGGCCTTGGGTCATCGTCTCTGGGAGTCTGCACATTCTCCCCATGTTTGTGTGTGTTTTCGTTGGGTACTCCAGTTTCCTCCTATTGTCTAAAGTTGTGAGGGTTAGGTTGATTGGTCATGCTAAATTGCCCTTTAGTTTCGGAGGACTAGCAGGGTAAATACGTGGGGTTATAGGGCTTGGATGGGATTTTTGTCAGTGCAGACTTGATGGGCTGAATAGCCTCTTTCTGCATTGTAGGGACTCTGTGATTCTAAGTTGTCGGGTGCGTGGCCTGAAGCCATCACGTACTCGCACAATATTTCAATTGATGGGTGCACTCACAAGAATTGGAAGCATGCCTGCTGACAATTAAGAAGCCAGTTTGAATGATTTAAACACCAATTGACTGGAATTTTCCACTGCTCATCTGCTTTTACAGTTGGCAGCGGGCTCGCTAGCTAATTGGCAAGGTGGCCTTTACATTTAAAGTACAACCTCGATCCAGAGTGGAATAAAAGGTCAGGCCTCAAATAAAATTAGCCAATGTGTCTGGGATCTGAGGTTTGTTTGTGATTGTAGTGCCCGGGGACTGAGGTTTGTCTGTGATTGTAGTGCCTAGGGACTAAAGTTTGTGTATGATTATAATGTCCAGACACTTGTGGCAAACATTTTTTGTGGATTCACCAGTCAGCAGCTCCGTAAGACAACACTGCAGCTGCTGCCCCCCTCCCTCCCCCCACTCGGAGGGAGCACGTTAGAAACACCAGTTTGCGTTCTTTCCTTGGCACTTGCTCTCTACTGCCCTTCCTGGCAGTTCTCAGCCTATCACAGCCTTTCATGGCAGTGAACCGATTGTGACTGGAAGTGCATTTTGTACCCCTTAACCATCAAGTGTGCACACACGATGGGCAAATATTTTGGGCCTACATATTTCAATATGATCACCTCTCATTTTTCTAAACTTCAAATGGATACAGATCCTATCTGCTCAACCTTTCCTCATAAGATAATCTCTTCATCCCAGGAATCAGCTGAGTGAAACTTCCACTGTGCTGCCTATGAGGCCATTGTAGCCTTTCCTCTTAAGTAAGAAGGCAAAAACTGTACATAGTAATCCAGATGTGGCCCCACCCTGCACAACTGTAGCAAAGCTTTTTATGTTCTATGCCCCTTGCAATAAGCAACACCATTTTCATTTTAATCAATTCGATCACCCCTCAACTAAACTCATGGAAATACAAATTAAGTTTGATGCAATCTGTTCTCATAATCCACTTCTCCTCTAAGCTCAGCTAATATTCGAATGAAGTTGTACTGTATCACCCTGAAAGGGCAAAATATTTTTTTCTTGAGATTCAATGCCCAAAACTGAATGCAATAAATAATATTCATATTGTTTGATTAGAAACCAAAGCAAAGGAATTTGAGGATCCATTCCAGAGGAGTAGGAAGAAGGTGGCAGAGGCCTTTCTGGAAAAAAGGGAAAGGCAGATTTAGGGTATGTTAGGTTGTGGGGAAAGGCAGAATGAAAAGGAGACCAAAATTGATAATCTCAATGGTATGGCAAGAGGTGCAAAGGTAAGAATGAACAATGATGTGAAGATGCTGGCGTTGAACTGGAAGAGGCACAAGTAGGAAGTCTTACAACACCAGGTTAAAATCTAAAAGATTTAACTGGAATCATGAGCTTTTGGAGCACTGCATCTTTGCTGACTCACCTGAGGAAGGATCAGTGCTCCAAAAACTCATGATTCCAAATAAACATGTTGGGCTTTAACCTGGTGTTGTGAGACTTCTTACTTAAGACTAAACAAGGTTGTGGATGCATTTGAGTGCAAAGACAAAACATTTGAATTCAGTTTCAGTGTATAACTGTATAAAGCAGGGGGCAGGGTTTTCCACAAACAGCTCCTCCATGACCTGTTTTGTGTTAGTGTAGGTGTCCCACCACTGGCCAGCGGCAGGAACTTCCAGTCTTGTGGGATTTCACATTGTTCACACCCTCTGCCACTGGGAAACATGCAGTGAGGTGCTGATGTTAGCAGGACTGGAAGATCCCATTGGCTGGAATGGCCAGAAAATCCTGTAAGAAGTCTCACAAAACCAGGTTAAAGTCCAACCAATTTATTTGATAGTAAACTCACAAGCTTTCGGGGTTTACCCCTTTGTCAGGTGAATGGAGAGTTCTGGCCTCAAACAGACCGTCTGAGGCCAGAACTCTCCATTCATCTGACAAAGAGGCAAACCCCAAAAGCTTGTGAGTTTACTATCAAATAAATTGGTTCGACTTTAACCTGGTGTTGTGAGACTTCTTACTGTGTTTACCCCAGTCCAACACTGGCATCTTCACATCAGAAAATCCTGAGCAGGGTGTTCATTTTTAAAGCTTTGAGGATTTCTTTTCCTCTATTGTCTCAGAGTAAAGTTGTGAGTTGTGAATGCACATTCCTTTTCCCCTAGGAAATGCTCTCAGTCAGTGATGAGCCATGCTTGCTGCCACATCTGTTCCATGCCTGTGTTTGACCAAGCATAGCTGCTGGCTTTTGGATGGTGTGCTACCCCCTGCTATCTCCATGCCTATGGGCATATTGCAAATCATCTGGATTGAAAAATAATTTCAGACACTCCCTAATCATAAGCCTGCCTAATGAGGCTTGGTAGGAAGCAAAGCCTTGAAAGATTGCTAAAGAAATCTGGAAATCATTATTTGCCAATCAAGCCACAGTAGTTATTTGTTATATAGAGGATGGTAGTGGTTAACATAAAAGATACTCAATAGTCTTTTATAGACACACATATAGTGAAAGGAAGGGTGGGACCAAAAATACAACCTTCTTGTGAAGTCAGGGAAAAGTGCTCAATAAATACTTTGCATCTTTCTTCATTAGAGAAGGTGATGTTAGCAATATCACAGTAATGCAAGAGATAGGACCAATTATTGGGTCTATTGAAGCTTTAAATGGCAAATTAATGACTACATGGTCTCATGGCACCGTGGCTGGTATTTTATCCATGGTGAGAGTGGCCCATGCCACTCAGGAAGCCCAGTAACTTTGGTCAGGCAAGTGACAGGAGAAGGACTTTTGTGGGCTCCCAGATTCTGTTCCCCAAAGCAGTACTAATCCCTTAATCTTTGCCCCCCCCCCCATCTCCCCATCCTGCCCCAAGCCTCCCAAACAGGGCCCTCGCATCAACCTCACCTACCAGCCAACCTATCTACTTTTTAACTGGGCGACAGGGCACACTATTAGATCCAGCCAAATCATATAGGATTTATTTAATCTAGAAATGGAAACATATGGTCTAGTTAAAGGAAAATTACATTTGACTAACCTGATTGAATTCTTTGAAATACGGAGAGGGTTGATGAGAGTAGTGTAGTTGATATTGTATATGCAGAATTTCCAAAATTTTGAAAAGTAGGACCTCAAAGATAGTGATTTCAGGATTACTACCAGTACCACATGTTAATCAGAGTAAAAATAGCAGCATATATGAGATAAATATGTAGCTAAAGAGATGGTGTTTGGGAAAGGGTTTCAGATTCCTGGGGCCTTGGGGCCAGTTCTGAAGAAAGTGGGACCAGTATAAACTAAATAGAATACCCCTGAGCAGGACCAGGTCTGATGAGCTTTACTTGGGAAGGGTTAAAACTATAATGGCAGAAGTATGGGAACCTAAGCAAGGAGTCAGAGCAGGGGGGAATCAAGACAAGAACAACAGTAAAGAAAATAAGGAACGTGATAGGCAGAGAAATTGAGGGCCAGAATCAAATAGGGCCACAATGAAAAATAGTGGGAATGGGATAAGTAATGTTAACAAGACAAAACATAAACTATTCCTTCTGTATTTCTATGCTCGGTTTTCCCCTTGAAAGTGTGTCTGGATTTGCAATTTATCTCTTCTGAGAAGAAAAATCAATTGCAAACTGAGATCTTTTGGGAATAAATTGTGGAAATCTGCTCCGTGCAACTACAACTATACCCAGGAAGACAACTGAACAAAATGGCTGTAACATGGAATCACCGCATTGAGACCAGCCAAAGGATTGCAAACCACACATTCCTTTGCTTTGTTTCTTTCATTAAGTGTAAAAGGTCTTTAAGCTATTCTCTTATTCTGTACTAGTGTGTGTGTATATACGTGCGTACGCGCGCCTAGGGAATCAGTGTGATGTGTTAATGGTGGCTGCAAATTTACCTAGATTTTTTTAAATTTGTGAATTAATATCAATAAAATTACCTTCTTCTTTGTTTAACATAAGAAACCCATCTGACAAATTCTTTATCACCTGGAAGCATAAATAGTGACGTTCCTGCAGTCTTGGTAAAGCACCTCCTTTCTAAATTTGCAATAAAACCCTGTTATGGTCTGACCTGGAGATGTAGAATGGGGGAGTCATTTTTTACTTTTCCTCATGTGGTTGTAACACTGTCACAGAATATCAGCACAGGCACAATGCAGCAAATGGCCTAATTACGCACTATATCATTCTATAATTCTACACTGTAACACATTTATTTAAGTGAAGATTGAAAAACTACGGTGCCTGAAGATTGTAGCATTGTCTAGATGGTGATGCAGTATATGCATTACTTTAGTGTGGGCACTGTCAACTTTGGAGCCAAGCAAAGCAGAGTGTCTATTCGTCACAAATGTGGGTCCGAAAGTGAATGATGTACATGGAATAGAACCACTGGTGGGGTGATCCATCTTAATGCAATAGCTGAAGACAGTGCAGCCTTTTCTATTTAATACTGCCCCAAATTAATCTTAATTTCTGCTGCACAGCACAAATGGATTCAAACAAATGAGCTACTTTTTCCAAGTAATCCCTCATTCCTGGATTGTCAGTTTAGGTTACTGCCCGAATTTTAACGAATGGGTGTTGCGTATCTCTCTCTATGCCTCAAGCATAATAACATTGATCCTGGTTAGTTAGAAAGGAAGAATAGCTATAGCGTATAAAGTAGGAGCATTCTACGTGGGAACAAATAAAAACCTCATACCAAAGTTTATTTTAATATAATCACAAATTGCATCCTGGTAATTAAATTTTAAAAGTTGTTTCTAACTTGTGCAGTATATAAGCTGGCCAGAATTTTACCATCTTGCCCGTCACAGGAATCGGAGCGGGCGAGGAGCAGAGCATGGACAGGCTGTTGACCTCAGGCAGGATTTTATGGTTTTGGGATGAGCAAGCCATTAAAATCCTGTCCATTGTCTGATGTAAAAACATTCCCCTTTTCGTGCAATGGCCATGATTTTACTGGCACAACTATCCTGAAATCAGGGAGGGCAAAGCTCAAAGAACGGCACTCCCTTTGGCACATTCTTACAAGCCTCGGGTGACCATGCTGGTAAAACCAAGACTTATACTGAGTGAAAATTGTGTTTTTCTTCAAAATCCATAAAGATTGCTGATGCAATTGCATTAAATCTTGTCTTGCAAATACATAATTTATGAAACTACAAGTTTGATAGCAGCAGCAAATAAAACAAGCATGATACACTTCAATAATGATCCTTCAATGCTTCTCAGGCAACTATCAAACCACTTAAACACAGAGGTGTCAAAGTTTCATACTCCAGTTAGAGGGTGCTAAGCAGTTGGAAAAAATATCTGAATGCAAACAGAGTGAAAGACAATTTAGGAACAATGTTCCTAAGTAATGAAGTTCCTAAGTTCATTCCCAGTAATAATGCCTGCAAACGGCTTTGGTTGGTGGGTGAGGTTGTGGAGGGGGGCCTTGATTGGGTGGGGTGCGGGTGTGTGTGTGCAGGGGTGGGGTAACATGCTGGCATCGAAAGATATGGCAGTATGTTACAAATGTGGCCTTTGCTGCCTCCGCCACTTCAAGGAACTTTAACTGGCAGGGATCCCAGAAGAAGGTCCCTGAATTCAGTGAAGGCTTAAAAACGAGACATGACGATGACTGTAAAATAACCCGTGCAGAATATTTATGCGTATGAAGAAAGATAAAAAATGTATTGGAGCAGAGTAATATTTGCAAAAGTCCTGAGGTTATTAGAAGTTTAAAAAAGCAGGATCATGCAAATTACATTATATATTTCATGATGGGGAACAAAGAACATACTACAGGAAGTAATTTCTGTGAATCATATGTCTCAATTTTCTGTTGTTCTTGTGTTTCAAAGTAAAATTAACTGGAATCTTTGCGGGTCAAACTCCTGAGCATAATAATGGAAGCTTTGGCTTGTTTGGGGAATGTTAAAGCAACTAGAACTGAAGGACTCCCAAATGATGCCCACATAGATCAGTGAGTGTCTTGCAAATGCCTCTATCAATACTCCAAGTTGAGGGCAACAGGAGCTGCTATTTGTCACTCATGTCATTGACACTTTTACTTTCATTACAAAATTTTATAGTCACAGTGAATGAAGCTTTTGAAAGCATTGAGCTCAAGACAAAATTTGCCTTATTACTGATGGAAGCCTTTTCAAATTTTTATATCCTTTTACATGTAATTTCAAAGCCTGTGGACAATTGATTATCCCATCCTCTTGTTCCCTTGTAATATTCACAGTAATACTAGGTGTATGCTCAGATAGAAGAGTACAATATGATATAAAAGTATATTTAATTCTTCCATTGTATAGCAGTTTTCAAAATCTTGCCTTTTGTTGAACAGTCTCACTGGAGGCATGACCTGGAGTAAGAAACTTCTCAGGGTAAGCTTTCTAGTGGTGAAATGTTGCTTGAGTTATTATTAAAGATTTTTTGTTTTTCTGAACTCTTTCTTTCATTCCAATATCAGAGACATAAGAATGCTCAGAACAGCAAAAAATATCGACAAATCAGGACATTCCCATGACATATTGTTTGAAGTTTGACTAATGCAGGAACGCTGAGTGCTGAGTCCAGATACATGTGAGGTTAGGGTGCAGAGAGCTCCACAGCAGCAGAACCACTATTTTCAATCTTTTTGTTTGAAATGCCAGTGGTTTCACCGTTGTCCTGAAATTCTCCTTTTTATGTAGCTAGTGGTATTGTGACCCTACTAATGGTTCCTTGTCCAGTCTGTTGTGAACATTTTCCACTCTGTTTCAGCAGGTGCATAGTCAACAGTAATAATGACCTAATGATCAGGATATTGAACAATCATAGAATCATTATAGTGCAGAAGGAGGCCATTCAGTCCATCAAGTCTATACCAACAACAATCTCACCCTACCCTATATCCATAACCTCACATATTTACCCTGCTAATCGTGAGATTAAAGGCCAATCATCCCCTAACCCTCTCATCAATGCACCTAACCAGCAGTCTGAAAGATCTCCTGGTTAGGTGCATTGGCCGTGCTGAATTCACTCTCACAATACCCAAACGGGCACTGGAGTGTGCTGACTAGGGGATTTTCACAATGGCTTTATTGCACTGTTAATATCACTATTTGTGACACTAATGAATAAACTTTTAAATTTAAAACATCTTTGAATTTTAGGAAGAAACTGGAGCACTTGGAAGAAACCCACACAGACATGGAGAGAATGTGCAAACTCCACACAGATAGTCGCCCAAGGCTGGAATTGAACCATGTCCCTGGCGCTGTGAGGCAGCAATGCTAACCTCTATGCCACCATGTAATGCGTGACTTGAAATAGCTGTGAAATTTTATTTGTATAATTGATATTTGATTTGTGGATGTGAGGTATTATTGCTGGAAAAGAAAATCAGAATGGGGCAGCACGGTGGCACAGTGGTTAGTATTGTTATCACACAATGCCCTGAACCCAGGTTTGATTCCTGGCTTGAGTCACTGTCTGTGTGCTGTTTGCACTTCCTCCTGGTGTCTGCCTAGGTTTCTTCTGGTGCTCCGGTTTCCTCCCATAATCCAAAGATGTGTGGGTTAGGTGAATGGGCCATGCTAAATTGCCCTTTATGTTAGAGGGACTGTCTAGGGTAAATGGCTGAAGTTGTAGGTATCGGATCTGGGTGCAATTGTGGTCAGTGCAGACTTGATGGGCAGAATGGCATCCTTCTGCACTATGAGAAAGGCCTCACAGCTTGCTCAATTTACCTCACAGATCGGGTGAGTAATATATCGATATTCAGAATATTTTAACTTCCTTCTACCTGTGTGTTGCGTATGTATCCCTCTACTTTCTGTTAGATCAGGAATCTGGCTGTAGCCTCGGCACTTACCTGTTGATAATAAGCACTAAGAAAGCAAAGGATTGGCACAACCCAACAACAATCCTTACATTTATGTAATACCTTTAACATAATAGTGTCTTTTGGGAGTTCTAAATCAATAAAATAAGGAGTTACAAGTGTAGTTGAGGTCAAAGTGGTAGGCTTTGAAGATTGCCTGAAGGAAAGAGACAGAGAAGCTTAGGGAAGTAAGTTCAGAGCTTAGAACCAAAGCAGCTGAAGGCACAGCCACCAATGGCCGAGTAATTAAAATCAGGGCTGCTCAAGATGTTAGAATTAGCAGAGTGCAGATATGTCAGAGGGTTGTGGGGCTGATGGAGATTCCAGAAATATGCAGAGAGGAGGTAAGGCCCATTGAGGTTTTGAACACATGCATGACAATTCTAAAATGCTGATATTCCTCAACATGAAGCTAATGTAGATCAACAAGTGCAAGGGTGAAAGGTGAATAGCATGTGGTACAAATTACAACATGGACAGCAAGGTTTTGGATGATTTGAAATCTATAGAGGATATGAAGCTGGAGTGCATTGGAATCATCAAGTCTAAAGGATTTCAGCAGCAGCTGAGCTGAGGCAAGAGCTAAACTCAGTGATCTTAGTGATGGCACAGGTAGATGGTTAGAATCTCACCTTGGATTCAAATACGACAAAGTTGCAAACATTGGTTGAGATCCAGAAAGTTTCAGTGATGAGGGGACAGAGTTTGTGCTGGGATCTGAAGACAACTTGCTCTTCTCTGTTTAATTGAATGAAATATCTGTTTATCCAGTCCTGGATATTGGATGTGCACTCATTGTGTTTGATTCAGATTTGCAGCATGTGCAGCATTTTATCTCTTTGTTCTTTTTAATCTAGGGCCAGTCAGTGTAACTGGAAACACTCCAGAAGGGATCTCTGGATGCTTCTCAATGAATCCAAACTCATCCCCACATTATTTTCTACTCTAAAACACATTACCATGTGAAAAACTTACGCTCGTCATTCTTGCATGCGCCAGCCATCAGCTTACTTTGACGCCCAATCTACGCAGAGGATGTTGTGCCCGAAAGGATTGGGTAAATTTTCCATTGTCTGCCTGCTGTGAGAATAATTGTGGGTGGGATGGAAAATTTGGCAAGTCCATTGATCTCAGGTGGGAATTTCCAATCTTGGGGTGGGTGCAAGCAGAAAGTCCCGCCCGCTAAACTGCTGTCTCCTTGTATGCAGTTCTGTGGTTGGTTACAAGTGGTGCCTCCACAGACCAGCAGAGATAGTCTGAGAGGAAATTAGGGGCGGAATTTTCTTGCCTGCCCACCACAGGAATTGTAGTTGGTGGGACACAGACCATATAAAGGTCCTCGGGTAAGATTTTCCAGTCTTTGGATGAACGTGGCTGGAAAATCCTACCTGATATTAATAATCTTGATCTGAATGCAGAAAATTATGAAATGATATGGCTGTTCTAGTCATAGAATCATAGAATTACTATATTTCAGAAGGAGGCCTGCACCAACAACTAAAGCCATCCATCCCTGTAACCTCACATATCCACCCTGCCAATCCCTCTGACACCAAGGGACAATATAGCATGGCCAATCAATCTAATCTGCACGTCTTTGGACTATGAGAGAAAACCGGAGCACCCTCAGAAAACCCATGCAGACATGAGGACAATGTGCAAACTACACCCGGGGCAGTTACCCGAGGCCAGAATTGAACCTGGGTCCCTGGCATTGTGAGGCAACAATGCTACTCACTATGCCACCATGATCAGGAATCAAAAACCTGAAGTTCAAGCTGCTGAACTTTGCATGAATCACAATCACTATGCGTTGTGTTGGTTATTATTGAATTTATTTTTATTTGGGGAGATGATTTCACAGCTATGTGAAGAGACCCAGATGTAATTATTATGAGAGCTTCTGTACATTCCAGAGTTACTGATTGACACCATAAACGCGTTCTTCAGTTCTTCCATTAACATTAAGCATTTGGCATCTGATTTGAAATGACTTGGCTTTCACAATGACCTGCAGATGGTGTGTACTGTTAATCCTCCTTTAATATTAAGGCTGAAAATCAGTCGATATTAAGATAGGCACATAGGATTTGTATCTTGTCTTAAATTTTAAAAAAGGTTTTCTTTATTCTTGTTTTAATTCTAGCAGAGAACATTTTTACCAGAAATAATATTTGGGAAGATTCCATTTAACCTGATTGCCTGATGCAGTGAACAGTAGCACAGCCTAACTTGACCTAAAAGATTTATTTTCGAGCCTAACATTCCATTCTTCTCGCAATTTGTTGCATTTTACACAATAGACACGTCGGAATTTTTACCGCCTCGTCTGCTGAAGGCTCATAAGATCTCGCTCGAGGCCAATGGAGAATGTGTGCCGGTAAAAATCTGTCAAATGCGTGACAAAAAACCTTAAAAAAGGTCGGTTAATTTTACTCGCTTGTGAAATCAGCGCAAAGTTCGGTTACATTAAATGAAATTTCAGCAGCTGAGGGTACTGACCACAGAAACCAATGCTTTCGTGCTCCTTGATAAATGGAATGAGTAACTGTGTGTGGGAGATGAGCTGAGTTCTTTATTTCTCCCAGGGCAGGCTTCGGTCTGCTGTGGTTCTGAAAATCACACTGGTTAGAATCAAAGGCAGGAATCTCATGCCATATCCATTTATTTTGTTTCATTTCTAGCTGGCGAGCGGTTAGCCGTATAATTAGCACCAGATAGAGAATCAATACTGGGAGAAAATCACTGACAGAAGCTGATGCCTTTGGTTAGTGGAGCGGGAGCTGATCAGAGACGACTTCCTGCACTCCTGTCACTTGCGATGATGACTGTCACTGATCATGGTATGGGCAGGTGTTAGGCATCACCATTTGTAGGCTCTATCATCAAAAGATAATAACATCTTTGGAACAATGCTGAGGAGAACTGCTGACTGACCAAAAGCTGCGGATTATGCTGTGCCTACAGTATTTAGCATCATGTCATTACTTATTTAGCAAAATTGAGGTTGCTCAAATTGCCATGCCAGTGAGTAATCTGGATTGCGACAGCATTGTCCTCAAATGCTGAATGTTCATTACTATTCCACAAATATTGCTTACAAAGTAAAATGCAGAAATATTATTCATGATTGAACCCTTAATAATTTGCAACTGCATAATTCCAGTGTTCCCTCCCCGCCTTCAAACCCGCTGGTGAGAGAGTGTGGGATGTAGTCCCATAGAATCGCAAAGCTCTGAGCTGAGCATTAGCAGTGCACTGTTCAAGGCAGCCTTCAGTGGCAAAAGCTTGCAGGTAGGGAATCGTTATTTCATACACAGTGAGGCCATTCTCTTAACACAGCAAATGCAATTCCAAACAAATCTGTCATAAAGCACAAAAATCTCTTTCAAAAGGCTGTTATTTGGTACGACGCAGAAAGCAAGCTGTGTATAGGGAGCCTGTATTGATCTCAGACAGGAGATTAAAGTGAGTAGCTAAATGAAACAAAGCATTTTCTACCAGGAGAGTCAGAGAGAATGTAACTCGTGTGGCTCTGAGTGTGTATTACACAGCATCAGCATAGGCGTAACAGCAGCTTGTGACTCTGGCTTGCTAATCAGGAAATGGTGACTGCTACCTGAAGAAGGGGAAATTAAAGGAAGAACAAAAAGTTGTACAACAACAATGCTGCAAATTAAATAGAAAATGTTTGAAATACTCAGCTGATCAGATAGAAGCTGTGGAGTCTACCCTGAGCTAAACCTCTGACACTAAGGGGCAATTTAGCATAGCCAATCCACCTAACCCGCACATCTTTGGACTGTGGGAGGAAACCAGAACACCTGGAGGAAACCCACGTAGACACAGGAGAATGTGCAAACCCCACATAGACAGTGACCCAAGCCAAGAATTGAACCCAAGTCCTTGGCACTGTGAGGCAGCAGTGCTAATCACTGTGCTACTGTGCCACCCTATTTGATAGTCCTGAGTATTTGCCTTTGTATTTATTACCTGCTCAATCAAAAGCAATGCAAAATGTTTAATTGGCCTGGATTTTGCTGTTGGCCCAAAGTGATGTTACTTGTCATTGACTTCAAAGAAAGTTGTCCCCAAAGATCTTATCTGAGTCACAGTTTATCCATGGATGCAGCAAGTGATATTATCCAACAGGGTAAACAGCCAATCAAATTGAAACATTCTCACAACAGCAAGGCAAGAAATAAAATCTTCTGTGCAAAGATAATGAGCAGTTTGCCACTTCACACAAAGATTCTCCTGATTTTGAAGCTACTGTGTATTTCTTCCAGAATCTTCTAAACCTGGCTATTAAAGAAATGCACTGTGCAGTGTTCCATAGGGAACTCTGTCAACAGCGAGTAGAGATACGGGGTATTTGATTTGATTTGTTATTGTCACATGTATTGGGATACAGTGAAAAGTATTGCTTTGTGTGTGCTGTATAGCCAAAGCATACCGTATGTAGGGAAGGAAAGGACAGGGTGCAGAATGTAGTGTGACAGTCATAGCTAGGGTGTAGAGAAAGATCAACTTAAGGGAAGGTAGGTCCATTTCAACAGTCAGAGGGCAGCAGAGCAGAAGCTGTTCTTGAGTCGGTTGGTACGTGACCTCAGGTTTTTGCATCTTTTTCCTGATGGAAGAGAGTGTGTCTGGGCCCTTGATTATGCTGACTGCTTTTCCTCGGCAGCAGGAAGTGTAGACAGTGTCAATGGACGGGAGACTGGTTTGTGTGATGGACTGGGCTACGTTGGTGTTTTGCAGAGTTCAGACATATGCCCTTTTTTATGACACTGATTACCATATTCAAGTAGGTTTACAGCTTCAGGGGGTGATGTTAGCAGCTTGTCATGCTGTTTGATTGGCAGTAAGATCGCATGCGAAGTGGAAAACTGGGTTGGCACCCTCTTTCTCGCTGTATTACTAGCCCTGTTCTGCTGTTGTAATCAACCTTGCACCTGAGAAGGGCATGGGCTGATTTTAATATTCATTATCCGGTTTAAATATTATTTGTGAACCTGAGACACAGTCATCCAGACTCACTTGCCTTAACAGCCTTGCTAGTGGAGGTCTTTACCAGTGAGGAGCATACATGGCCCCCCGTAACTGGGGCCAGATGTGTGCAGTAGGGAATGAGTTAATGAACTTTGTAATACTTGGTAGAGAATGAAAAAATATCAAGTAGCCTACAGGCATTAGTTTTCATATATTTAAGATAAATGTAACTTTTTTGTGTGCCTAAACAGGGAGATGGCAGCTGCTTTTGCTGTTGTACACAAGTTTATGATAAGCCCGCTTAGAAATGTAGCTGGCCCAGCCTGTAATCATGTTTGTGTCTTTAATTTCGTGGACTTTCACCTAAGCTTGCATGTCCTAAATATATTTATATATGTATCGTTATATACTGTTTCATGTACCAACATACCATACATACTATATGTTATACAACTTGGGAGTATAGATTGTTATACTGGCCCGTTAATTTTAACTTGTTTTACTGACCCGTATGTTAGCTAAAGGCTAATCTCATACGTCAGTTGCGGCCTTGAGATAACCATGAAGAAATGCGGAGGCAGCCATGTTCCCATGATGGAGGACAACCCCCACAGCATGGGAACCTGTTGAAAATGAGAAGATGCGTACATGACTGGTGCGGTATAAATACATGCTCTTAATGTGTGTTCACAGATATGCCTGGGGAACTGCTGTTAGGTGAGAAGTGTGACTCCCAAAAGCTTTTGAATGAACTACTGTACTTTGACTCACAATTCGTCTCAGAGGTATTTTTACCTACAACACATGATAGCCTCGTGGTTGGAACCAGAGACCATTGAGGTCCCTTGGGTGGTCGGGGCAGTGAAAGCCTGGCCTTGCCAGCCCAGGACATGGCACTGTCAGCTTGACACAGGGAGAGGGGGTAGGGGCCTAAATTCGCCAGCAAGCTGGCGGCAGCTTACTGGAGGCACTACTGTGCACACGCCCCAGTCTCCCAGTGCACTGTGTCAAGAGCACACAATACACTGGGAATCTGTCACTCCCTCCTCCCCCCCTGCCGGGACATCGCAAACCTTTGATTGCCTGACACTGCCAGTGTGACACACTGGAATTCCTCCCTGAGCACTGGGCAGTGTCAAGGTATGAGACATAAAGGGGTCAGGACCTGAAGGAGAAGTAGGTTGTGGAGGCTGCATTCTCAGCTTTGGGGGTTGCTGTGGTGATGATCAGCCGGGCTGGGAAGAACCGGGGGTGGCATTCAGTCAGGGGGAGAGGGTATTGGAGTGGCAATTGACTGGGCAACGGGAAATCTAGGGCAGCAATTGGGTGTGGTAATCATCCAGGTGGGCATCATGATCAGGGACGGCAATCAAAGGTTTGCGATGTCCGGGGGGGGTGAGGGAGTGACAGATTCCCAGTGTATTATGTACTCTTGACACAGTGCACTGGGAGACTGGAGAGTACGCACAATAGTGTCCTCCAGTAAGCTGCAGCCAGTTTGCTGGCAAGATTAGACCCCTACCCCCTCTCCCTGCTGGCAAGATTTTGTTTGTGCTTATTCTTTTTTAAAACTAAGTGTCACGAGATTTGATTTTCTTTCCTTTCGCTGAAATAGCGGGTCTGAAACTCTCGTTTTCGCACTCGTTTGGCCCTTAGAATTTTTTTGGTAAGATCGCCCCCTCAGTCTTTGAATGTTATTGAACGGATGAGTGAATGAATGGATAGGTTGTGAGGTGGATAGGTGGGTGAGTGGGTGGTTTTTGTAGATGTAGATGTAATAGTTGGGTGTAGATCAGGGTAGTTGGATCAAATCAGGAGTGGGGCTAGTCATGTGGTTGAGGGGCGGAGACTGGATTGGAGAGGTAGTTGAATAGTTAGTAGTGGCGACTGAGGGGGTCAGTTGTATAGTTACCAATTTGTATAGTTAGATTAGGTTTGAATCTGTTGAACCTTTCCTATTCAGATAAGCATCACAAAACTGTCCAAAATATCTGATTAACTCAGGGGGCAGTGGAATTGCCCATCAGATGTTTAAACAATTCTCACATAAGTCTGCAAATCAGGGCTTTCTTAGGATCCTGATACGCATCTTCAACCGAGCATCCAGTTTCCGACAATCCAGAGATTGTCACAGTGGTGACACAGTGGTTAGCGTTGCTGCCTCACAGCTCTAGGGACCTGGGTTTGATTGCCAGCTTGGATCACCATCTGTGTGGAGTTTGCACATTCTCTTCATGTCTGCGTGGGTTTCCTCCGGGTGCTCCAGCTTCCTCTTACAGTGGACTAGGTTGATTGGCCATGCTGAAATTGCCCTTAGTGTCTTGAAATGCATATATTAGAGGGATTAGTGGGTAAGTATGTGGGGGTTGGGATTGTGGTCAGTGCAGACTCGATGGGCCAAATGGCCTCTTTTTGTACTGTGGAATGCTAAGTCAAACAGATTTTGCCCATGGATTATTCTTCGCATTTTCATATCATTTTGCAGGGAACAAAATAGATAATTAGCGCATATACATGGAATTAGGCTAGAAGCTGAAATGCTACAGAGAAACTTAAAGGTAATGAACTTTAAAAAATATATTGGCTAAACTGCTGCCAGTGAGAATGGAGAACTTGGCGCCAAGCCAAATCTCTGCTCACTGCGGCGGGACTGGAGGACCCCAGCTGCGAGCGAGGTCAGAGAATCCAGCCTATAATTTATTATAATCATGGAATATTTGACATTGCACAATATAAAGTTCATTACTAAGCGTCAGGAAGCTTGTTCAATGATAATCATGACCTTAGTACAGCATTAAAAATAAAGTTGCGCCACATTCCACAAAGGATAACTTTATCAAGTGTTTTCGTAGTCGTGGAAAAAGACATGTTCTCGCGAGTTTAATGATTTCTAATTGATATTGGCCTTGAGAGACTTCAAGATCAGACTCCCTGGAGAAGCATCGGATGGCTGACAGCAACTCTCGATATTCCACTGCGCATGTGTGGATTCTCGAAATTGCTGTCAATTTCAGAGAGTAATGATGGCACATGCTGACAAGTTGGCCATCATTATTGCTGCAAAATCTGGGCCAATATCACTGAGAGTGACAGATGGGTTTTATTTCCTACTGCACCAGAGGGATATTTTTATGTTACACTAGGCACCAGTAGTGCGCATCTGAGAAAGACTTCAATATCAATTCACAAAGAAGCATAGGTATTTCTGCACTGTGGGGCACAGATTCTACAAGGAATCGCATTAGGGTTTGTGTCAAAATTAGAGCATTCAATTTTCCTATGGAAAATTTCCATTCTTTCCTTTCTTTCGGACCAGCTCTGTGGCACAATGGAGTG
This sequence comes from Sphyrna mokarran, assembly GCA_024679065.1. Classification (NCBI taxonomy): domain Eukaryota; kingdom Metazoa; phylum Chordata; class Chondrichthyes; order Carcharhiniformes; family Carcharhinidae; genus Sphyrna; species Sphyrna mokarran. The sequence goes on along the minus strand of JAGIQG010000008.1, from coordinate 19,615,382 downwards.
TTTTGAAATGACAATGCGCTGTGTGTTTCCCAGGGTTTAAAATCTGTGCAGACAGTAATTGTTCAGCAGCTGGCGTGACTTGAGAAGGCAGGGCGGTATAGTCAGTGGTTGGTGAGGTGGCAGTCGTTCTAATTTATTTCTGTGCTTCATCCCATCTCAACATAGTTTCCACGTTACTCTTGAATTTGTCCATTTCCCTTTTTGTCTGACACCCATTTTTATTTTCACTACATTTTTTGACTGTCTCCTATTCTAATAGATTGTCTTCTTTTCTCAAATACTGGTGCCCTCCCTGCCCTGAAGTTGGTGCCGTCAGTAGCAGTCTGCATTGCCTTGGCCAAATGCCAATTCTTTTTGTGCAAATCCTAATAGAGAGGGGAATTTTCCCATCCTGCCTGCCTGCAGGAATCATCGGGGTGAGGTCACAGACCATTTTGTTTTGATTTATTATTGTCACATGTATGAACAAGTATTGTTTCTTGTGCATTATACAGACAAAACACACTGTTCATAGAGAAGGAAACGAGACAATGCAGAATGTAGTGTTACAATCATAGCTAGGGTGTAGAGAAAGATCAACTTAATGCAAGGTAAGTCCATTCAAAAGACAGCAGGGAAGAAGCTCTTCTTGAATCGGTTGGTACGTGACCTCAGACTTTTTATCTTTTTCCCGAAGGCAGATGAGAGTGTCCGGGGTGATTGAGGGTCCTTAATTATGTTGGCTGCTTTGCTGCAGCGGGAAGTGTAGACAGAGTCAATGGACAGAAGACTGGTTTGTGTGATGGATTGGGCTACATTCACAATCTTTTGTAGTTCCTTGCGGTCTTGGGTGGAGAAGAGCCATATCAAGCTGTGATAAAACCAGAAAGAATGCTTTCTATGGTGCATCTGTAAAAGTTGGTGAGAGCCGTAGCTGACATGCCAAATTTCCTTAGTCTCTGAGAAAGTAGAGGTCCTCTGCAAAGATCCATTGACTTTGGGCGGGATTTTCTGCTCTTGGGGCGAGCACAGCTAGAAAATCCCGCCCAGAAAGTGCCCTCAGAGAGTGGAAATCAAGGAATCAGGTCAGTATGAGACAAACAGCAAGGATATTGGTATTGATCGCGGAAATAAGAGATGAATGGAGAGGAAAGAATTACAGGTCAATTTTTCTCACCAGAATCTATTAAGATTGCCACTTCCCATCTCTGCCATTTTTGAGGAGAGTTCCACCCTACATGGCAAAATCCTCAAGTCAAGCCCATTCCACCAGTTTGACAATGTGGAACCCACCTCTTGCCATTTTAATTTTCAATGGTATTGACTTTAAAACAGAGAAAAATGCCATTTGTGCAGGTGACTTCATTGCTTTCCCTGTCCTCTGTCGCACTCTACCAAATAAAGGCACAGAGATTATGACTCAAAGCAGGCAAAAGGAGTTACAAATGATGGAGGAAAAGAAGAGCATTAGCAAGATGAAGCTAAAAGATGAAGAAAAACATCCTAAGAGTTAATTAAAAGGAGACTTCCCTTTCCTGGAAGAGACATTTGACCAAGATATTGGGCCATTGAGGTTTAGGTTCTGGTATTACTTCGCAGGGGAAATTTACCTCTTACAGCTCGTTCCTTAAAGGTCTCAGGCAGCCGGGAGATGTTCTGTCAATTCTTACACCATTTGGGGGTTTACAGAACCATTACCATTTCCTTTTGTGTTTGTATATTAGTGGCTCAGCACATATTTCCTTTATAAAAGCGGTCTCCGGAGTGGTTTGCTGAGGTGAATATGAAATGAAACGCACTGAAACCAGTTCAAAGCTTTTTGTTTTGTGCAGCTTTTTCCTGCAATGACTTGAATTAGCATGATTATTTTGTGCAGGTCCTTGACCTCATCTTCAGCGAGCTGACCTCTTATCCTCTCATGTTGTTCTGGACTTGTCTAATGCTAATTAGATGTCCAGTGTTTGCATTCCACTGCAGTAGCAGCTTCTAAAAAAAAGGTGAACCACAGTATTAGACTTCCGCAAAAAAAAGGGGTGGTAGGTGAGGGGGTGTGGGGGGGGGGCGGGGGTGGGGGGGGGGGGGGGTGGCATCTTATTAAACAATAGCAAGAAGGGAGTAAACCACAATATCCAACTGGTTATGTTGGATGATACAACTGTTATTTCAAGGATCTCACTTTTGTGTCTAAAGATTTCACTCACTGATGAATCATGGATTTGAGTTAAACTGCGTTATGTTAATGATGCCACCTACCTTGTTAGCCATAATCTATTTAACCTTTCTTCCTGGCTCCGTGACCCAATGATCTATCGGACGTTCAAAGTTGAAAATAGCTTTACAAGCCTTGTTTTCCTTTTAACCCTGATTTCTTCATAATTCAAGGGACATAGGGTTATATCATCATCATCATCATCATCTGAAACAAAAGTATTCACATACATCTGTTCCAACAGAAGTCAGGTAATGGGAGGTATCTGTGGTTGTTGCATTATTTACGCTGTGACTGTTGGAGTGTGATAATTGAGAGCACATGGTTGGCCTGATTTGACTGTTCTTTACCGCTGATGGGGAGAACAGAACAGGCTCACCTTCCAGCGTAACCTAGAATCTTTTCTTTTTCATCTCCCTTTGATTATTTCTGAGCACATTTCTTTCACATTTTGTGCAAAGCAAGCAGCGTTTATGTAGGAGCAATCACCACCTCTTGTTTCCTTCTGGCTTGCAAAACGAGAGTGGTGTGTGTATATGAGCAGAATTCTGTCAAGTGTTTGTCACAAATGTGCTTCCTTGCTGTTACTTAAGAACCAAGCCAGCTGGTTGAAAATGAGTTTATTTTATCTGTTGTGATGCTGATCTATGGTACTCTACTCAGCAGATGTGTTTATCTGTGTGGCGAGCGTGAATAAAGGCAGCTTCCTTTCATCAAGAGGCAATAAAGTGCGACCATACAAATTAACCCAGTTCTTTGATGTTAAATCGTCCCAAAAGCATGACTAATTTTGAAATGGTAGGAGAGTTTCATGAAGTAATACAATCATCGACAAATGTTCCCTTAGTGGCGCAGTTTGATTTTGAATTGTTTGACTTGGTATTGAGGGAGGAGTGTAGTAACTACTGTATGCTGTGACATAAACAGCTACAGGCTCTGTAACTGCGTTAACGTTGTAGGTTAATTACATTGCATAACATGCCATAACTAATCATTTGAGGTAGAATTAAAATAAACACAAAATTAAAGAAGCTTTTGAAATATAAATATCATTGCATCAGGAAAGAAGCTATGATCAATCATCAACATGAAAATTTATGATTGTTAAATCTTCTGAGTACTGAGATATTTTCTTAAGAACTACTCCACAGCCAGGCATCAGGAACATAGATCTTTTATCCAGTCTATTCGCGCCACACTCTAAACGTTGACTGCACATTCAGGGGGCAGTTCCCAATCAATTCACCCCACGACCCAGATCATATGATCCATCCCCTTAAAGAGGCTAAGCCCCAAGATATCTAACAAGGATCAGAACCTTTTATTGCAAATACTTTATAAAGGTATTGAAAAAAGTGGATTTGTGTGTTACTCATTAATTGTGAACATGTTGTGATATCAGGTGAATCCCTGAGTTCTGCTGAAATTGGCCTCAGTTGTACACCATGAGATGGCACTCTGGATAAGATTACGTGAAACTGCTTGGTGCATAGTAGTTGAGTGTGATGTGTGGGCAGGTGGCTGTGATTGAAGATCTTTTTGTTTTCGGGGCTGGAGCTCCCCAATGCCTCTTTGCCAGAATACATTCTTCTAGGACCTGTGTTTGTCTGCATGCCTTGTGAGGATTGGCAGTCATATTTTAGAACATAGAACATTACAGCGCAGAACAGGCCCTTCGGCCTTCGATGTTGCGCCGACCAATTCTGAAAAAAAAAGCAAAGACCCTCCAAACTAAACCATTCCCTTCTCTTCCATAAACATATCAACTAACCTCTTAAACGCCACCAAACTTGGCGCATCTACAACTGCTGCAGGCAGGGCATTCCACTCCCTAACCACCCTTTGGGTAAAGAACCTACCTCTGATATCCGTCCTATAACTATCACCCCTTAATTTAAAGCTGTGTCCCCTCGTGCTAGCTTTCTCCATCCTAGGAAAAAGGCTATCACTGTCCACCCTATCTAAACCTCTAATCATCTTATATGTTTCGATAAGGTCTCCTCTTAGCCGCCTCCTTTCTAACGAAAACAACCTCAAATCCCTCAGCCTCTCTTCATAAGACCTGCCCTCCATACCAGCAACATCCTGGTAAACCTCCTCTGTACCCTCTCCAATGCCTCCACATCTTTCTTATAATGTGGGGACCAGAACTGCACACAATACTCCAAGTGCGGCCGCACTAGAGTTTTGTACAGTTGCAACATGACGTTGCGGCTCCGAAATTCAATCCCCCTACCAATGAAAGCTAAGACTCTGTATGCCTTCTTAACAACCTTATCGACTTGACTGCCTACTTTCAGGGATCTATGCACATATACACCAAGATTTTATGTGTCACAATCTCACTAAATGAGTCTCACCCATCTTCTTCCTCATTTTTTCCATTCCACTGGGGATGTCATTGCCTCATGGTATTATCCCTAAACTATTAATTCAGAAACCCAGCTGATGTCTCGGAACCTAGGTTCAAATCCCGCCACAGCAGGTAGTGGAATTTGAGTCCAATAAAAAAAAATCTGGAATTAAGAATGTACTGATCACCACAAAAACATTGTCAATTGCAGAAAAACCCACCTGGTTCACTAAAGTCCTTCAGGGAAAGAAATCGGCCATCCTTATCTAGTCTGGCCTATATGTGACTCCAGTGCCACAGCAATGTAGTTGACTCTCAACTGCCCTCCAAAGGCAACTAGGGATGGGCAATGCCTGCTGACCAGCCAGCAAACACCATGTCCCACAAATGAATTTTAAAAAATTCAGAGGCAGCATTGCGTACAGTTTCTAGTGTCTTATATTCCTATAGTCAGAAGTAAGGCAAAGATTGCCCAGGTGGAATTCCCACGAATGGCTTGCTGAAAAATAATTTCTAACTGCGGCAATTAGCACTCAAAATGTTGTCAGATTTTAGGCACAGAAACCTCCCACTTCTACAGTGCCATCTGCCTACCGATCTTATATTTTTACAAGTAATTTTTCTGTAGCATTTCTACCCTGTGATAATTTGGTTCATGGAGAGCCAATGCCTGTGTTTTTGTAGTGGGGTGGAAAACTGATGTAAATGGCCTCTACTCCAGTTTGCAGTCCAGTTAGTGGAAAGCCCTAAATTTAGGCCCCAGAAGCAGTAAAAGTATTGGGGAATTATTTGATGTTTATCTCATTTCATAACTCATTTGCTTTATAACGCGTTTATTCTCACCTGTTACTTTGCTACCAATGGTGGGTGTGACATGGGTAACAAATTGATAAGATGAGTACATTATAAAGCGAACTCGAAGAAAATACTGCCTTTAAACTATACAGACACAGGCCACAGGCCATGGGCAGGGTTCTCTAGCCATTCCTATCGTCTCACTGAAGTCAACCCACATGGGCAAGAAATGTCTACTATCTACTTTGGCGAGAACAGAAAATCCCGCCTATAGCTGATGAAAAGCCATCTGTTGTGGGAGCACTGGAGATTCTTTTTCATTCTAGCTTAGAGAGCAGTCTTTTTATCTAGTGGATTGTATCAGTGGATTATAAATTCTACTCCAATTGTTCTTAAAGTACAATTAGAAACCTGTGTAGTTGCAATACATTGTGCCATAAACCACATCATGGCAGCATGGTGGCACAGTGGTTAGCGCTGCTGCCTCACAGTGCCAGGGACCTGGATTAAATTCTGGCCTTGGATAACTGTGTGCAGTTTATCTCATGTCTGCATGGGTTTCCTCTAGGTGCTCCGGTTTCCTCCCACAGTCCAAAGATATGCAGGATAGATGGATTGGCCATGCTAAATTGCTCCTTAGTGTCCGAGATGTAGAAGTTAGGGGTATTAGAGGGTTAAACACATAGAGTTATGGGGATTGGGCAGGGGGGGTGGATCTCGATAATATGCACTGGAGAAAGTTGATGCAGATTTAATGGACCGAATAACTTGCTTCTGGGTTCTGTGTTCTACATCAATGTGCATACTGAATGTCCTATACTAGACTAAGCCCATAACGACGCTTTGAGAAAAACCTCAAGGTTTTGGACCACTCAGAACAACTGTTAGGATACTTCAGTTAGATTTTGCATTAACAAAACCCTACCGTGCATAAGCACGAAACAAATAAAACATTGCATTTCTTTGTTTTCCATCATCCTCACACACGATGGGATGATATCATCAATTAGTAGTGTGTGTGGGGACATCTCAGTCCCTTGTGTGATGAGTAAACTGCTTTGTATTTTGTTTTTGTACATATTCATAGTAGGTGGGAATCAGGAGTAGCCACACATGCCCCCTCTTGTGAAGAATGATGCCAGAAATATTTTAGAGAAGAGATTGAGAACTTTGAAATAAAATTCAGCGATCAGATAGAAGCCAGCAGTAAATTGTAATAGATTGGGTGTGACCATACCACCAACAGCCTGGTGGCCATGAAATAGATTGTGTGAACTGGCAAATACAGGCTACACATTATAAACAAAAAATAATGTCGTTCATCTATTTATGTTTGCCAAAGCCCGTTCACAGTGAAGGTGACATCACCAATTAGCACTGTATGAGGACAGCACATTCCCTGCTGTAAATTGTATGTTCCGTTACATCATTGGCTGGAAAATCACCATTCATTTTAATAAAAACATTTACTAGTCGCATTGTAATCAGTAAGGTTGACTGTCCTCATTCTAACAGGACATGGTTTGGATTAAATTTAGAGCATGGCTGTATTATTGCATCTTCCTGTGAGGTCCATGTTTAACTTCTGAGGTTATGCTACAAAAATGAATGAATCCAACGTGTTTACAGAGCAAGTAGATCTGTTCACATAGAAGACTTCACTGACTTTCCAAATGCAGCAGGCTCTCATTGTAATCGACTTTAACCATCGTATAAAATGTCAGAAAAACTATGCTTTTTATAGTGTTCCCGTGGTATGACTAACAAAGATAGGATTAGGAAGAAGACCTGGTTTACAACTTTGCAATTACCATCTCAGGATCTAGCCAATTTTCATTGCTGTGGAATCATCTGCAACTTTCTATTATCTCATTGATGTGGTAAAGTCAAAAACAAAAACCAGAACCAGAGAGCAAAACACAGGATTGCTCTCTGAATGTTGAGGTTCCCGATGGAAGCACTATATTTTAAGTGATTATTGCGCCCATCAAAGCAAGACAAGTTAATATTTTCGAATGTAATGCATTTTGTTGTTGCCAGCAATTATCAGCATCAAATACCGGGTTTAGCAATTTCAAAGCAAAGGTCTCTTTAAAGTCTGGGGAATTTCTCAGGCTGGCATTACTTCTGGGGGAATCTGGACCTCCAGCAGCATTTTTCAGAAAACTTGATTTCCTAATGTGTGAGTGAAAGCAAGCATTCTGGGCAGCATAGATCAGGAAGTTACATTCAGCGTGCCTTAACATGGGTCTTCAGCAGTGAGTATCTTACCTTCCCCCAAAACTCATCCAATGTCAGAAATGACCTTAATGAAGCCCCTGAGATTAGCTTCTTGAAGTTTTGAGCTCCCTGATTGAGGTAGTGATCCCAATCAGGGATTCTCATTTGTATATATAATGAGGACAGTCAGGCTGACTGCCTGATTCCGACTTTGTACCTGAAGCACTCTTAGGAATGGAGATAGGATTGTAAATAAAGGGAAGCTGGTGAAGGGACACCAGCCTCTGAGGAGTTATTTCACCAAATAAAGGCACGAGTTGGGAGTGTGATGGAATGCTTCCTAGTTGTCTAAATGAGTGCAACTCCAACAATGCTTAAGAAAGTTGGCACATTTAATGCAGCCCATTTGATTGGCATGCCATCCATCATCTTAAACATTCACTCCCTTCGCACAGTTTGGCTGGAATGTGTACCATCCACAAAATGCACTGTAGCAACTTGCCAACACTCCTTTGACTACACCTTCCATAACAACTTCTATCAGCAGATATATGGGAACACCAATACTCAAACCCCACACTGAGTTGGAAACATATCACTGTTCCTTCACTGTCACTGGCTCAAAATCCTGAAACTCCCTCCCTAACAGCATTGTGGGTGCACCTACACCACATAGCCTGTAAATATATCATATTTGTACTAGGAATTTGTTATTCTGGCAAGTATTGGAATAATTCATAATTAATCTCTAAAATTGAATTTTGGATAAAAATTATTCTGTGGTATCTTTGTGACAAGCCATGTAGGAAACGTATGGTACAAGTTTTTATATGTACACTAATGTCACCCAGCTCCACTTCACCATCACCTCTCTAGATTCCCCTGCTGTTACCAAATGAGACTATTTATCAGGTATTCAGCACTGGACGCACAAACATTTTCTCCAATTGAATATTGAGAAGATTGAAGCCATTGTTATCGGTCCCGCCTCCAAACTACATTCCCTAGATATCAACTGCATCCCCCCTTCCTGGCAACAATCTAAGATTAAAGGAGTCATTTGTCAACCTAGATGTCATTCTTGATGGTGAGATAAGCTACTGACTCCATGTTTGCATTATCTCGAAGCCTGACTACTTCTGCCTTTGTAAGTGCCATAGGATCTGACAAGAAAATCTGCCTGTTTCTCTGGCGAGAAGCACGCAAGTTTTCAGTCACATCCCAACGCTGTCATTTTTTTGGTATGATTCCACCCCCTGTGTCAGGATGTGCACCTCCTTGTTAAAGCAGACATTGTTACAATTATTTGGCAATATCTCTCTTCTGTTTCTTGACCGAATGTCCTGCGCCTGATACTACTTGAGTTTAACAGTAAATACAGTATGACAAAGCTCACTCGTTCTTTAAAGCCTTGGAATGAAAGGGCAAAGAAGGAGGTCATTCTCTTCATTGTGCCTGTGTCAATTCTTTGAAAGTTCCATGCGTCTGCCTTTTCCGCATAGTCCTGCAAATGTTTCTTCAAGTAAATGACCGATTCCCATTTGAAAGGTATCATTGTATCTGCTTCCACCACTCTTTCAATCCGTGCATTCCAGATCATAATAACTCACTGTGTTTAAAAGAAAACCCTTCTAATCTTGCCTTGGCTTCTTTTGCATAAACCTATGTCCTTGGCTCCTGACCCCTCCACCGCTGGAAACAGTTTCTCCTTATTTACCCTGTCAACCCTTTTCATGAGTTGAGTTGAGTTCATATAGTTCTATTGCATGGGCTCTTTCCCAAAGCTCTTTATTTGTGTTTGCCATCAAAGCCAATTCCCATTGACAAGCCTGTGCTTCCCATGATCCTAAACATGACCTTCTTTGCAAAGCTTCTGCAGTGAGCCAGGACTGGAGAGTGTAGCAGAATGTGCACGGGTTGAGATAGTAACAGGAAAAATTTAAGCTTCTGTTGGATTTTATGTAAACTTAACACATTAAAAGGGTGAGAAATGGCCACAAGCAGCTTTCTTACTGGAAATTAGCCACTGTATTTTCTGATGAAGTATATGCCTTTGAAACAATGATCCAGATTTTGTGGATGTAATGACATGAGACGAACATTTGCCATCATCACTGTGCAGAGCAGCAGCAACCTCATCTGCACACAACAAGGAAATCTGGAAACTGCAACCATGAATACTCTGCTTTTCCATAGGATGCACTATTGCACTTTTTACAGATATGGCAGTAACACTCACGCCACACAAACACCAGGCAATGACCACCTCCTATAAGAGACAATCATTAACCATTGCCCCTTGACCTTCAATTGCACTTCTATCACTGAATTCCACACAATCAATATGCTGGGAGTTACCATGCACTAGAAACTGAACTGGACTAGCCATGTATGTTCAAGAGCAGGTCAAAGCATGGGATGTGTTTGGAGGTGAAGGACGTGTGAAGGGTGAGAGCTGGAGGACCTTGATATTCCCCTAGCACAAGTCTCACAGCACTGAGGGAGACCTTTTAAGTAGTCACAAGCAGCTCCTGTGGTTGTCTTTACACTTCTTCTTGGGTCAACTGACCCCACTCCGGCTCACACCCAGCCCCCAGCAATGATCACCTCACTTTGGTAGACATATCCTCCCAAAGTAAGCAGGATGAGCCAGAAATGTTCCTACTGACTTTGAGGAGGGGAATCCAGGCTATCCCTGCTGATTAACAACTGCTCTGACTATGAAAAACCAATCTGTACTTTCATTCTCTTTAACGTAAACACTCCACAGATTTTTAAAATAATAAAAATATATGCTTTAAGTTTTTGGTATTTCTGCTTCTACCTTAATTCTATGTGTTTGTTTCAATCTTGGTTTAACTCCTGCGGAATGATTAAAAAGTGAATGACAGCATGTATTTTTACTTCCTGTTTGCTATCTGTTAAAATCCTTCAATCTGATTGGCTTTAAAAAGCCTACTTGGTGGACAGCAGGGATTTACTATCGAGGGAAACGCCATTTTTATAAAATAGTTCGAGGCTGAGTTCATTCCATAAAAAAGAAATTTTCTTAAAACCAGTATTATGTAATTCACCCTTAGAATTATAGTAAAATACACAAAGGAAGTAAAAACATTGAAGCTAAGGGAAAAAAGTATGTTGATTATTGAAAAGGGAGATGTGTGTTCAAGTGATTTCATGTGTTTGAAAGGAGCAGCCAGTGCCACAGCATCTGTAACCCAAACACTTTCATTCTATTAACCCGGCAGTTCTGATGAAGTAATACTGCCTAAAACTGGGAGCTATCAGTAATTGTGTCAGAATGAAGTTAATGTCGTAATGGAGGAAAACACTGCCGTAAAGTTTGCTCATTCTTTGTGGCAGTTTTCTTCAAGGCTAGTGGCAAAGGACATGCCTTTGCTACTGACGGTAAAATCCAGGCTCTTAACTTGTGCAGCTACCGCAGGTATTAGTTGTGGCTCAGTACTGGTGCTGTTGCCTCTGAATCAGAAAGCTCTGGGTTCAAATCACATTTTGGAGTCGTGAGTCTTAATCCAAACAGATTGCAGTACTGAGATTGCAGATTGAGTAACATTGCAGTACTGAGGGAGATCTTCACTGTCGAAAATTAGATGTGATGTTAAACCTGGCCAATATTTATCTCTCAACCAATATTACCCCTTTGCCCCCGGGCATTATTAAATTGCTCTTTGTGCCATCTTGCTTTGGTGATTTGCACCCTAATAATGATAAGGGCTGGTAGCCTCACTGTTTTTTTATTACAAAACCTGGACTATTATTGATAAAAACAGTGTTATTAACTCTGTTAATAACTGGCACATTCCAATGCAGGTCATGATGCATTTGTGATGGAATCTGACTTCTTTCTGTGTGTTCAGTTTTGTGGATCAGCATAACAAAAAAATCCATTAAAACAAAGTAAGCCAAAAATTGCAGCAATAAGGCAATCCTAACTGAGGAAATGCCATTAAAAATACAAGTGAGTGCGGCAACTGCAAAGTTGACATTGGCTTGAAAGTGGATCAGCAATAGTGTGTTGCCAAGATGAACTCTTCAACATTACTACATGTGTTTTCCTTCACAGCAGATAAACAAAAGTTTGACATCTGTCCTCTTGTTAAGAGTTTGTGTTCAGAAGGAACAATCCCACAGCGCAAACCCAACAGGCTCTAATAAGGAAATGTCACCATAAGTGCTGATTTGGAACTGCAGAAGCATAATGACCGATTGAAAATGGGATAGGAATGTGCAGGGCCAGCAGAGTATCTGCATATTACTGTGGTCTTGTTTGTTTTAAGTTGGTTTATTACTGTTGCAAGTAGGTTCATACTAACGCTGCAAAAAAGTTACTGTGAAAATCCCCTTGTTGCTACACTCCGGCACTTGCTCAGGTACATGAGGGAGAATTTAGCACGGCCAATGCACCTCTTTTGCACTGTGGGATGAAACCAGAGCACACGGAGGAAGCCCACACAGACGTGGAGAATATACACAGGCAGTGACCCAAGCTGGGAATTGAACCTGGGTCCGTGGTACTATGAGGCAGTAGTGCTAACCACTATGCCACTGTGCCATTTGATGGTTATGACTCAAAATTGAAAGCAACACTGACGCCTAATTGTCAGTTCAATATCAGTGTTCTTTGAAAAATAGCACACTGTGAAAATCCCTTGAGCTAAACCACCAAAATATTATTTACCCTATTAATTAATACAACATTAATTTTATACATTAAGAATTGTTCATTGTACGTTTTATAGATTATGTCTGCCTTGTGTTCCTAATTGACTTTAAGACTTTTCTTTTAAAAAAAACAGGCTTATTTGAATATGGCTCCATAGTATCAGTGAGAATTCATTAAATAGTATGGTGGTGTCAGGAAGGATACAAAATTCGATCGTCCCCAAGATCAGGAGATTGTATCTTTTGCTTCCAAAGCAAGCGGCGAACACGTTCATGCTGCTGCTGAATTGCAAGATCGCTGCGTAGAGCCATTAGAGCACGCTTGGGGAGCTCAACAACTGAAGCCCCCAGCAATGCCCTCCCCCGCCGCCCAACAATTTTCATACCCCAAACTTTCAATATGGAGAGGGGTGTCACACAAATTCCAGAACTTAAAAATGGTGTCACAACAGGATAAGGTTTGGAAAGCACTGTGAAAGATGCACACTAACCTCACCAGTACAAACTTAGGGCTTGTGGGGGTTTTCGTGAGCCTGATATGAATTTTGAGAACAGAGATTCAATAAGCAAAGTAAAATTCTTGAACATTTAGATGAGCTCTCCAAGCTGCAGGTGGTGGTGAGTCTCATTCTTGAACAGCTGCAGTCCACTGTGGATATTGGTACTCCCACAGTGCTGTCCTCTGAAGCGTTTGGACCCAATTCACTGGCTTGCTATACAATTTCAGAGGCAGTTAAGACTTCACCACACTACTATGATTGGGAGTTATGTGGAAGCCAGACCAGGTAAGGATGGCAGATTTCCTTCTCTGAAGGACATTAGTGAGGCAGATGGGTTTTTCTAACAATTCAGTCATTTCTTTTTGGATCATTTAAATGAGACTACCACGTTAATCCGTATTTATTAATTCATTGCATTTAAATTCTCCAGCTGTCTTTGAGTACACAAAGATGAGTTTGTTGAAATACCTCAGAGTTGATTCAGGATATGACCACAAAACTATATTTCAGCATGGCATTTTCGTTTTGCATTTCCAGCGATTTAATGACCTTTTTTTTTCCAAATCTGTTTGACGAGTTTGTTCTGTTTGTGATAAAGGACAGAGCTGTTTTGTATCATTAGAGGGTGACACTCCACTATGGTGGTGATGTGAAATGGCTGGCTTTAAGGCCTGATGATTTTCAGTTTGGTTGGGGTAGATGTTAAAAGTTCATGCGGGGTGTGAAACTGAGGCAGTTTACACACTACTACAACTTTCTTTCCACTGAGAGGTCACATCAGGTGATGCTATCTGGCTGGAATTTTCCGACTGTTCACGCCCGTGAGATTTTCCCAGTGAACGGATATTTGGCCGGTCTCCAAATTCTCTGTCTTCGCTGTAACCATCGTGTTAAGAGGTTGAACTCGTCCACAGTCAAACAAAGTGAACCACTTGAATGAAATGGAACCAAAATGTAATCAGCATATATTCATAGAATCCCTACAGTACAGAAAAAGGCCATTCAGCCCATCGAGCCTACACCTAACCTACTAATTGCCTGAAACTAGGGGCAATTTAGCAAGGCCAATCAACCTAACCTGCACATTTTTAGACTCTGGGAGCAAACTGGAGCACCCGGAGCAAACACACACAGACACAGGAAGAATGCGCAAACTCCGCAGACACAGTGAACTAATCCAGGAATCGAACCCAAGTCAGGGATCGAAACCAGATCCCTGGCGCTGTGAGGCAGTAGTGCTAACCATACATGTTATACATGGGCGTATTAAACAAGGCGATACAATGATCACCTGTTAATCATAGCTTGTCATCCGCCAGTGGAACATTTAACATATAGTCAGGCAAATAAATGATAACTTTAAACACAAAGGCAGTGTTATCTATTTTATGATAAGTTCCCAAGCTTTTAGAATTGAGTCATTATTACTGTTTCCTGTCCTGAGAAATCAATCCCATCAACTACAATGAAAAGGAAATGCTTGTGCACCCACTGACATTGACTTTCACACTGATAGTCTTGTATTCGCTGGGAAATGTGCTAACTCTGCCTGTGCCAATTTCACTTCATGGCCATCAAAGAAAAGCAGACAAGATCCTGTCTGCCTGGATATATGATTTTAGCCCGTGTCCTACAATTGAAATGACAAATTGCCAAGCAATTCCACGAGGGGAAGTTCATTCCCAACAGAAACACATTTGTCTCACATGTTTAAAAAATATGATCCATAAATTACTGCAGATGTAATGGAAAATAATTCCGCAGGATACATTTGCCTCATGAATTATTGTTTTACGTACACAAAAAGTCCCACTTCCAAGTCAAAATATTTCCAGGGTGATATCGGATATTGCAACAGAGCAATGACATACTGTTGACAGAGTGACAAGACATTTGTGTTTTCATTTAGTAAAGAAATGTTGGGACACAGGCTTGTGTGATCACTGAAGACATAGGGACTAGAAATCAGTGTGCATTACACTTGTTTCGTGGGGTTGAAATTCTGAGAATTTAGCAAGGGACAATCTGTGTCTTTTGATTGCAGTGATTGGTCTCACTGCTACATTTTTGGAGATGTTTTGGGGCTAACTTGGGTGGATGTTTAAAACATGTACAAGGCTGCTTAGATATGCAAATTTGCTTCTTAACATTGTTGCAAGATCCTTCAGAGAAGGTGAGACAGCCACGGGGCCTATCTTATTTCAGAAGATTCTTCAGAAACTGTGGCTGCCAACTCTAAGTAATAATTACTTCTTCGTTTAAAAAAAAAATATGGTTCCAGAGGGAATAGGAGTGCAATGTCTCTGTCCTAATCTGATATTTAGACTATGAAAAGTTTGCACATGTTTCTGTACTGTCAGGTCACACATTGTTCAATAGTTTTAATAATGACTATTATGTTCTTCTTTGACATTAAAATACTAATAATACATAAGGATTGTGAAGCAGTAATGTGGGTTCTTTCTTTGAAGATAAGATTATATAGGGACAGATTTACTGGGGGGCTCAATGTGATACATCTATTCTCTATCCTGCTGCTTCCTGACTGATAACAAGTCATGGGACTAACGCATCAGAGCTTGTTGAGGTATAAAGATCGATAGGTTTTAAAAGTGCATGCACAACATAGCATGGCAATCACCATTACCAAGACAGATGCACCACATTTCATAATAGTGTTAAGTTCATCACACATATTGCAAAGTTAAACTTTCACATTGGATGAGTTCTTGGCATATCATAAATTCAAGGCTATGTGCCAAGTGCAGGCCAGCGGGATTAGCTGAGCAAGTCAGGGCCTTTTATGTGTCAGTACAGACTCAATGGGTCGAATGGTTTCTACTGCACTGTAGGATTCTATGTACCCTTTGCAACATATTTTTATTTATGAGTCAGCTTCGCCCAATTTGGTAGCTTTTGTTTTGCAGAGTTGAAAGGCCATGAACTCAAACCCCAGCCCAGAGCCTGGAGCACATAACCTAAGCTGACACTTCAATGGGAGAATGAAATGTTAAATCATCTGCCATCTTAGACAGACATAATGGATCATATAGAACTATATGAAAAGGAGCCAGTGGATTCTCTCATTGTTCTGGCCAACAGCTACCCCTCAACATCACAGAACCAGATATTCTACTCAAAGAGCTGCTAAGTTTCTCTACATTACACCAATGACTACACTTCAATAGGATTTTACTGGAGGTGAAGTGATTTATTAGAACTGTCTGAAGTCATGAAAGACACAATATTCAAGTTCTTTCCAAATATAATAAATGCTGATTATTTGTAAAGATATGTCTTACTTGCATTTTGCTCTTGAGGCCAATAAAGAGTTGACTTTTAAGTGTCTTTATACTATTATATTTTTCCTCCCTGTTATCACAGTTCCAGAGACCCAGGTTCAATTCCTGCCTCTGATGACTGACTGTGTGGAGTTGCACATTCTCCCCATATCTGCGTGAGTTTTCTCCGGGTGCTCTGCTTTTCCCTTACAGCCCAAGGGTATGCGGGTTAGGTTGATTGGCCATGCTAAATTACCCCTCGGTGTTAGGGAGATTGGCAGGGTATATGCCTGTGGTTATAGGGATAGGGCCTTGGAGAGGCTGTTGTGCAGGCTTGATGGGCCTATTGGCTTCTTTTTGCACTGTAGGGATTCTCGGATTCAATAATGTTCTGATTTCTTGATACTAAAAGTAAAGACAAGAAAAACCCAGCTTTTATTAAAGAAACACTTACGTTAAAAGTCATTAACAATGGGTTTATAGCTACAATTCCTGTATGGCAGTTGCAGCCATGGAAACCAATACGTAATGGTGAGGCACTTCTCGATTCAAAATGAGGGAAAACATCAGAGCAGCAGTTAAAGCATAAAACTTTTGTGCAAGCAACGGAAGCCAGTTGCATTATTAATTGGAGGCTGGTGTGGTTAGTGTGAAATAGGAAGCAGTTGGCTGACCCATTCTCTTAGGGATGATTCACAGTGCAATTAGTACACTCCTTAATTGGAGAGGGAGAAAATCAGCTTTCTTAATTAGGGGAAATATATATTTGAAATACTGAAAATCGTATGTTCCAAGGTATTACACTATTTTTCAAAGCTGATTGCAAAGTGTTCTTAGTATCTGAACTAAAATACCAGTGTAATATGTGACTGTCAACTTGTAATGGTGCAGAATACTTTCAGACTGACATTTTTCATTTCTCATTAGTAGAACCTGCTAGTTATACTGCTTGATTAGACATTTCCAAGTTTCTATGGTCTTTCTAGAATGCTGACATAGTTTTGCCAGAGGGTAGACTGTGTGTTGCCGATGTTGCCCTCATGGGTGCCCGATATTGAGCCACAAAACAGGAATTATTGAAGTAACTAGTGCATTGAAGTAACCTGTTGAGAAAGCAACCCAGGTAAGTATTAAGATATCTGTGTTATCACACCTGCTGGTCCCTCAAAATCCTTCCAGTTTACCCCTGGTCTATCTGTGCCCTGCCATTTCCACATCTCCATTCTTAAGATAATACTTCTGGCCCGCTGAGTGCTCAGAATTAGTGTTCAAAGCCCACAATAAGCAAAATGAGACTCAACATACAAATGGATTTGGGCCTCATGCCAAAGTCTTCAGATGGACAGCACAACGTACAAACATAGGAATTAGTTGTAGGAGTAGGCAATTCAGCTCTGCAAGCCTGCTCCGCCATTCAATCAGATCATCATTGATCTCTCTTTGGTCTCAAATCCACTTGCTCACCTATTCCCTATATTCTTTCAATCTTTTTTTTAAAAGTGAAAAATATACCTATTTCCTTCTTGAAACCATTTAATGATTAAGACTCCACTGTGCTATTGGGCAGCAAATTTCACAAATTCACCACCCTCTGCAAGAAGTAGTTCCTCCTCATCTCAATTTTAAATCTACCGCCTTGCAAAGTGTACATGTGACATCTTGTTCTAGATTGCTCCGCATGGGGAATTATTTGGTCCACATTTACTTTATCATCCCTTTTAGTATTTTGTATATCTCGATGATATCCTTCTAAATACCTGCAAGTATAAAAATAAACATTTAATTTCCTCATACGGTAACCCTTTCAGGAATTAATCAGGTGCACCTTCTCTGCACTGCCTCCAATGCCATCCTCTCTCAAATAAGGAGACTAAACTGGTCACAATATTCCAGATGTGGTCTCACCAACACTGTATACAATTTCAACAACACTTCTTTACTTTTACACTCCAGTCCTCCTCCCTTTGGAAACCTGCCCAAGCGAAAATTTATCCCACCATTCATCTCACTGCGCTTTGTGGGAGCTTGCTATGTTTTGCCTGGCAATAAATGCAAATTATTTCTTCTTTCTCAGACTAAGAGGGAATTATCTCTGTGATATTGTGATGTTGTTCTACGATTTGGTTTGACAGTGTGTGAAGATGATTTATGCAGCAAATGATATTTTATTATCACTTCTGCTTACTGTCACTTCTACTCAAATTTTGTTAAAACCAACTGCGAATAAAAAATCAGCTACAGTTGTAGCTTCCGATTTATATCACTGTGGAACCCACTATCTTATTCTTTCACTGTTAATTGGCTTTCATTAATGATACTATTTTCATCTACCTGTTTTGAGCTATCACTTTTGTACCTTTTGCTCTAACATCTTTTTTTTTAATTTGGTTTCTGAAATTTTCTGTGACTACCTTTTAAATATTTTTTCGGCAAAAGTGCTTTTTTGTGGGTGGCACAGTGGTTAGCACTGCTGCCTCACAACGCTGGGAATCTGAGTTCAATCACTGTGTCTGTGTGGAGTTTGCACATTCTCCCTGTGTCTGCATGGGTTTCCTCCAGGCACTCCAGTTTCCTCCCACAGTCCAAAGATGTTTGGGTTAGGTTGATTGGCCATGCTAAATTGATTCAGGGATTAGGGGTGGGGAGGGGTAAATTTTGGGGTTATGGGGATAGAGCCAGAGTAGGACAATGATCAGTGCAGATTTAATGGGCCAAATGGCCTCATTCTGCACTATAGAAATGCTATGAATTCTAACTGTTATGGTTTTACAGTGATATCAAAACACATCTTACAATCAAAACACTGGCTCATAAAGGATTGAGTAAACATCTTTTGAAATAACTTCTGAGAGGCCAGTATCTCTTTACAAACACTGATTTATTTATAGTGATTAGCAATACCCAGGCAGGTACTTTCCAGCACAGAATATTTACCCAGGTATCACTCCAGATGGAACTTTCCCATCATTTCAGCTGTGGGAATAGTAGCCAGCAGAACAGAGCCATGCAAAGGTCAGTTGACCTTGGACAGGATTTTCTGGTCTTGGGGGAAGAAAATCCTGCCCTTGGTATCACTATAGAGCTCCCTAATTGTGCAGCCTTAACAGGCCTCAATTAGGAGCTAGTATTCCAACTCATTGAAGTCATTACAATTGTGTGTTCATTTGTTTAGGCTGATATGCAAGAACAGACACACCAAAATAAAACCTGAAGAAGACACATCAGCAGAGCTGTCTGTGCTGTGTTCTGCGTAAAAGCAAAAGTGAAATTAAAACTGGATTGTATGATACACTTCTTTTCTAATAATGATACGCCATGATCCCTTAGTGACATATTACAATAACATGTTTATAGCACATTTAAGATAGTAGAATACTCCAACCTTTGTAGCTTGATAGCTTGAGGGAGCTAGCAATAGGTTGAGGAAGCTAGGTCTTTCTCCCTGTAGAGACGAAGGATGAGAGATGACCTGATAGAGGTTTATAAGATATTGAGAGGTATAGATAGGGTGGATTCTCAGAGGCTATTTCCCAGGGCTGAAATGGTTGCTATGAGAGGACACCGGTTTAAGGTGCTGGGGAGTAGGTACAGAGGAGATGTCAGAGGTAAATTTTTCACCAGAGGGTGGTGAGTGAGTGGAATCAGCTGCCATTGGTTGTGGTGGAGGTGAACTCGTTGGGGTCTTTTAACAGACTTCTGGATGAGTACATGGGATTTAATGGAATTGAAGGTTATAGATAGGCTTGGTAGGTAGGGATATAATCAGTGCAACTTGTGGCCCAAAGGGCTTGTTTGTGCTATGTTCTATAATTATCTTTGGGTGGCATAGTGGTTAGCACTGCTGCCTCATAGTGCCAGAGAACTGGGTTCAATTCCGATCTTGGCTGACTGTCTGTGTGGAGTTTGTACGTTGTACCCCATATCTGCATGGGTTTCCTCCGGATGTTCCAGTTTCATCCAACACTCCAAAGACATGCATGTTAAGACGATTGGCCATGCTTAATTGACCCTTAGTGTCAGGGGCTTTTGTAGTATAGGGCCTGGATGGGATTGATATGTGGTGCAGGCTCGATGGGCCAAATGGCCTTCCTCTGCACTGCGGGGATTCTATGATTCTAAAAAAAAATCTGAAAAGTGGTACTGAATGGAAGAGTCTTTTGGACAGGTGACAAAATATATATAGTCAAAGTTGTAGGTTTTAAGCAATGTCTTAAAGGAGGAAAGATTGATGGTGAAGCAAAGAGGTTAGGCGAAGAATTCCAGAGCTTCCACCTGGGAACCTGTAGGCATACCAGCAATGGTGGTGTGAAGGAGAGCGAGATGGATAAGAGCTAAAGTTGGAGCAACGCAGTGTTCTGAGCAGGTTTAGGGCAGTGGTGAGGCCACGGAGGGATTGAACAGCAGGATGCAAACTTTAAGATTAAGGTATCATTGGACCTTGAGAAAATGTGGACAGGTGGGGGAGGGTGGCGGTGGTGCTGGTGCGAGACAGGTGAATGAGACTTGGAACGAGTTAGGATATCGTCAGCAGACTTTTGGAGAAGCTCAAGTTCCTGGAGGGTGAGAGTTGGAACTGCAGCGAGGAAAGCATTGAAATAGTTGATTTTGGAGGTAAGAAAAGCATAGATCATTGCACCTTTGCCTCTGATATGGAGGAAACTGCTCCCAGCATTTATCACAAAGCTGTAGTATTGAATTGCAATACATGAAGGCTGCTAAAGCATGTGTAAAATGAATTTGATGTTGTCATGACCAGATGCAGGTTCATGGTCACTATTCCTATATGTATGTAAAATACACAGTTTGAAATACCTCATGCAGAAAACCAGCACTGACAGAAGATCAGATGTAGAACATTAGCTCATCTTCAGGAGGAGTAATAAGGTGAGATACTAAGGTAGTTAAAAACTGGAGTTGTTTTCCAAAGAGATGTCAACGTACCGTTTCATTAGTATGAAAGAAAAAAATGTGATGCAGGAGAGACTTAAGTAATCGTATTCTTAAACTGACATTGCGGCAAACAAAAGAACAGTAATAGCAGATGATCTTTGTAAAGCAGCATGGAATGTGATTAGAGACCTGTTATTAAATTGCTGTCACCCAGACGAATGAGAAGCCCTTATTCTGTGCAGTAATTCATTTTACTTTTCTGTTTTCTTCCAGTCGAGCCATTAAGGCCAACCCTGATCTACTTCCCGAAACGCCGTGGACCAATATCTTTTACAATGACTTTTGGGGAACGCTTCTTACGCACAGTGGTAGCCACAAGTCTTACCGCCCACTGTGCACATTTTCCTTCCGCTTTAACTGTGCCTTTGGAGGGATGGATCCCTGGGGTTATCATTTTGTCAACGTGCTGTTGCACAGTGCAGTCACTGGTCTCTTCACGAACCTCTCCCGGGTGCTGTTTGGCGATGGCTGTTGGACCTTTATTGCAGGCCTGCTGTTTGCAACGCATCCTATCCACACCGAGGCGGTGGCAGGAGTTGTAGGCCGAGCAGATGTCGGAGCTGGACTCTTTTTCCTCCTTTCTTTAATGTGTTACATCCGGCACTGTGGATGCAGGGGACGTTCTCTATGGACCTGGGCCTGGTTGTTTGGAAGTTTCATGTGTGCCGCCTGCAGTATGCTTTGGAAAGAGCAAGGAGTAACCGTCCTGGCTATTTCAGCCGTCTATGATGTTTTTGTAGACCGCAGGCTCAAATTTTACCAGATCATCTCATTGCTTCAAAAGGTAAGCTGTTTCAGATTAAGTGTTTAGGTCTATTTGTTTATGAGTGTCACAAGTTGGCTTGTGTTGACAGTGCAATGAAGTTACTGTGAAAATCCCCTAGTTGCCACACTCAGGCGCCTGCTTGGGTACACCGAGGGAGAATTTAGCACGGTCCATGCACTTGTTTCGAATTGTGGGAGGAAACTGAAGTACAGGGAGGAAACCCACGCAGAAATGAGGAGGATGTGCAGACTCCACACAGTCTGTGATCCAAGCTGGGAATCGATCCCAGGCCCCGACACTGAATGCAGGAATTAATGACTGCTCATTAACGGAGTAACTGTGAGCCCACATGGCTGGCAGTGGACCTCACCAATTGAGAATACTGCCAGAATTTTACTGTCCCACCCACCATGAGAATTGGAGTGGGCATGGGGTAGACCTTGGAAAGGTACGTTATTCTTGGGCGGGATTTTATGGTTTTGCGAGAGTGTAAAATCCCACCCAATGAGTCAAAAATCCAAGTACGTACAGCCCATGAATTTCTGACTGGAAGCACAGCCATACGAATTATCCTTTCAATGCAATCCTGTTTCTTGAGCTGTCATGCAAATCCTGATAACAATTATACTAAGTGCCTTCCGATTTTGTTGCTTTTTTTCCGCAGTTACACATGACCTTCAGAATGCATTCTGGTCTGTTTATGCACTTTGTGTCACAGCCAATATAAACCACATCAGGGATTGGTGTCATGCTGATAGCAATTTGG
The DNA here is from genome assembly GCA_024679065.1 of Sphyrna mokarran. NCBI lineage: Eukaryota > Metazoa > Chordata > Chondrichthyes > Carcharhiniformes > Carcharhinidae > Sphyrna > Sphyrna mokarran. Next base: position 19,592,880 of record JAGIQG010000008.1, on the reverse strand, counting down.
ATACATCAATAAAATGGGACAGTGGGGTGAATCAGAGATTGCCCATCCCTTGTACTCAATCATTGAATACACAGCATCCTCCTCAGTGCAGGCAACAGCTGCAATGTTCCATTTGTTTACCGTAATAATTCTTGTTCAGTTTAGGAAAAAAATATTAAAGCAAACAATAAAAAGCTTCATACTGTTTTTCACAGCATTGGACTCGGGTGCAAAGTAGTCCAGAGATGCCTAACTGAGAGTAGCTGTATTGAACTTGGCAGTGCCACTATTTAACCAGAAATATTTGGATACAGCTACGATTAAAGTTGGTTTATTCGTGTCACAGTAGGCTCACATAAACACTGCAATGAAGTTACTGTGAAAATCCTCTAATCACCACAAGACGGTGCTTGTTTGGGTACACTGAGGGAGAATTTAGCATGGCCAATACACCTAACCAGCCCATCTTTTGGACTGTGGGAGGAAACTCGAGGACTTGAAGTAAACCCATACAGCACAGGGAGAACATGCAGACTCTGCACAAACAGTGACCCAAGGCTGGAATTGAACTAGGGTCCCTGGAACTGTGAGGCAGCAGTGCCAATTATAATATAGTTTTAAAATATTGTCTTAATAATCATAAAGAAACTGAGTTGATTGGATACACATTCTCTCAAGATATCTTAGAAAATTCAAATTTTAAAGGCACAGATGTGCCTCCCCTCTCCCTAACCCAGTCTTGCCCAAGGTACAACTCATGAGCTATGTGGGGCCTGCAAAGCCTCTCCAAGCAGTTCTTGGAGCCAGTCTTCAAAATTACAGTCAAATAACTGAGCGTGAGTGGAAGATTCCGAAAGGAGCTGCTCTTCCAATCATCACCCTAAAGAAGGGTCACCCTGACTTGAAATGTTAGCTCTATTCTCTCTCCATAGATGCTGTCAGACCTGCTGAGATCTTCCAGCATTTTTTGGTTTTGTCTCCACTCACAGGCTCTCTCCCATGTTTGCTGCTGATAGGTCGACTGGTGTCAACAATTATTTACTTCTTTAAAACTGTAACCTTTCTTTAAAATTCAATTTACAGTTGTGCCAAACTGTACCTTTCCAAAATTTGCTTGCTGGACCTTTGAACGAGAAAAATATGCAAATGTGCCTGTCCCCACTGCAACCCCCTCACTGGGCAAAAGGTTGGACAAGGGAACAATTCCTCTTACGTCTGTTATTCATGTGTAAACCTTAATAGTGTAAATCAGCAGCCACATGTTAGGGAGTCATTGCAGGGAGAATTCACAGTTGCTGCAAAAGCAGTTCAAGAGTGGCTCAGATCAATTGTAGTCTCTATATTGGGGTACCGCCAGAGGTTGGATAACATTAGATAGTACTAGCGCAGGCTCATGATCCAACCTGAGACTCTCTTGGTTTAAATTTCAATTTGCTAAGACAGTAGGAAGCATGAAAGTGGAAACTGTTAGGCAAAAAAAAGGGGGAGTACTGTGGCACAGTGGTTAGCACTGATGTCTCATGGAGCTAGCAACCCAGATTCAATTCCCAGCTTGGGTGACTGTGCAGCATCTGCGTGTTCTCCACTTGTCTGTGTGTGTTACCTCTGGGTGTGTCGGTTTCCACCCACAGTCCAAAAGATATGTTGGTGAGGTGCATTTGCCATGATAAATTCTTCCTCAGTGTACAGGCACTGGAGTGTGGTGAGAAGTGAATTTTCACTGTCACTTCATTGCAGTGTTAGTTCAAGCCGACTTGTGACAGTCATAAATAAACTTAATGATGTTGTTGAACTTGCCTTTTACTATCCTGGTATTTACATGATACAATGATGATAGAATTGTTAATTAATCCTAATCAATCTCTGTCAATTAGCCGACAATATAGTTAAGGATACTCTCAGTAGTGGGGAGCTTTGAGAATAATAGGTGGAAAGTCACCTTTCTTTCTTGGGTGCAGAGTATATTTAGCTACATTCGAATAAGATTCCCACAAAAATATTTTAATATATTGTCAAGTAGCTGGTCTAGAATAATTTATCTGTTTGAAAGGCAACATTCAACATCTTTGACATCACCAAGTGTCACTACTTATTCAATTTCCATTATGAGCAACTAGTTCTTGGCAAAAAATTAATGGATTTTACTTTAATCTATATATTTTAAGTGACAATTATAAATTTTGATGCATCCCGTGAAGGGTCTAAATATGATTTTTGACTGCTTTAAAGAAATCGTACAGACCTTTGGTTTTGAAGCATTGAAAGACTGATGAGTTCTGAAGGCTCAGGAAGTTCTGAGTATAGAAATAAGGATATTTTCCTCAATCGTACAAGGTATTGGTGAGGCTGCATCCAGAGTATTGTGTGCAATTTTGCTGTCCTTATCTGGGAAAGGAGGTCCTTGCTGTCGAGAGAATACAGCGAATGTTTACCAGGCTGATTCCTGGGATACCAGGTCTGTCGTCTGAGGAGAGACTAAGTGTTTATTGGAATTTAGAAGAGTGAGAGGGTATTTCATAGAAACTATTAAAGTTCTAACAGGATTAGACAGGGTAAATTCAGAAAGAATTTTCCTGATGGCGGGGGAGACCAGAACTGGGGGTCATAGTTTGAGGATAAGGGATAAACGTTTTAGAACTGAGGTGAGGAGAAATTCCTTCACCCAGAGAGCGGTGAATATGTGCAATTCGCTACCACAGAATGTATTTGAGACCAGAACATTCTGTGATTTCAAGAAGAAATTAGATTTAGTTCTTGGGGCTAAAGAAATCAAGGGACATGGGAAGGGAGGCTCAGGATATTGAATTTGATGATCAGCCATGATCAAGATGAATGGCAGAGCAGCCTCTGAGGGCTGAATGGCTTATTCCTGCTTCTAGGTTCTAATGTTTCTATATTTAATCCTGTATGAAAAATTTGCAATAATCCATCGTATTGAACTAAACGATTAAGAACACTTGCGGATCGTGCAACACAGTAGTTAGCACTGCTGCCTCACAGCACTAGGGACCCAAATTTGATACCAGGCTTGGGTCACTGTCTGTGCAGAGTCTGCATGTTCTCCCCGTTTCTGCACAGGTTTCCACGGGGTCCTCCAGTTTGCTTCCACAGCCCAAAGATGTGCAGGTTAAGTGGATTGGCAAGCTGGCATTGCCCCTTAGTGTCAGGAGGACTAACTAGGGTAAATACATGGGGTTATGTGGATAGGGCCTGGTCGGTGGTCGGTGCAGATTCGATGGGCCAAATGGCTTCCTCTTGCACTGTAGGAATCTATAATTCTAAGCCAAACCTGCTGTTGCTTATCATTGTGTCACTGTAGTGCTTTAGTAGATTAAATTGACAGCAGAGAAGTGAAACAAATCATCTTCTACTAAAACAGTAGTCATGAAGCAGAAGAGTCATTTAGAGGACTTTTTGTTGTAAATTTCAATTAACTTTATTTCTTTTAAGCTAATGTCTAAGTATAATAGAACTAGAATGGATTTCATGATCAGTTGAGTTGTGTTCATTGAGTGAAATTGATAATCTATGTGATGGATTAATATGTTTGTCTGTTATATATTGAAGCATACAAACCAAGAATGCCTCATGCCTGTTAGTCTATGTCATTTGATGGTTTCAGCTGGAATTGAAGATAATTTGGGCCTCTTTCACTGGTTTCTTTTTTGTATGGTTATCCATGAGTGTAATTCATCACATAGCAATATAAAGGTAATATACTGCAGATGCTGGAATCTGAAATAGAAACACAAAATGCTAGATTCATCCTGACTCAAAACATTAATTCTATTGTCTCCATAGGTGGTATCAGACTTGCTGAGCTTTTTTCTATTTTTATTATCACATAGCAACACTGGCTTACGATCTTTCTGGCTTTTGCTTGGGGGAGGGTGAAATCAGAGGTTGTGGTTCACAGGGAAGCAAAATGGCAGAGTGGTTAGTACTGTTGTCTCACAGTGCCAGGGACCCAGGTTCAATTCTGGCCTCAGGTGATTTTGTGTGTGTGTGTGTGTGTGTAGTTCACATGTTCATAGAACCGTAGAAACCCTAGTGTGCAGAATGTGGCCATTCAGCCCATTGATTCTACACTGGCAACCATCCCACCCAGGCCCTATCCCCATAACCCCATATATTTACCCTATTAATCACTCTAACATACATATCCCAGAACACTAAGGGGCAATTTCACATGGCCAGTGCACTCATCTTTGCACAGTGGGTTTTCTCCTCATGTCTGCGTGGGTATATCCGGGTGCTCCAGTTTTCTCTCACAGTCCAGTGTGGGTTAGGTTGATTTGGTAAATTGCCCCTTAATGTCAGGGGGCTAGCAGGCTAAATATGTAGGGTTATGGGGATAGGACCTGGGTGGTATTTTTGTTGGCACAGACTCAATGGGTCCCATTGCCTCTTTGTGCACTGCAGGGATTCTATGATCGGTATCAATGACATAGGTAGAAAGAGGGATGAGGTCCTGCAACAAGATTTTAGAGAGTTAGGTGGCAGATTGAAAAGTAGGATGTCAAATGTTGTAATCCCTGGATTACAACCAGTGCCACGTGCTGGCGAGTATAGGAACAGAAGGATGGAACAGATCAAAGCATGACTGAAGGTGGGAAGGCTTTTTAATTTCCTGGATCATTGGATCAGTTTCTGGGGGAGGTGGGACTGTACAAATTGGACGGGTTGCACCTGAACTGGAGTGAGACCGATATCCTTGCAGGGAGGTTTGTTACTGCTGTCAGGGGAAGGGGATTTAATTAATTTGGCAGGAGGTTTGGTGACAGTGTACAATGGGGGGCTTAGCGGCTTAGGGGCAAGAGTGCAAGCAACTGAGACACAGCTGTTAGTCTAGGGATGTTGTTCCATAGTCAGCAGTACATTTCTGTAAACACTGAGGCTGAGATTTTTCCCTTCCGGCTGGCAGCATCTTCTGGCCCCATTAAAGGTGACCAACTGTGGTGCGTTCCCTGGTAGCAGGGCATGTGAGCCATGCAAAAATACTGTAAAACTTCGGTGCAACTGGAAGATCTCTGCCAGTGGCAAACTGCCTCTGCCGCAGGAAATGCACCGTAGCGTGGCTGGAAAATCCTGGCTTTAGAATGTGCACCTAGCAACACAGTCAAGAAATAACGTATTCATCTGTCTTTCTGAGATTTGGCTTTTATATTTGGAGATAAATATATATTTCATTTATTATGTGCTGACAATGACACAGATTCGATTTGCATGGATATATTGGAATATTCTCTCCTTGCTGATCTATGTCTACCTGGTACAAGCAAATACATTATATCAATTTAAATTGATGACAGGACATCTGAATTACTATCTGAAAGAAAAATCCTGCAGTGTTTCAGCTGGAGATGAGTCGACATGTTAATCCACTGTGGCCTGTGCGAATGCAATAGGCCGGGGCCTATGAAAGGAGCTATTAATCAAATGGGCCGCACGTGTCCATCTATCAAACCGAGGAAGGACTAATTTGGGTATCTTTTGTAAATACTGCTTTCGTCCAGCTCGTTTTCTCCAAGTGTTTTTGTGGAAGCAGGAAACCTAGTCGCCAAAGGGCACAGCTGACCATGCCAAACATTCTGTAAACACATGGCAGGAATGCACAGATCTGAACTTTAGAAAAAACATAGGGCAGGAAAGGTTGCCCTTTGGAAGCCAAGAAACACATGTATAACTTTAAAAGGAATGGCAGCAGCGTTGCGTTAGATTAGCCCAGTCTTGGGACATTTTCAGATCGCATACCTTTCGAAAACCGAATCAAAACAAACCTGTGCTTTCTCATTATTAAAAGTTCCCCTTCCTTTTGGGGAGCTGCTCGTTTTACTTTGTCCTAATTTAATTTGAGTTTGTCTATTTGGTTTGACCTTAAAAGAGGACAAGACATGGTTGCAAGAAACGCAGCCTAATTAATATTATCGATCGGTATTGCTGCAATAATGTTAATGTCCATACACATGCCTTGAGTACAAGCACAATTTTAACTGGAATTTAGCCTGCAGAGAAAAATCAACCGTTTTGCATTAGTGCTCAGGTTGTGTAAGAAGAAAATCACTGCTGGAATTGGTCACTATAGTAAGTTCATGGAGTCAGAAGTCCCTTCACTAGGACCCCTTTATTTACAATTCCAGCAGCAGTACAAAGAGTGCTGTCAATCCAACTTTGGGAGTGCCAGAGGAACTGACATTCCTGATGATATACAAAGTAAAGTCTCCCTGATTGGCCCATCAATTGGTCCCTTAATCAGAGAACCCATATTCTAATAGGCCAACTTCAATGGCCTGATTAAAGTCATTACAGTCAGTTTTTTTAAAACAAATAGTAAATTATAGCACTGCTGTTTTTCAACAGCTTACTCTAACTTGTTTATAAAGAGGAGGCAGTGAACTCCATTAAAAGGCCGGGATTCGTAACACGGAGATGTGTTGTCAATGTGAATTTTGCTGGTTGTCAGGCACTGTGCAGCACATACAGTTCTGCGACAAAGATGTTCGTAAGAAGTATGTCACCACTGCCTTCTTCAGGGCAGTGAGAGAGCAGCTTTAGTGTGTGACCTGAATTTTTAGTTTTTGACTGAAAAGGAGGAGTAGGTGGCTGGGGTAAAACATGGTAACCAGATGGCATTTATATGCTCTACTTGTCTGATAATAGCTCCTGTCAGCAAGTGATAAGCTGGAAACACATTTTGTTCCCTGTTTGCTTTTGCACCCGCACCTGCTCCTCGGCAACATGTAGACAGGTTTACAGTTATTTTAGTCATCAGTCTGCTTTGTTTTATATTCACAATAAAGAATCTTCCAGCTCCCTCCACTAGTTTGCTTGCATCAGCACAATGTTCCAGGATGTTGTACGCCTGTTGTTTTATCACTTTCCGGGCTGACTGACTGAACTATAAAGTAGAGATGGGTAAGCATTTGATAGATTGAGGAATGGAGGGCTATGGGGAAATGACACAGAAAAAGAGTTGAAGTCAGCATAGACCACCCATTATCATACTGAATGATGGGGCAGGCTTGTAGGTCCTGGTGCCCCTACTGCTGCTTCTATTTCTTGTGTTCTTGTATGGAGCCAGAGTGAAGCATGGTTAAACCTGTTTATCTTTTCAGATGATCTTGTGGGTAATTTAGCTGTAGAGAGATTGAAAACCATAATTTCATTGGACTATATTCTATTGCTACTGTGGTCTCTTTAGCAGCATCCGCAGTCAGTTGTATGGAGTTGCATTGCGCACGATTGCAAATTGCACTGATGTCCACCATAAAGAAGCATTGTGTACAGGTATCTTGGCGGTTCACACAGGGCATATGTTCCCCTGACATAGCTGGAAGAATGTGCCTTTAAAAACTTGGGAGTTTTCATGTGGCTCAACAGACAACCCCCCACTCCTCCCAGGGCACATTGAAATGTGGCTTTGTCCTGTTAACGCAGGACAAGTAACTTAAACTGGTGTGAGATAACCTTCAGGAAAAAAACCTCCAGTTGCTTGGCTTAGTACAGACTGATTTGACTCCTAAGTTGCTGTCATCTTTGCATCGATGAGCACACCAAACTATTTCACACGAAAATAGGATTGACAATAAAATTTGTCCTTTAGATTTATTACATGGAGCAGGGTGGAGTGGGTAACTTGCAGTTCACTGTGGAGGGTTTTGGGGGATGGGGGAGTATAAAACAGTTGGCAGTGGATTGATCACATGCCATTTGCTACACATTTTTCCCATTACATCAAAAATAAGGAAATTTGGATGAGATGTACAATAGTGCCTGATTCAGCTGCTTTTGTGCCATTGCTAGAAGTGAATTTTGCCCTAAATTTCTTTCTATTCCTAGTTCCCAACATAATTTAATTTCTATCAGGTCATTTGTGAACCAATTCCAAAGTGGATTCTTTCTAACTCGTACTGAGAACAATTGCTTACAACTTTACAGTGCCTATCAGCAGTTTTCTTTTAACACACACAATGACCATGTCACCATTGTGACAGTGTTGAATGAGATAAGGAGAGAAATTAGCCATGTCAACAGAAGGAGGCTTTTTATAATTAGCGGGTTAGGCTGAACGAGTCAACCCAATCTGTTAATAATTATTTCTGTACTCTTAAAGCAAACAGTTAATAGTTCTGAAATTCATCTCTAGTTTTAGTCAGCAGCAAGCAACAAGACTTTATGGATTGGGAATGAAAGACTAACAATCATTCCACATCGATCAGTGCCGAGTGTAGTTTGTATTAAACAGAAGTCATTTGGAACCTGCAAGTTTTCCTTTAAATTAACTATGGTCAAAATTTCTGGAAACAGGATTGCTTGCTAAGTAATCTGTCACACTCAGCAGCCAACCACTATTAAAACAATTAATTAACTCTATCTGGTGCACTGCTCATGCCACAAGGACCATGTTGAATGTGGCTGTTTTGAACAGATTGTGACTTTGTATTGCTGCTCACCTTCAGCTTGACCTCATTTGTCAGGCAGTCCACGTGCCAGCAACACGCTCGCAATTGTCATTTTATTACATCTGTCAATCTTGGCGGATTTGAGATAAGGTGGAATGAGCTAAGGCAGTCTAACTCTTCAAAAAAATTATTGCTGGAGTGTTGGCACGATTGACTGATGAATACTTCATAAATTCATGTGATATTTCTATCTGTTTCTTCAGTGGTTGGTATTATTGCATTCATTTTAAGTGTGATAGTGTTTTGAATTCAGTAACAAACTATAGGAATTTAATGCATAAGCATGAGCTTTTTGTCTGCGAACATCACCAACTGTAATTTCTGATCCACCATTCTTTTGCGTGTAGCAAGAGAAGCTCAAATCCCAAAGTAAATATCCCACAATGAAGGGCCATCCAGACTTGAAACATTGGCTCTATTCTCTCCCCGCAGATATTGTCAGACCTGATGAAGTTTTCCAGCATTTTCTGCTTTGCTGTAAATATCCCACAACGTGGTCAAGAATACTCATAACCATTGGCACTTTAAATCTCAATGACGTCATTACCAATCAACGATTAAACATGGATGGACCAAACGTGGGCCAAGATCAGAGTATTATTCTGCTCAGAGGAAGCAGCAATTGTTAGTTCAGCTGTTGCTGTCCTGCTGCAAATTTAATACAGCAGCTTCCAGTCGAAGTCCAATAATTTACAGCGTACAAGATTTCTCCATACTTGCAAACAAAATGAATAATTTATTGATGGAGCTAATTGCTGGCAATATTGTTAGATTGCGGCTGTGATCTGATGTTTTGTGCCACTGGGTATGGCAGATGTAGAAGCAGTGCTTGCTCTTGCTAGAGCTTGCTGGACCTCTGTGTCACCTCCACCAGTGTCTTTAAGGTGGGCCTCAAAGGGAGTTCGTAGAGGTACCAGCTAGTTAACCCATGAAGATGTCACTGGAAATGCTTAGCCCCCCCCAGAGCATCTGTTTCAGGCAATTGCCCCATTTAAACTTCAGTTGAGCTTGAGACTGATCAAACATTCCAGAAATGATATGACTGACAATGCCCAAAAAACATTTAAAATAAAAATTGTGCGGAGTTCCAAGGATCAGTTTTCCTCCTGGTTCCACAGAAAGAGTGTGGAACTAAATCCCGTGTCAGGGACAGGGAAGTGGAGTGTTTCCCACTAAGGAGGCCAGAGGGAAACTGCACCATGTCTTCCGGCCCTGGCCTAATTCTTTATCCACCCAGGAAATTTTCATCGTAACCCATGGCTGGGCGGCTGTGATGGCACAAATCCCGCCATCATATTTCACCATATTGAAAAGGTGCCCAGCATTGCTGACCCACCAGGGAAGATGATGTCCCACCAGAAAGAGATGGTGGATCTCCAGAAACACTGTGAGGCTGGAAGATGAACCAACTACATGATACTGAATCTGGAAGATCCACCTTGAGATGCTAAACCCCCCCCCCCCCCCCCCCCCCATCCCGCACCCACTGCTATGGTCTTCTGGGCTTCATTCCGAGCTCCAGAGGCAATCCCAGGCATTGTTCGGGTCAGTCCTGCCATGCCATTTTGTTTCAGATTAATCTGCATCAGCATGTTTTCCCAAGAGCGTCACAGATAATCTGGCATGGGTAGAAGATTCCAGGTCAGGCTTTCATCTGCATCTCATTATCAGGATGCAAATCAGTTTCACAGCTGCCTCCAGTGAGTTTCCTGTCCATTCATGGCAAACACCAACAGAAGATCCCACTGAAAGTTCATGTGGGAAATTCATGTGAAATTGATCTTGGACTCCCAAATGGTGTATACAGTTGTTAGCATTGTTAACTCACAACACCAGGATCCTGGGTTCAAATCCTGGCTTGGGCCATTGTCTGTACGGAGTTTGTACATTTTCCCCATGTCTGCGAGGATTTCTGTCAGGTGCTCCGGTTTCCTCCCACAGTCCAAAGATTTGCGGGTTAGGTGGATTGGCCGTGCTAAATTGCCCTTTAGTGCCAGGGGAGTAGCTAGGGTAAATGCATGGGGTTATGCGGTGGGCGGGACTGTAGTCAGTGCAGGCTCGATGAGTCGAATGGTTTCCTTCTGCACTGTAGGATTCTATGATTCTATTAACTCATTCCCCTCTTCCACTGAACCTCCCGGTAGGGCAATAGGAGAGTTCTACCAGTATTCTGTATTATAATAATTGGCTGTGATTCATTACTACCCTTTCATTTTAAGCTGTAAAAAGCAACTACCTGTTCCAGAAAGCCTCTTGAATAACCTAACAGAGCGAAAGATTTCTGGAGCATCATTTTACATCCTACACGTGCCTGCAGGAGATAACCTGATTTACATTGTGGTTGTAGCTGCCAGATAATTGAATCTCAATTTAAAACTGAGTTAGGGCTCTGTTGCCTTGGAATAAGACCTTTCTCTTTTGAGACCCAGCACAGCATCAAAAGCCAATGCATTTCTCTGTACTGTTGTGATTGTTTAATAGGAAATCTTTATCAACAGCGTTTGGAACTGAAATTTACTTACTGACCGAAACACTTCAACATTTCAGCTTTAACAATAGGGAAAAAACACACTGATATTTTCACCCTATGAAAATATTTTCTGAACTGTGTTTGTTTTGCACTGTTAAAACACTAATCACTGGTTCTGGCTACAGTAGAAAATGCAAAGGTGAACACTTTAATTCCCTGGTTATAATACGGCATTCAATATATTTGTTTTGATAAGTACTGTTTTCCCAACTCGGCAGTGACTGTGGGAAGGATTTTATGGCCTCACTCAACCCAAGACTGGAAACTCCAAGCCGAGGTCAATGGATCTTCCCGTTGGCCGCTCCTTGTCTGCTCCAATACCTGTAGTCGGTGAAGCAGTAGAATTCCGGCATTCATCTCAGAATGTCTGATGACCATGAAACCATTGCCGATTGTCGGAAAAACCCATCACATTGACGAATGTCGTTCAGGGAAAGAAATCTGCTTTCCTTATCTTGGTCTGGCCTACGTATTATTCCAGGACCACAGCAACATCGCTGACTCTCAACTGTCTTCCAAAATGGTCTAGCGGGTCACTCAGTTGTAGCAATTGCTTACCAACGCCTTTTCAAAGGGAACTAGAGATGGGTAATAGATGCTGGCCAGCCAAGGATGCCCATGTCCCATACATGAATAAAAAAAAAACTCAGTAATATTCTCAGCTGGAATGCGACGCATATGATGCAGTCAGAATGAATGATACCACCATTTTGAATGCATTGTAATGTAAATCTTCATTTAAAAGTGAAAGTTGCAAGAGATTTTGTTGCACTGAGGTGCAGTCGGAGGAGGGAGTACAATAGACAATTGAGAGGCTTCAAGAGGTGGGAGAAGAGAGGGCTATCAGGGAATGAGTAAAAATGGAAAAATCACTTCATGCAACTTGGAAATACTGTCTGACTTCAAGAGACATTATTCGTAACATTTCTATACAACTGAGAACAGCACGGTGGATGTCTGAATTTCCCACTGCCACTTACAACCTAGACTATTACCATATATCCTCACACAGCAGCATGGGGAGAAGGTGTAAGAAATAATTAGATTTACTCAGAATGATAAGAGCAATGGAATTATATCACAATGACATGCTATCGGTGAATGTCATGTGTGAAAATCTATTCTTCGCTTACACTTTCAAATTAAAAAGTGGGTGGAACTCATTCTTCCCTTGTGATTAAAAAGAATAATTTTCAAACAGGTCATGTTAGGAGGATGTATTAGATTTGTTAGGAAATGCCCTGGAGATTTACAGTCATGTCTGCACAAATTTTCCTCAAGGAGTTTGAAAAGTGGTGCCCAATAATCAAAGATTCAATTTGTTTATTTTTTCACGTACACCAATGGCAGGTAGTGATCCAACTAATGTATTTTGTAATGAGTGCATCTTTGAATGCTTTTCCTGGTGGTTAATAAGTAAGAATCCCTAAACACTATTGGCCTGACTTATTGCGAACATAACTCTTTTTAGAGTCACTTATTTGAGGTTTTTAAGGTGATTGAAGAAATTGATAGGGCAGACAGACAGGAACAATTTCCTCCAGTGTAGGAATCCAGTCCAGAGCAAGGGGGTGCAATCCTAAAATTAGAGTCAGATCAGTCAAGACTGGGGTCAGATAGCACATTTTCACATAAAGAAATCTGGAACTCCCATCTTCCTATTGAGGTTATTCGAAAGTTTCAACTTGGGATTGCTCGATTTCTGTTAATCAGACATATTAAGGATTATGAAGCCCAGGTTGTGGCTGCAGATCATTCATGATCTAATGGAATTGTGGAACAGGCTTTTTTTTAGAATCCCTACAGTATTTTAAAAAGGCCATTCGACCCATCAAGTCTGCACTGACTCTCTGAAAAACAGGCCCTTCTCTCCATTCTATCCCCACAACACTATGCACTTACTATTGCTCTTCTACCAGGTAGCACAATGGTTAGCACTGCTGCCTCTCAGCGCTATGGGCCTAGGTTTGATTCCCAGCTTGGGTTACTGCCTGTGTGGAGTTTGCACATTTTCCTCGTATCTGCATGTGTTCCCTCTCACAGTCTGGAAGATGTGCTGGTTAGGTGCATTTGCCATGCTAAGTTCTCCCTCAATGTACCCAAACAGGTGCTGGAATGTGGCGACTAGGGGATTTTCACAGTAACTTCAATGCAGTGTTAATGTAAGCTACTTGTGACGCTAATAAATAAACTTAAAACTTAACCTGCACTTATTTGAGAACTAAAGGGCGATTTAGCTTGATCAATCCACCTAACCTACTCTTTGGAGTGTTGAAGGAAACTGGAGCACCTGGAGGAAACCCATGTAGCCACGAGACGTTCATGCAAACTCCACAGTCACCAAGGTTGGAATCAAACCTGGGTTCCCGGCACTGTAAGGCAGCAATACTATCCACTGTGTCACCATGCCACCCTAGAGGTGCTAAATGGTCTCTTCCTGTTCATACTTGGGGTCTTTTGTTCCTTAAGCTCACTATTCTAAAGAACACAATGATCTCAGCATATACAAAGCGTTAAGGAATAACCTTGAGCCAACGCGAGGTAACCATTTCTGACTTTCGCTGCCCTTCATTGGCCATGTAATCATATGGGCATGAACTTGATTTCAATACATTTTAACACAGTTAAATATTATTAAAGACTCCTCACCATGTATTACCCCCAGCCACATATTCACACTATACGGTTTAGAACAAGTTCACCCAGACTTGAACCTGTCACAGGAATCCCCATGGGGCCTTAAGAGTGAGTATAGCTCCTGGGGGAGAGGAATATGGCCTGGCAATGCCCCCGGCACAGATTGGCACCATACCAGGGAAGACAGTACCTGTGGTGAGGCCTAATTGGAACCTCATATCGGGGAGGACCCATTTATTTGTAGTGGCGGGGTGGGTGCGAAGTGGATGGTAGGAACTGATGACGCTGGCTGTGACTTCTGGAGCAGCAGGCAGTCCGAAACTGGCAATGTTTGGGAGAAATAGGGGGAGGGATGCCTGCACTGACTGTTTGATGGAGATGAAGATGATGGGTTAGAGGCCTGATGCTAGTGGTGTTTGACCCCTGTAAAGAGAGCTATCTTGGAATCATTTACAATGTACTGGGGAATGAAGTGTACACTAACTAGCTGAAGCTGAAAAGACGGATCAGATGAAAACAAGGTCACAGGCAAGGAGTAGACCTTTTGAAGACAGGGAGATAATGGAGATACTGAATGAAGAAGTCCTGAAGGCAGGTATATGGTTGCTAAAAGAGCAGTCACTAAAAGGAGGGAACAGGAAAATGAGATATTGTTTGATGACATATAATATGCCTTTAAGTAATTGCAGCATGACACCATTGGAAGGGAATTCTGTCATGCGATCCAGTTTTAGTTTTACATTTCTTTTCCAGGAGAACACAGCACACGGCTTTGTTGTTGCTGCGCCTTCAGGTTTTATCCTCTCTCTAACTGTTCTCATGTGTCCACTCTTAATAAGTGAACCCACAACGTGTTTACATAGTCTCTTATGAGCAACAGGTTAGAAATATAGAAAGTGGAAAGAGGAGTAGGCCATTCTGCCCTCCGTGCCTGCTCTGCCATTCATTTTGATCATGGCTGATCATCAAAACCAATATCCTGATTCCTTCTTTCCCCCAAATCCCTCGATTTGTTTAATCCCAAGAAAGTCCTTGAAATCACACGATTTCAACTGCTCAACTGCTGTCTGTGGTAGTGAATTCCACAGATTCACCTCATCTTAGTCCAAAAAGGTTTTCCACTATCCTCATCCTATGACCCCTCGTTCTGTGCTCCCCACCATGGGGAACGTTCTTTCTGAATCGACCCTATCTAACCCTGTTGGGATTTTATAAGTTTCAACAAGATCCCCTCTCACCCTTCTAAACTCCAATGAATACAATCCTAACCGACTTGATCTCTATTCATATGACAGACCTTCTTCTGTGGCATTATGAGAACTGGAGAGTGTCTCAGTTATCAAGGGTGGGATTTTTTTGTCCCGCCCATGACGATGCCTGCTGCTGGCACGAATGGAAAACCCTGACCTATATTTGAATGCTGTTTAAGAAAGCAGATTCTTGTGAAGTGGAAAGCACTGCAGTGAAAAAGTGGTAGGAGCAGTCAAAGGAGCCTTTGATGAATAGTTGAAGGGAAACATTTACAGTACAAAGAACAGAGGATTGGGATTAATTGAACAGCTCTCTCACCAAGAGCTGGCACAAGTTTGCTATGCAATAGCCAACTTTGTGCTAACTCATTCAATGGTGCCCTGATTCCAACTCACCTTTGGAAACTAGAATGAGCTTTCAGGAAAATTTTAACAGTCTAAATATCTGTGATATTCAGCATTGGAAATGCTCGGCATTTGGACACTGATTAATAAAGCGACTGCCTTATAAGTCGCACAGCAGCAATTCAGAGAGAGATTAGCACAAAGTTTATCGAAGAAGCTCCACTGATTAATTGATGGTGACAAAAGTTATTATTGTTGCATTTTTACTAACAGCAATTGATCAAATAAATATAATTAATTGCAAGTCTGTAATGTCACCTGCGCTGCCATTTTGAAGAAGGAATTTGGGGCTTTTTTTTTTGTGGTCACGCCATTACATTCTGCCTGAAATTGGTAGAGGATGGTGGCTCAGTTTCTAATGGATTTGGTCCTTAGTGTCTGAAATGTAAATAATATTCTCCCTGTTAAACCAGTAATTCGCTGTTAGGCAGATCAGAAAGTTCCCAGGTCCCATCATTAGATTGTGCTGAATGACAACATTATAACCACAGCAATGCTAGGAGTGCTACAATTACCATTTGCTCAAGAAGAAAATTCAACCTGGATCCCAGGCTTGATCGATATTGCATGAGAATGAGATTAGATGTAGCTGCAATGTCTCAGCACTATACATTTTGACATGTATGGTGTCATTAAGACTGAACCCAACTGCATGAGTTGCTGAGTTCATGAGTTCAATGAATACAGGTTCAGGCAATGGCAATGCATCACGGTATAATGATGCTGTCCAGGTGTCTATGTCTTCTTTGAGACTAACATTGGTGGATAGGCTAGCTACGTTGAATGAGCAAATGGACAAAAAGCATTGCAACCGATACGCAAGGCCTGTCTTTTTCAACTAACCAATAGTTTAGGGAATACTATTCCATGGTTAATTCCCCACAACAATGCTCTGACCAATCAGAGTTAACCAGCCTGGTTTGAATTTAAACAGAAGCTTGGCAGTTAACTGCTCCCTGCTGCAGTCTCCATGGCAATACCAATAAGAGGTCACTTGTCAATCAATCAGTACTCTCTTCTCATGCAGTATAAATTATTGTTCACTTTCCAGTTAGTATTTTTTGAATTCTGTTCTGATGAGTGCATGATAAGAAGCTTCAATAGCATGTGTATTTTTTCAACAATAGTCAAATGCTGAAAGACTAGATATGCTATGGATGCTATGGATTTCTGCCTTGTTTTACCTGAAACTATTATTATAGTTGAGTCCTGATAAATGCGTGAGTAATTTAGCAATGTTATCGTTGGATCAAGCAAGTATCTATTTTCCAGACTCAGCTGCAATAACAAAATATTTGGTATGTTCTTCATTCTAATGCTTTCTTTCCCTGTACCAACACCACCACTACTCCCAACTGCTCCACCACCACTTTATTTACTTTATCCAACAGTAAGTATTGTTCTGTGGGTTTTGGTGATATCATTCACTACATAAGTAGCAATGCCAGACTACAGTTAGTGGATGGTATGGTGGCACAGTAGTTAGCACTGCTGCCTCATGGCGCCAGGGTTCAATTGTAGTCTTGGGTGACTGTGTGGAGATTGCACATTGTCCCTGTGTCTGCGTAGGTTTTCTTTGGGTGCTCTGTTTCCTCCCACATTCTAAAGATGTGCTGGTTAGGTGGAATGGCCATGCTAAATTGCCCCTTGTTGTTCTAAGATATGTAGTTTAAGGTGATTAGTGGGCTAAATGCCTGGGGCTACAGGGATAGGGCGTGGGTGTGAGTCTCAGTAAAATATTCTGTCAGAGAGTCAGTGCAGATTTGATAGACCGAATGGGTTCCTTCAGAATTGTAAGGATTCTGTGATTCAGTGTCCTACTTGGATGTGTTTTAAAGATACTCCCACAATAGATAAAGCATTTTCTGACCTGTGTTATTCTAGATCTTTCACACTTTTAAATAAATCCCAGCAACAGGTTGCCCATGCCAATGATTTATAAATGTTTTGTGTGGGAAAGTTTTTTTGCAGCTATTAGAATTCTCGTGAACATGCTGCCAAACTTCCAGAAACAGTGTTGTCAATGCAGAACATATTTTCAGACATGTATAACAATAAAAAGAATGTTCCAGTAAGAACATAGAACACAGAATTCTTCAAACTGTGTTTGTGTTGCATCCAGATAAATGAAATCTCATCTCCTCACAGATCAGTGATCTGTATGGAACTCAGAGTGAAAACGTGTTGTCAGTTTTAGGCTCCGTCCCACTCGGTCCCTATCCCATAACTTCATGGATGCTATTCTACTGTTTCACACTCTAGTCTGGACCTGGAAAAAAAATCAATTTATCTTACAATTTACATCCCCCCTTCAGCTTCGCATGGCCCATCTCTGTCTTTTCCTTTCTCCTCTTTGACCTCTCCATCTCCATTTCTGGTGATAGACTGTATACTAATATTTATCACAAGCCTACCCACTCCCACTGTTACCTTGACTGCCACTCCTCACGCCCTGTTTCCTGTAAGGATTCCACTCTATTCTCCCAGCTTCTCCACTTCCGTTGCATCTGATCTGTTCTGTTAATGCTACCCTCCAAAATGGCATTTCTTTCAGTTTGATCTACTTCATCACTGCTCCCAATGCAGTCTTCTCAACCTAGGGGAAATTAGACGCAGACTGGGTGACCGCTATGAGAGACATCTTTGCTCAGTCGACAAGTGTGACCCCTGTAACTTGCCATTTCAACTCACCAGCCTGTTTTCATACCACAAGTCCATCCTTGGCCTCCTGCAATGTGTCAGTAAGCCCATTGCAAACTGAAGGAACAGCACCTCATCTTCCGATTTAAGCGGTTTATGGTCTTCTAGACTTAACATTGAGCTCAATAGCTTCAGACCATGAACTCTCTCCTCCATCATGACCCCTTTTTAAATCCAAATTTGTCCCAAACAGCATCCTCTCATGCCCTCCCACCCACCACTACCCCCACTTCTACCTCCACAGACCAATTGTCACTAGTTTTTAAGTTTTACTTTCACAGAGTGCTGACCTTTGTTCTGTTATTGACACATTCTATGTTGCCTTTATGCTGCTAATAGCACCTTCTTTAGTCTTTAACGCTGTCCTTAATGCTCTCTTTCTTTTGTCGCCATGGCATTTTCGTCAAATTTCTTCCTAGCTACCCCTGACCTACTTTACTCCATTTTTTTTTAAACAGTATAAAATCCATTGAGTTCCTTGTTCTCTTTAACACTGAAGAAGAATCACATGGACTGAAAATTGTTTCTCTCTCCATAGGCCTGCTGAGTTTTTCCAGCGTTTTCTGTTTTGATGTCAGATCTGGGCGATGAACACAAACTCAGGGTCATCAACGTTTATTATTTTAGCTTCCTGGACAGGGATTGTTTGGCAGGCCAGCACTTAAATCAACTTGACAGCCCAAATTTTTGAATGGTAATGTACAACAGTAATGTAAGGAGGGCAGTGCATCAGAACATGTATGCAAACACATCATGTGTTCATTCTAATGAAGTTGTGAACATTATTAAATTTAGAGGATTATTTAGGCCATTATAAAAGAAATAGCGTAAAAGTATGCCTCTTGTTTGGAAAGTGTAAAAACTCATTTTTGCTGAAATATTTTCAGCTAGGAGTAATACAATGTATTTTAATGGCCAATAATGTCACAACTTGCACTGAGTGTTCACAAACAGTAAAAGTTGTCGTCCTACTTTTACAAGAAGGCTGTTTGCCCTTTATAATTCTGCAGTCTAGTTTGTTTTAAATACATTTCAGATGACACAACTGGAACCTTTAGAGGAAACCATTCACTTCTAAATAAATTTTAGACTAGGCAACTGGGACTAGTTAGTCAAAATGAATAATGGCGAATAGTTACGGCTTGTTTTATGAATGTGGATAATGATAGGCAGTTGCCTGTTTGTTACCGGGAAACCAAGATGAACCGGGAAGTTCAGTCTGAAGCTACGAGTTGAGTCCTTTTAGCTGACCCAGAATCCTCAATGTTCACTTGCCATAATTGTTAATCACAGTTTGGATGAATGTTTGAGCTTTTACTGGATTTTTAGGGCTCCTGCAATCTCTTGGGAAAAGTCACCGTCTGAATTGATTATAATATACGGAAAGAGATGTTTTATTGAAGCTCAATAAGGGCAGGAAGATAAGCAACCGGACTGAGTGATGAGTATGATGACATAGTGTTTAGCCATTCATAGAATCCATACAGTACAGAAGGAGGCTATTTGGCCCATTGAGCTTGCTCTCGTAACAGTCCCACCCAAGCCCTATCTCCGTAACCCCACCTATTTACCCAGCTAATTCCCCTAATACTAAGGGGCAACTTAGATGGCCAGTCAACTAACGTGCATCCCTTTATACCGTGGGAGAAAACTGGAGAACTCGAATGAAACTCACACACACTTGGGAAGAATATGCAAACTGCACATTGACAAGTCACCTCAAGGCAGAATCGAACCCGGGTCCCTGGTGCTGTGAGGCAGTGCGCTAACCTCTGTGACACCGTACCACTCATTCAGCATTGCATTTTCAATTGGCAAAATAGCTCTTGCAATTTAAATAATTCCCAAATTTAGAAAGTGTTATTGAATGCTGTTTCATTTTTAGCCTAACTGGCCATTTGATGCAAATGGAAACCCATTAGCATGGTTGAAAGTCCTCAAATCAAATTATTGAGAATCCACAGACAGAGATTTTGGACGGAATGGAGAATTTGGTGCTCAGCCAAAACTCCATTCAGTGCAGCGGCACCAGAGAACCCCACCACGGAGAAGGTCGGAAGTTTTTGGTATATATTTTTCAATATGAACTCTATGGAGGGGGTATCGCAATAATTTGCATGCAGAGGGCTTATCACTGTTAAAGCTACAGACAACATGAGTGGAGAGAGCATTAAGCACAGGTTAAAAGGATGTGTATTGTTTCCAGACAGAAAAGTTAGTGAGATTTTGCAAGTCCAGGCAAGTTGTGGGGGTTACACATAGTGTGACATGAACCCAAGATCCCGGTTGAGGCCATCCTCATGTGTCAGGATCTTGGGTTCATGTCACACTATCTGTAATCTCCACAACTTGCCTGAACTTGCAAAATTTCACTAACTTTCCTGTCTGGAAACAGTACACATCTTTTTAACCTGTGCTTAATGCTCTCTCCACTCACATTATCTGTAACTTTAAGACTTGATTAATGTAAAGACTCACATTCCAATCATTATTCATGTAAATTGAGTTTGTATCTTTATGCCCCGTTTGTGATCAGAACTCCCACTTGTGATGAAGGAACAGCGTGTTCTGAAAGCCTGTGGTATTTGCTGCAAATAAACCTGTTGGACTTTAAGCTGGTGTTGTGAGACTTCTTTCTGTTTTTACCCAAGTCCAACACCGGCATCTCCACATCACATCCCACGATGTTCACATAGGTACTGCTGGTGTTAAATTCACTGCATTGCTAACTAACACAGCACTTGTCTAATC
Source organism: Sphyrna mokarran (assembly GCA_024679065.1). Lineage (NCBI taxonomy): Eukaryota > Metazoa > Chordata > Chondrichthyes > Carcharhiniformes > Carcharhinidae > Sphyrna > Sphyrna mokarran. The sequence continues at coordinate 19,572,166 of JAGIQG010000008.1, read as the reverse complement.
AGAATTTAATCAACTTTCTCTCTGTTGGCTTGCAGGGTTACCTGAATTGTGTGGGAATAATATTGCCTCATCTTCTCAATGACAGGTCCACTTATTCTGCTCTTTTGAACTGACTGATTTAGGAACGGATTACAGAGTCATCCAAGGAGCAATGACTCAGCTGCAGTCTTCAGTTGTCTTGAATTTAATTTGACCACACCAATCCTGTTTATTTCTTTTGACCTCTCCAAGGGAAGAACTTATTAAAGTATCAAGAACGTTGCTTTAATTGTCAGAATTCTGCCAAAGTGGTCGTTCTTTGTCTTCAATGTGAAGATCAGATAACAGTTCCATCACAAATGCTCAACTCAAGAGGCAATTACAGGACATGAAATTTTTTTATTATGTTTTATTAAGTTTATGGTAATACAGGTGATTAATAGTAAGTTTAAGTTTATTTATTAGTATCACAAGTAGGCTTACATAAACACTGCAATGAAGTTATTGTGAAAATCTCCGAGTCGCCATACTCCAGCATCTGTTCGGGTACACTAAGGGAGAATTTAGCATGTCCAGTGCACCTCACCAGAACATCTTTTGGCTTGTGGGTGGAAACCAGAGCAACTGGAGGAAACCCACACAAATATCGGGAGAACGTGCAGACTCCGCACAGTGATCCAAGCCGGGAACTGTACCCTGGTCCCTGAAGCTGTGAGGCAGCAGTGGTAACCACTGTGCCACTGTGCTGACAGTTTGTAAACGGGTACCCAAGATCGTGTTGTGGGACTGACCTGCACACACTGCCTCCGATGCGGGCAGTACAGCAACATTGTGCCACATGATGATGAACATGAATGCAGTATGCAGCTAGCACTAACAAGGCTGTTACAGGCTGAACCCATGACTCAGCAGAGTGTTCTAGTCCAGACAGCCTGGAGGTGATGGGTGGAACTAAAGCCCAATCTTTACCCACTTAAAGCTTTTATTTATAGAAACACACATTACAGACTTGCAGCTCCTAACTCATTGATCACAATTTCACTCTGCTTCCGAAAGAGCCCAAGAAAATCTCAGTCAATGCCCACCATCTGAGTATGATTAAATACCCAATTACTCTACAATTAACAGATCCCTTCACTTATTATATGAAAATTACAGTTTATAAGTACAGTCGGAACTTGATAGAAAAACATTCAAAAATCTTTCTGTCTGAAGTGTAGGTTCCAGATTCTCCTCCTCTCGGACCCTGATCAATGTCATGAAATTGCACAGAGAATGAACATTTTGTGAAGTGATCTGACAGCTGGTGCCTTGAATTCAACTATTCAATTATAAAGATTTCTTTTCCTGTTAGAATTTGCTTCAAGGCAGCAGGTCAATGTTCAAGCATTTTCTCACTCACGCTTTTCGTAAGAGTCTACGTTATTCTACTTTGAACAATTATCTTTGTGATATTCATTGGATATGTCGGGGGTGATTCTCCCAGCCTGCTGCGTTGCTTTTGTAGCGCAGTGGGCTGGAAAACTCCAGCGCAGGTTGTTTCGCAGGGTCCCTGCTGGGCACCACATGTTTCTGGATTTCTGATGCCATCAGGTTCGGTGTGGAGTTGCATAGTGTACGCAGACCTCATTTGAACATAATTTAAATTCCATTCGCAGGCCGAGGATTGAAACCTCCGCTTGCCTCTCCCCGCCCGCCAGGAGTATTTCACTCTAGCAAGGTTTAATGTAGCTCCCCACCTGCAGTGAACTACTAGCTCGATCCTCCTGGAGTGGAGGGGGGGAATGGAAGCCCTTTCCAAAGGGTCGGGTGTAGGGGAATTGCTTCCTGGGCATTGCCATCTTGGCAGTGCCAGCCTGGGCCCCCAGCAGTTCCCAAGGCCAAAATGCCAAAGTCCCACTGGACATCTGGCAGTGCTGAGGGGTGAGGCTTAATGGTGAGGCAAGACCTGATGGGGTGGGACCTTTGAAGGGAGGGAGCGATCTGAGGTGTAGACTGCCACTGTGCACTTTGGCTTCCCTTCCCCTGTCACTCAACCCAGTGATTGGGGCTGGGCTATTTGGGTGGGGGGGAGGGTGCAGTCTGCTACGGGAGTTAGGGCTGCAAGGGGTGTGTGGGACTGCTGGTTGGGGAAGGGGGTGGGAATCGAGGGATTGGTGCTGTGCGGTGGGGGAGGGTGTTTTGGGGCTGACCCAGACATGTTTGGTGGGGCTAGTGACCGGCTGGGGTGGGGGAGGAGGAGTTCGATAGTTGCACAGACGGTAACACAGTAACGCAGGGCTAGTCAGCGATGGTGAGGCCAGTAGACTGGCCATTGCGCATGCATTGACCTTGTGTTGACAGATCGATGCATGAGCAATGGTTGGTCAGCGCTATACTACACATCTCTCCATTGGAAGCTGGTGCAGTCAGCAGTGCAGAGTGTGGAAGGTTCATTTTGAAACTCTAGCTGAAAAAAAACATGATTTACTCCAGTTTTTATGCGAATTCAACACTTTTTTTGGGAGAATAGACCCCGTTATATCTAGTATGTACATTATGCCAAAACTTACTCAAAATATTTGACAAATAGAATCCAATATCCATTATCTTCACAAGAACAAATGTTTCAGTAGCCGGAAAACTCTTAATCCAAGCTGAAAGTCAGCAGGTGGGACTTTCACACCTGTGGGATTCTCCAGTCCCGCTGCAGTGAACAGAATTCTGGCTAAGTACCAAACTTTCTATCCTTGCTTGCAGTGGCAGCAAGACATGAACAGCCAGAAAATTCTGGCCAACATTTCCCATTCTCACAGCACCAGGCATCTGCGTTTGATTCCTGCCTGAGGTATCTGTCTGTGTGGAGTTTGCATACTCTCATCATGTCTGTGTGCGTTTCCTCTAGGTGCTCCAGTTTCCTCCCACAGTCCAAAATGTGCAGGTTAGGTTGCTTGACCATGTTAAATTGCTCCTTAGTGTCAGGGAGGTGAGCAGAGTGAATATCTGGGATTTTGTGAATAGGGTGGGATTGTTGGCAGTGCATGCCCAATGCCGGACCCTACTCTGCCTAGTATCTAAACCTGTAAATTTAAAAGCCCAGATTCGTACTTCCAATTTTAAAATGGTCACTAATTTTATGAATAAAATGTTTCTCAAATTCCATAGGGCCACCCATAAAATAAAATCAACGTACGTCAGAAGGACACCTGAATATTTTTCTTTATGGTATCAATAAAATATTGTAGGTACGGTTTTTAGTCAATTTTCAACAAAGCCTATCTCCTGGGAAAATATCACAACTTAGAAGCAGCATTCAAGGCATTGATGCATTTGTTCAGTTTCCAAAATCTTCCTGGTGCATCTCCTGCTTCTTTAAGTTGTATCAGAAACTATTCTCTTTGAAAAGTGTGACCCTGCAGAAATATGGTTTTATGTTGCTTGATCTACACTCCCACGAACATATGTGCGAAAGAACAAAACCGATTTTCAAGATTACTTTTTCTTCAGAGATCCGCGGTATTCTCAACTTGCTTTTAAGCATGGAAGTTGGGAAAACAAAATTCCAAACTGATTTCCCATCATCAGAAAACTGACTTGTGTCAAACCTTGCTTCCTGCCCATCCTTATTCTTGCTCCTGGTGGAAGCAGAGGATTCTTCAACCAAATTTGCATTTCCTTTTTGCAGGATTTTTTTTTAACCTTTGACAAGTCGGGTGAAATAATTGTCAGTACATTTTCATGAGAATTTATTTTTTCTTTACTTATAATGTTTGATTTGATTTATTGTCACATGTATTAACATACAGTGAAAAGTATTGTTTCTTGCGCGCTATACAGACAAAGTATACCATCCATAGAGAAGGAAGGAGAGGGTGCAGAGTTTAGTGTTACAGTCATAGCTAGGGTGTAGAAAAAGATCAACTTCATGCAAGGTAGATCCATTCAGAAGTCTGATGGCAGCAGGGAAGAAGCTGTTCTTGAGTCGGATACTGTTAATGCTTGGCAAACGCTAATTAGAAACACTGGGGTCGGAATTTTCCGACTATTATCGCCAATGGGATTTTACCATCCCACTGCAGTGAATGAAGATTTGGCTTGTCGCCAAGTTCTCTGTTTTCATTGCAGCAGGAGTGTGGCATGATCGCACTTCAAATTTTATTTCATTCATTCAAGGATATGGGCATCATTGCCTAGCCCAGCATTTATTGCCCTTGAGAAGGCACAGGTGAGTTGCCCTTTTGCCATCCATTTACTAAGAAGATACAATAGTCTAATGGCTGAGTAAACTGCAGATTAACTGATGTTTCATTTTTTTAAAGAAAATTACCTCCCCTTGTCAAGTTTTATTTGTGTTTTTTTCAGTGAAGGTTTACTCAGATATCTCAATCATGATCACACCAGTACTTATACAACAGCTCATTTTACATTGGAATGATGACTCTCCTTGGTGACCTGAAGATGTTATTATTGCCAAACTCAAAGCAAGTTGTACTTTGACATCCTTTACTTTTGTGCCAATTCTCAGTACTTAATCAATCAAGGGGCGGGTGTAATCTTGAGCTCACTTTTGCCACCTGTATGAATACTGGTGGAGACTCAAGATTTAGAAGTCTCGTGGTCTCGGATCTTCCCCGCGCCTCGCCAGCAATGTCATCAGGGTCACACCCATAATGGGCGTGAAACTGCTTTACATGAATTTGAATGGATTTTAATATCATTAACCTGCTTCCCCTCGACTGTTTATTCATCCTGTCATATTGGTGAGGTCTATAACAGGTTCAGCTCGATGTGAACTTGTTGTGGGAGGTCTCTTTGAGGGCATAAAGGTGAATAGAGCACCCCTGGGGTGGGGGAGTGATATTGACACAGGTTTACACCATGCCCAAGTCACTCTGGCAGTTGCCAACCTGGCTGTACCAAGAGGCGAGCCCCCATGGGAGTCTCATGCGGGTGGAGGGCTGAGTGCTGTCTCTGAGTGTTGGCAGGGCAAGTGGTGAAGGGGGCAATGATTGGCAGAGGGATAGAGATGTGCCAATTCCGATCAGGGGTCAGGAGGGAATCCCGAGACCTCCGCAGTGGGCTGTCGGATAGATTTATTCCTGTTGTGATTGGGATGTCCTTTAAAGATGGTGCCCTGATCTCAATGCAGCCGGGTTTTGATCATGTGTTGAAGCCCCCAGCAAAATGGCATTAAACACGCTTGCTTAAATTTTTTTACTGCACCCTCTTCTAGCAACTTGTTCTGTGTTACCTCTGATTACCCTCACGCTGGATCTCACGGAGATTGCCGCCTCCTGCACCGTATCTCCCGTATCTGACCGTATTTGATTTGTGCAGAAACCTTGAAGTCGGAACCTGCCACACCACACTTTGTTGACTTTAGCTGAGTATCTCTTTGGTGGTAGATGGTGGTGTGCTGCTATTGTCACTAGACTCGTAATCCAGAAGCCCAGACTAATCCTTTGGGGACCAGAATTAATAAAAATCTGCAATTGAAAGCCAATCATCAATGACACCAATATCCTCACCAATATGACACTTGGTGTGATTCATACCAGCTGTGTGTACACATGGCACCAGATGCAACTTTGGCCACTTGTAGTACCTGGAGAATTGGTGCTGCATATCCAAACTTTGAGCCATTTGTATTTCTAGGCTGTGCTCTATTGATCTGTATTCCTTGGAGTTTAGAAGAGTGAGGGTTGAACTTTATTCAAGCATGTAAGATCCTGATGGGGTTTGACAGGATAGAGATGAGATGTTTTCACTAGCGGGGGAGTCTTGAACAAGGGAACATAGTGACAAGATAAAGAGACAGTCTTTGTAAGCTCAGATGCATAGAAATATTCTTCTTGCAGAGATTGGTGAATCTCTGGAACTCTTTGACACAGATGGGGTGGAGGCTAGATCATTAGAAGTATTTAAATTGGAGGTAGATAAATATGTAATAGATTGGGGATGAGACGACTGTGGGGAGTTGGCACAGAAAAGGAGTTGAGATTGGCAGAGTTCAGCTCTAATTGTATTGAATGGCTGGGCAGGCTTGAAGGACTTGGAGACCTATTCCTGCTTCTGTTTCTTGTGTTCTAATACGTTGTTGAGATATGTCAAATCATTCTTACTGTGTAAAAATTTATTTTTCCACAGTAGCACCCCGTAGTTTCCTTTAATTTTTCAGAAACCTCCTCGCTTTTCAGAAGAACAAGCTTGTTTTGTCATTGCAGTTTGATGAGATATTAAGAAGTTTGTTTCCCACAGTTTTCAGACAGCAAATCAATAACATACACCCTTAATTCTAGCAAAATATCACAGTGTTGAACCAAACGCAAATTTAAATTGACCGGGATTAAGACTAGTTTTAATTCCAACAGCATTGGCAGTAAACTATTCCATGCAACACTACCTTGCCTTGTGCCATGTGCCATGAATGCTGCCAACTTAATACTTAATGTCAGTTGAATCCTTCACTGGCACAAATGAATATTTGCAATTCCCACATTTATGAGGTATTAAAATGCTCCTGTGTGCTCAATATACCATAAATGTGTAGGCCCTGTTTTTTATTTGTGCATGGAAACTAATGATTGCCCAGTGTACCCAGAGACTTTTGCATTTATGCTGTGTCCCTTATGTGTTAAATGGCAATGGGGGTTGAAGATGCACGGATTTGCCAGAAGTTCTTTGACAATGCAATAAGGCCCAGTAATGATTTTATGTTGTGTGGGGGCATTGAAACTTGATAGAGTTTAGAGTATGTGAAAATTTTAAAACAACGGTGATCTTCTGCAGCTTCTGCAATTGTTTGTTGATGTTGGCTCACGCTAACATTGTGCAATAAATATAGCTCTTTGAGCCCAACTCTAATCATCATATAGTGAATCTGAGATTTTGACACCTCGTTCAGTTTTAATTGCACATGCAACTAACTGGCATATGATATATAGTTGGGATTTTGGTAAACGGTGCAGAATTTTTGCACTCTTAACTGTTGGAACTTCATAAATACTCACGTTTGCACAATGTTAAGTGGATGACGTGGATAGAAATGAATATCATCTTTCAATACAGACTTCTCTGGACTTGATATCGAGATCATAACTATCGCTCCCATCTTGTCACACAGGCATTCTGGTGTTGCTATTTACACCTCCTCTAAACCATCCCTTGTTTCTTCACTTGTCCCATTATCATCTCCCTTTTTCCTTGCACCATTACCCCTTTTGAAATTTAACTCACTCCTGCCTTCCACCCTGTCACTTTTCTCATTTGTTCATGAACCCACCTACCAGTCACTCCTTTCTCTTCATCTGTATTTGCTCAAAAACGCAGAATTCAACCCATTAATTCACAGTGGCACAGTGGTTAGCACTGGGTTAATGGATCTGGGTTCATGGCTCATTGCTTGTGCAGAGTCTGCATTTTCTCCCCGTGATCATTCCGGTTTCCTCCCACATTTCAAAAGATGTGTTGGTTAGGTGCGTTGGCCATGTTAAATTCCCCCTCAGTGAACCTGACCAGGTACCTGAAGGGAGGTGACTAGGGGATTTTCACAATAACTTCATTGCAGTGTTAATGTAAGCCGACTTGTGGCACTAGTAAATAAACTTTAAAAGTCTGTTTCTCCCTCTGTGAATGCTGCCAGACCATCAGAGTATTTTCAGAATTTTCTATTTATGATTCTGATCTCCAGCTTCTGCTGCATTTTGCCTTAGTCACTTTATATTGAATCACTCACCCCTCGGTGAGAATGTCATCAAGCACCAGTTCTGTTGAACTTCCTAATCATTGGCTTATTGGAAAATTGAGAGAGCAAATAAATAAATAAATGTTCCTCATTGATTGCTCTGTGTGATATCATAAATAGGAGTGGATGGGGAGGAATTTGTACAGTGTGTTTTGGAAGGGTCCTTGGAGCAGTATGTGGATGGCCCGACTAGAGAGGGGCTATACTGGATTTGGTTCTAGGGAATGAGCCAGGCCAGGTGGTTGACGTCGAGGTAGGAGAGCAGGTGTCAAATAGTGATCACAACTCGGTCTGCTTTAGGATATTAATGGAAAAGGACGAGACTGGCCCAAAAGGGAGGGTATTTAACTGGGGGAGGGCTAGATACGGCCAGATTAGGCAAGATCCTAAAGATACCAACAGGGATAAGCTTTTTGCGGGCAGGTCGACGAGGTACATGTGGGAGTCTTTCAAGGGAAAACTAAACTCTCTGCAGGAAAGATATGTGCCGGCAAGGAGGAAGGATGGGAAAGGTAGGATTAGAGAACCTTGGCTTACCAGGGAGATTGAGGACTTGATCAAGAAAAAGAGAGAGTCTTACATTAGATCTAGGCAACTAGGGACTGAGATAGCGCTGGAAGCTTATAGAGAGTGTAGACGGGATCTAAAAAGGGGTATTAGAAAGGCAAAAAGGGGCCATGAGGTGGCTCTGGCAGGTAGGATTAAAGAAAATCCAAGGGCATTTTACACCTATGTAAGGAGCAAAAGGATGGTTAGAGGCAAGATTGGACCTCTTAGGGACAGTGGAGGGGATCTATGCTTAGAGCCTGAGGGAATGGGGGAGATCCTGAATGAATACTTTGCGTCGGTATTCACGCAGGAGACTGGCCAGATGTCTGTTGCTGATGTTGACAAAGTTGAGGATTGGTTGAGGGAAATAAACATTACGAGAAAAGAGGTGTTGGGGCTGTTAGGCAGCTTAAAGACATATAAAGCTCCGGGGCCTGATGGCATTTACCCCAGGCTGCTAAGGGAGTTGAGGGAAGACCTAGCTGGGCCTCTGACGCAAATCTTTGTCTCTTCCTTGGACACAGGTGAGGTCCCAGAGGACTGGAGGATAGCCAACGTAGTACCGTTGTTTAAAAAAGGTCAGAGGGATCACCCAGGGAACTATAGGCCGGTGAGCTTGACTTCAGTTATAGGTAAGCTAGTGGAGAGGATCCTTAGGGACAGGATGTATGAGCATCAGGAGCGCTGCGATCTGATCAGGGATACGCAGCATGGCTTCGTCAAGGGGAAGTCTTGTCTTACGAATCTGGTGGAATTTTTTGAAGAAGTGACAAACAGTTGATGAAGGACAGGCTGTTGATGTCGTCTACATGGATTTCAGTAAGGCGTTTGACAAGGTTCCTCATGGTAGACTGATAGAGAAGGTGAAGGCGCATGGGATACAGGGTCGGGTATGTAGATGGGTCGAAAACTGGCTCGGAAGGAGGAGACAGAGTGTAGTAGTGGAAGGCTCTTTTTCCAGCTGGAAGCCTGTCACTAGTGGAGTGCCACAAGGCTCAGTACTAGGTCCTCTTCTATTGTGGTCTACATAAACGACTTGGAAGTAGGGGTAGGTGGTGAGATCAGCAAATTTGCTGATGACACCAAGATGCTTGGATTGGCGGGTACAGAGGAGCAGTGTCAGGCAATACAACAGGACATAGATAGGTTGGTAGACTGGGCAGATAGATGGCAAATGGAATTTAATCCGGAAAAATGCGAGGTGATGCATTTTGGCCGGAAAAATGTAGAAGAGAATTATAGGATAAAAGGTAAAACTATAAGGAGCATAGAGACGCAGAGAGACTTGGGGGTGCAGGTTCACAAGTCTCTGAAGGTGTCCTCACAGGTGGAGAAGGTGACAAAGAAGGCGTATAGTATGTTAGCTTTCATAGAAAAGGGTATAGAATATAAGAGTAGGAGTTTGATGTTGCAGTTGTATACAACTTTGGTTAGGCCTCACTTGGAATACTGCTCCCAGTTCTGGTCTCCGTACTATCGGAAGGATGTGGAGTCCTTGGAGAGAGTGCAGAGGAGGTTTACCAGGATGCTGCCTGGTATGGAAGGACTGTCCTATGAGGAACGATTAGATAGACTGGGGTTGTTTTCCCTTGAAAGATGTCGGCTTAGAGGGGATCTCATAGAGGTGTATAAGATTATAAGGGGTATAGATAGTGTAAATGGAGGTAAACTTTTTCCACCTTTAGAAATGGATAGGACGAGAGGTCATGGCCATAGGGTGAGGGGGGCTATGTATAGGACGAATATTAGAGGGCAGTTTTTCACACAAAGGGTAATGGGGGTGTGGAATGCACTGCCGAGTAAGGTGGTGGGAGCAGGCACGCTGGGGCTGTTCAAGGGTCTCTTGGACAGCCACATGAGCGGTATGCAGATATAGGGATATATTAGGACTGTTTAACTACGGCTTTTTTCCACAGGTAATTCGGTCCATAATTTGAGCACGCATTCGGCAGGTGGTGCGGGTACAGCTCTTGGATGTTGATTCATGGGTTGCCTGGTACCTCCTGTCGTATATGAGTGCTTTATGTGGACCATCTGAAGGGCACCATGACAGCTCAGAGACTATCGATGTGGCTGTGCAGACACTTGGAATTGGGCCGGTGTCTGCGGGAGTTTGCGCGTTCTCCCCGTGGTTGCGTGGGTTTCCTCCGGGCACTCCGGTTTCCTCCCACAACCCAAAAATTCGCTCTTAGGCTGATTGGGTAACAAATTGTCCCTATAGTGAAAATTTTCCAAATTAGGATTAATATATATATTATTATATAGGAATATTAAAATAGGATAATGTATTTGGTATTACGGTGGCACGGGCTCGTTGGGCCGAAGGGCCTGTTTCCCGTGCTGTGTTGCTTAATAAAAAAAAAAATTGTGCAGTGATTTCTAGAAGGTAATTTTATCTCAGCACTCAGACAAACATCATATGCTATGACTGCTTTGCTTGCATAATATGATCTTTATGAATCATCTAAGAATTAACAAATCCTAAAACAATTAGCATTAGGATTGCTAATAGAAGGAAGTTGGCCATATTAGGACTATTTGCAAGACCAAAATCATTGGGGGTGTGGGGGTGTTTTCCACCCCAGTTTTCAATAGTCGGGAATGTCAGTGGGGGCAGACAACCAAGATGGTGTCTCAAAATGGCTTTTACGCCAGCGGGATTTCCCCATTCTATTGTTCCCAGCCAATGCCAGTGACATAATGGAATTCCCACCATGCTATGTCAAGAATCCCATTATAATACATTGAAGTCTAATTGGTGGCCCTCCTTGCTGTAACATTTCTCCTGAGTGGGGAAAGTGCTCTTCCGTCAGCATAACATCATGTTGGTGGGTTTACAACAGTTTCCTGAAAATGGGGAACTGGCGAATAGAATCTGCAGTGAGCACACAAGATGAGTTTACAATTACAAAACTGCACCATCACTAAGAGTATCCATTTTCACTTTTATAAGTGAATCAGTCCCAGTTGCTGAAGTCATCATCCATTCATCCTTGACTTTCAGATTTAACTATTTCAATTCTTTTTTGATAAGCCTCTCACATTCTATTGTGCATAACATTGAAGTAGTTCAACATTGTTGTTTTTTTTAATTCATTTTAAAATTAAAGTTTTATTTATTAATCGCAAATAGGCTTACATTTATACTGCTATGAAGTTACTGTGAAGACCCCACTAGTCGCCACACTCCGGTGCCTGTTCGGGCACACTGAGGGAGAATTTAGCGTGGCCAATGCACCTGACTAGCACGTCTTTCAGATTGTGAGAGGAAACCGGAGCATCTGGAGGAAACCAATGCAGACATGGGGAGAACATGCAGATTCCACACAGACAGTGACTCAAGCCAGGAATCAAACCTGGGTCCCCGATGCTGTGAGGCAGAAGTGCTAACCATTGTGCCACCACGCTGTCCTTTCATGTATGGGATGTCAGTTTTGCTGGCTGGACCAACACTTATTGCCCATCCCTAGTTGCCCTTGTGAAGATGGTAGTGAGCAGCCTCCTTGAACCATTGAAATCCCTGAGGTGTAGGTACACCCACGGTGCTGTTTGAGAGGGCGTTGTAGGATTTTGATATAGCAACAGTGAAGGAATGCTGATATGTGTCCAAGTCAGAGTGGTGAATGACTTGGAGGAGAATGTCAGGTGGTATGTTCCCATGTGTCTCCTGCTTTTGTCCTTTTAGATGGTAGTGGTCATGGATTTGGAAGGGCCTGTATAAGGAACCTCGGTGCAGTGCATCTTGTAGATGGCACACATGGTTGCCACTGTTAATCAGTGGTAGAGGGATTGAATGTTTGTAGAAGGGAAAGCAGTCAAGCAGGCTGCTTTGTTCTGGATGGTGTCAAGCTTCTTGAGTGTTATTGGATCAAGACAAGTGAAGAGTATTGCATTAAACTCTTGACCTGTGCCTTGTAGATAGTAAACAGACTTTGGGGAGCCAGGATTCGTAGCCTTTGACTTTTTCTTGTAGCCACAGCCATATCCTTACTTACATTAAGTTCCGATCACCAACCACTCCTGTGCCCCGTTAATGCACATCAGCTCCTTGTTAACCACACATTGATTGAAAATGCTTTTTGTTGTTTGCACATTTTTGCATTTCATCATCCCTCCTATCTTTGCACTTGGCTCCAGTCTCACATTTCTCTGAGATCTCTGTGTTTCTCTAATTCTGCCTTCTACAGCATCCAGATTTGAATTTTCCCACAATTGAACATGCCTTCAGATCCAACATCCTAAGATCCTAGGGAAGGATTTCTTTCCCTAAACCTTCCCATCTTTTTATCCCTCTTTTCATTTTCATGCTCTTTAATATCCACCTCCTACCCAAACTTCCACTCATTTCTCAAATATTGGGCAGGATATTACGGCTTTGCCCAGGCGAGACTGGGAATTCCCGCCCGAGGTCAATGGAGATTTCCATTGTTGGACTCTTGTCCTCTCTGATTCTGGGCAGCGAGATGGAAGAGATTCAGCCCTTGTATTTTGAACCTGGCTGTTAAATTTATAACTCCAGTGAAACACCTTGGGGCTTTTATTATGTTAAAGATGTGATTATGAATACGACTTGTTATATTAATTAATGAGTAAATCTACATGGACATTGTCAATATTTCTGTGGAGCATGCAACATACTTTGAATACATAAATCTGAGCAATTGACATACAGCAGTACAACTGCGTCTTGAAGGTAGCTATGATCAGAAGATATCAATACAATGAATACTTAGCAGAAATAAAAACAAAAATTAGCATACTGAATGCAGTTCAGCTGCAAAAAGACTGTGAATAAAACAGACCCCAGTAATGGTCTGAGTGCACATTGTATAAGTTGGCTTTATTCCCCATCATTCCATTACAGCTTCTAAAACTGTGAAGCCTAAGTTCAAGGAGAGCCCTTGTCAAAGAGGGTATTAGCAAAAGGAATATTGTTTCATGCGTTTTCCAAACACCCTGCTTGAAACACTTCTATCAATTTGTTGTACGGTGCACAATCTTACTTCCTCCTTGAATTTTCACTAAAAGCAGCGTTCAAACAAAGCTAAATACTGACTCAGCCAGTTTGAATGGCCAAATGAAAGGGGTTGCACTGTTCCCATCACATTGCTGTGATGATGGTTTCAGCTGATATTCAAATCTGTCAGTCGAGTGTGTGATGAGTTTTGTCAGCTTTCAGCTGGGTCACTAATTAGGGACAAACACGTGGGGAGAAAATTTGCAAATACTGGTGTCAGCTGACGAATGGAGAATTTGTGTTGGACATGGGGGACAGGTTTTAGAGTTTCCCTGTCCACTCCCCCACTTAAGTGAAGGAAGCCTGGATATGTAATAGGGAAAAGGTAACAATGCACTGGCTTGGACTGAGCTTGCAGACTTCTACTTTCCTAATGTTGGTTACAAAAGCAGTAGTTAGGTTCTGTGTCCCTGCCTCTCCCTCTCTTAACTCACCTCAAATCAGGCACAGAAGGCCACCTACCTTGGAAGAGCTGGGGTTTAATTTTAATTGTGATAGCAGTGGAGCTCTCATTATGTCACTGGGACTCATAGCAATGTTATCTGTCGGTCTCTAATAATCTTACCACAGCCAATTTTCCATGACCTATCACCCTTTTATTTGAGGTGATACCTGAATGTTTTTCAGTAACTCCAGAGTGCAGCACTGAATGGTTTTAAATCCCTACATCTCCTTCACACACAATCACACACAGGCCCTATCCCCATAACCGCACACATTTACGCTGCCAATTTAGCCTGATACTAAGGGGCAATTGACATGGTCAACCAACCTAAGCTACATACCTTTGGACTGTGGGATGAAACTGGAGCAGCTGGAGGAAACCCATGCAGATGTGGGGAGAACATACAAACTCCATGCGGACAGTGACTCAAGGCCAAAATTGAACTTGTGTCCCTGGCACTAAAAGGCAGCAATGCTAATTACTGTGCCACCGTGCCGCCCTTAAATTTAGAGTTGAAATCTTCAGACTAGCCATTTTCTGCATGATGTTGTCAATGTTTTCAGAACTCGGCAAAGGATAAGTTCAAATAAAGACTATGAGTTTGAAATGCGACATTTCTTTCCAATCTTGCTTTTTCTTCTTCCCATCTCGTGCACATTCTTTGACTCTCACAGTTTCGTTCCATTTTGAAGGACTGAGGGAAAGACTTTTATTTGGAATGCTGAACAATGAGTACGTTTTCAAGCCAACGTCTTCATTCAGCATGTAAGTCTCTGCACATTTGACACCGAGTGACACATGGACAGAGGCAGCTTAGGAATGAGGTACCAGAAAAGAAAGAAAGTGAAGTATATTTGCAGTTGGCTTTAGCTTTTGGGAAAGCTAATTACTTGGCCAAACAGGATTACTAAACGTGTTTCTTGTTCTTAGAGCACTTTTCTTCTCTCTTGCCCTCAGTTGCACGGACAACCACTTCAGGAGAATGTTTGAAAAGAGGCCAAGAAATTTGCATGATATTATATTCCTTGAAAGTGAATGAATCAATTCTTAGAACCAGTTTCATGCGTCTGATCAAATCTTGCACTCTTATTTTCCAGTTTTCTTGACAGATTTCCTTCAGAATTCTGAAAGAGGTTCCTATACATTTGGAAGTATTTTCTTTTCAAACCTCATGCATCTTGGAGGATACACTCACATGCATACATAATAAAAGGCTGGATTGTTTCATGCTTATAATGATTTGACTGAAATACAATGCCGACTGGGAACCAGTAAACCTCTTATTTTGTACTAAACAGGATTAAACTTAGCGCTGGCATTCAAAAGCTTTCCATATATTAACGATGAAAGGAGGAGGGGAGGTAAGGTCAGGTTGAGTTTCTAGTCAGATCCCCTGGAGGTTCAGTAATTGAACTGTTTAGATTCTTAGCCACTAATAATTTGCTCTTAACATGAACTGGGTATCGGTGCCCAGGATTTGCTGACTTGGGAATTTTCCGCATTCTTCTGAATGTGTTGATCTGTTGTAGTTTCAACAGTTAATCAAAGAGTGGCAGTTCCAGTAAATAACTTACTTAGTCACATTTTCCATTGAATTAGGTTACCAGTACATGTGGTAGGAACGATCAAATTGAAACCTCCTTGTAGAGTAGACAATTGAGGATGTTTTTTCACGATTTCGTTTGTGTGCATTTTAGGATTAAAACAGTACATAATGAATTTTTGTTGGAATTTGAAATTCAACATTTTTTCCTCCTAAGAATTTGGCTCCAAATTAACTTTTTTATTTTCAAGATGTTCTTAGGACCTGAGGGGAGGCTATATTGATGCCCATTTGCTTCACTGAGAAGATGGTGATACATCTCTTTGAACTACTCTAATCCTCCTGGTAATGCTTTCATGTAATATTTTATGGGCAGTATTAGGATATTATTTAGCAAAGATGGAGAATTGGTAATATACATCCAAGTGAGATTGATATGTGATTTGGTGGTGAGGTTGAAAATTCCCGCAATAGTAATGCTTCTATACCTCTCCAACTGAAAGAGGAAATGCTTGAAAATCTCAGTAGGTCTGGCAGCATCTATAAGGAAAGAAAAGAGCTGATGTTTCAAGTACAGATGACCCTTTGTCAAAGCTAAAAAGCATAGAAATCTCCTATTTTCTATACTTTTTAATTTTGACAAAGGATCACCTGGACTCGAAGCATCAGCTCTTTTCTGTCCTTACAGATGCTATCAGACCTGAACAAAACAACAAAGAACAAAGAACAAAACAGTATGGGAAACAGGCCCTTCGGCCCAATGAGCCTGTGCCGCCACCTTGATATTCACACTTCTACCCGTGATCCCTAACTATGTTTATAGATCTATGCATTGAAACCAAATTTGAGTCAATTTAGGCAGAATTTGTTCTGCTAATCAGCCTAAGAGCATATCTTTGGGGTGTGGGAGGAAACCGGAGCCCTCGGAGAAAACCCACACAAGCACGGGGAGAATGCGCAAACTCCCACAGACACAGGCCCAAATCCATGTATCTGCACAGCACAGCGATAGTCACTGAGCTGTCGTGTTGCCCATCAAATGCTCCAGGTCAAGCGAACACTAACGATGTGAAGCACTAAGATACTTTCGAAAAAAAAATCCAAGAGCAGCCCTCTCACGACCCATCGCATGTATGCCCCTTGTTAGACAACAAGGCGGACTAAAGTACCTGTAGGATAAAAACAAGTACATCAATTTCATCGACTATTTACACACTTCCCAACCTGCTGAGATTTTCCAGTGTTTCCTCTTTTGATTTCAGATTCCAACATCCGCAGTAATTTGCTTTTATCCTATACCTCAATGGCAGAGGTCATTGGGGAGGGAATGTTGTCGCAGTAACCATGGTGCGTAACTGCAGTGCATTTTAGAATGTATTTACTGCAACTAAAGCTCACTGATATTATAGCAGGGGATGGGGGGGTTCGTGAGTACAAGCAAACTGCTCAGATGAAACTGTTTTCTTGAGTTTATTTATGAGGGCACACATTGTGGCAATTAGTTAGTTTTTCTATCACACTCTTGAGCATTGCAGATGATGAATCAGGAGGTTAGCCATGCAGCCACAACAGCATTGAGTCTCTTTCCTGCTTTTGTACATACAATGTTAGAAAAGTTGATGCAGTTAATACTGATCTGTGTTGGTGTTGGGGGCAGTCCATGGTAATAGTGCAGGGAGAAAACTGGACTTTCTCTTCTTCAAGATGGTTGAAACCTAGAATATCTGTAGCATGACTGTTATTTTGCTCTTGTCAGCCCAAGCCTAGATGTTATCCATTTTATGATGTAGGCTGAAATAAGTTGCTTCATTA
The DNA here is from genome assembly GCA_024679065.1 of Sphyrna mokarran. Classification (NCBI taxonomy): domain Eukaryota; kingdom Metazoa; phylum Chordata; class Chondrichthyes; order Carcharhiniformes; family Carcharhinidae; genus Sphyrna; species Sphyrna mokarran. Next base: position 19,555,098 of record JAGIQG010000008.1, on the reverse strand, counting down.
TCAGTGGAATTGTGAATGGAATTGAACACCAGAATCATCAGCAAACAGCTCATCCCAGATCTTATGAAGGAGGAAGACCATTGATAAAGATAAAGATGGCTAAGACAAAACATTCGCTTGTGGAATTCTTATAGTTATGTCCTAGGATATCATGACTGATCTCCAAAAAGCACAGCAGTTTTCCTTTCAAAAGCTAAGTTTGAACTTTTGGTCTTTGGAATATTTTTTCTTTTAACTCCCATTATCTTCAATTTTGCTTGGGCTCATGGTGCCATAATTGGCTTAATAATATTTTGTATTGAATACAGTCACTCTCAGCTTTCCTCTGGCAATTCATTGTGTCCATGCCAGAGTCAATCCTGTGATGAGGAGCTAAGCACTTCTAGTGGAATCCACTTTGAACATTGGTAGTCAGGTTATTGGTAAGTGGATGTCACTTCTTGGTTCATTCCATCATTTTACTGATGGTTTGGAAGAGGTTGTTAGGATGGGTTTGATTTCTTCTTTTTGGAACTAGAACAGCCAGCAACTTCTGTAGAAATCTCAGGCCCAATCAAATGCAATGAACCAAGTTAGTTGGACAATGGCATCTATTACAATTGTTTAATTAGAAGGAAGTTGTGTGGAATTTTCCAGTCAGCATTTTTGAATGCATGAGCTTAAAAATACTTCAGACTTGTCATTTGCACACATTTTTTGAGGGTGCAACTAACAGGATGCCCAGTGTTTGTCTGAGATAGCAGAGGTAGAAGGGGTTTAATGTTTTGTATATGTCTCACATAAGTTGTCCATGCCCCGCTACTGTCAAGCAGGGTGTTGAAGACACAGCCTGCTACACATGGAGCTTTGTATATTCAATCAGTTTGCTATTGGTCCACTATCAACTCCTCAACTTTGAAATGCAGCCTCAGCACTGATGCCGATTTTGCCTTCAAGGGACAGGTTGTTGGTAATTGCTGATTCAGGGTATATGAAGCTGTTGACCTCTAGAGTAAGGTTGCTAATGTTGATGGAAAGTGGAGTTTATATCCTGGTCCCGAGCATTAGTCTTCCTGAACCTGATTGTCAGTCTTGTCTAATTGTGACTTATAATATCAATCTGGCCTATTGCAATGTTGAGGGTAAATTAATAGTTACTGTAATTACGTTTCAGAAGAGCACTCAACTAAAGGTGGCACAGTGGATAGCACTGCTGTCTCACAGATCTAGGGACCTGGGTTCAAATCAGGCTGCGGATAACTGTTTGTGTGAAGCTTACACATTCTCCCCGCATCTGATTGGGTTTCCTCTGTGTGCTCAGTTCAAGATGTGCAGATTAGGTGGATTGGCCATGCTAAGTTGTTCCTTAGTGACCCAGAATTTGGGGATTAAATACATGGGGTTACAGGGATAGGTCCTAGGTGGGATGCTCTATTGAAGAGTTGGTGCAAACTCAATGGGCCAAATGGCTAACTCCCGTACCATGATACGAATTCTGTTCTGTCTTTCAAATTCCTTGTGGGGTGAGGGAACCGATGTCCAAGTGAACTTCAGTATGGGATATTGGGCATCTCCTGGCAAGAGAGAATGTTAAATATGGAAGTATATCAGAGTGTAGCAATCCCTGCATTTTGCCTCTTGGGTCAGCATTGACTCCATTGGCCAGGTCATGTGGGCTGAATGGATGACAATTGCATCCCCAATAGTATATTTTATAACAAGCTTGCGATTAATATGAGACGAACAGGCCACTCACATCTGTGACATGAGGATGTCTGCAAGTAAGATCTCAAGTTGGTCAGGATTGGATCTATATGTGGGAGGCTCTTGCTATTGACTAGAGTGCCTGGAAATAGGCAGTCTGGAAGGGCATGGAAAAAGCAAAGAATACAAGAAATGACATGATGATGAAAAAGAGAACTGAAAGGGAAATACATCAGTCAACCCTGGGTCAATGGCAGCTTCAGAAATGACTGCCACTCTCAAATTGGCCTCCATAAATACAATAGACAGTGTTTAATCCAGCAGTGACACACACCCTGGGTGCAGATCATTGTCTCCAAGATGGACGGATGTCATCATCAACTGGGAGAATAAAGGGAACACAGTGGATGGAGTATATTTATCAAAAGGCGTCCCATAAGGTATCATGCAAGAGATTGGAGCACGTGATTAGAGTTAATAAGATTGAGGGCAGTATATACGCATGGATTAAGAATTGATTAATGAACATAAAAGCAGAGTATAATTAACTGAGTAATTTTCAGTACAGTGACATGTAACTGGTGGAGTACCACAAGGATTATGCTTAGGCTTCTGCCATTTACCAGCTTTATTGAGGGAGCAATGTAAACTATCCAAGTTTGATAATGAACAAAGCTGGATTATGAAGGTAAAATGTGAGGAGGATACAAAGGCCAGGATTTTCCGCTCCTGCTCATGGAGGGAATTGTTGCGGTGGGATGAAAAATTTAAAGAATTCCCAGACTACAAAGGGATATTGACAGATTAAGTGAGTGTGCAGAAGGTGGAAGGTGTACAATATAGTGATGTGTGAAATTATCTACTTTGGTAGGAAGAAAGGTGAGGGATTCAAATGTTGGTATTCAGAGGGATTTGTACATGAGACACAGGAAATTAACATACAGGTAAAACAGGCAATAAAGAAGGAAAAATGTTGCACTCTATTGCAAAGGATTTGGAGTACAAAACTGAAGAAGATATGTGGGTTAGGTTGATTGGCCATGATAAATTGCCCCTTATTGCCAGGGGGACTAAAAGGGTAAATGTGTGGAGTTGTGGGAATAGGACCTGGGTAGAATTGTTGTCAGTGCAGGCTCGATGGGCCAAATGGCCTTCCTTTTCCACTATATGATAGCCCTGTATCATTGCAACAGGGCTTATCATTCAACTACACCAGGAGTACAGTGCAATATTTTGGTCTCTGCATCTAAAGAATGATGTACTTACCTTAAATGGGGTTCACTTGGTTGATTTCTACGAGCTCTCCTCTGAGTAGACTGGGCATGTATTCCGTGAGGTTGACAGGAATGCAAGTTGGTCTCAGTGAAACTATGAAGAGCCTAACAGGATGGAGGCTGGGAGGCTTTATCCTTGTTTGGAGATCCCAGAAGCAGGGGCATGGTCTCAAAGTAAGAGGTTGGTCATTTAGGACTCAGGTGAGGTGGCTTGTGGATCTTTGGGATTCTCTTCCTCAGGGGATTGTGGATTCCCCATTGCGAAGATCACAACTGGGGATATTGAGGACCAAGTGGATCAAGGGATAAGGTGGGAAAGTGGAGTTAGATGCTTAAGATTAGCCATGATCTTACAAAATGTTGGAGCTTGTTTGATGGACTCCATATTATGATCTTATAATGAAATCTGTTTGTGGAGATAGGATGGAATCACAGGGATGTGGAATCATAGCATCCTTATAGTGCAGAAGGAGGTCATTTGGTCCAATGGGTGTGCATCAGCCACAATCCCACCATGGCCCTATTCCTGTAATCCCTCCCTCCCCTCATTTACCCTGCTAATCCCCCTGACACTAGAATCAATTTAGCATGGCCAATCAACCTAACCCATCATTTCTTTGAACTGGAGCACCCAGAGGAAACCCACGCAGGCATGAGGAGAATGTGCAAACTCCATACAGATAGTCACCCAAGACTGGAATTGAACCCGGCTTCCAGGCACTGAGAGGCAGCAGGGCTAACCACTGTGTCACAGTGGCTGCAGTTCACATATTTGGTTTTGTTTACTCCAAAACCACCCCAGCACATCAAAATAGGGGCCAAATTGAAAATATTAAATGTGTCCATGTTTTTGTGGAAATTCAGAGACAGCGTGGAAAGGATTCAAGCTTACTCAGATCCATAATTGACCAAAGTTATGAACTTCCCTTCTCTAGTCAGTTCGTTTCAGCTTTGTTTGGCATGCTGCTTTGTTTTTACACTTGGCCTTTGCACAATCTGGTGACGGTTTTCATGTACAAGAGGAAATTATTACACGTTATTGTGAACATTCCAAGTACAAACTGTGGCTGACAAATCATTTCCTAAGTGCCCACGGAATTGAAAGCAGTGACATTTCAATTAAGTGGACAGAAAAAACCTTGAAAGGAAGTGAGCTAACGTTTGATAATGGACAAGAAAAGACTCTTTAATCTAAAGAATCATTTCAGTGGAAGAATTTGGAAGGACTGATATGGAACTAGAGGGATATTAACAAATGTTGTATTAAAAATCAAGAATTTTAAGCAGTTTCAATTGTGTTAGCAATACTTAGAAATGCCCTCTGGTTGATGCAGGTGTCCATTCGAAATCCATGCCCAATTTTAAAATGCTCATAAAATACACAGCAATTCCCCAAAGATCTTTAGGCAGCACTTTCCAAACCCACAACTACTTCCATCTAGAAGGACAAGGGCAGCAGATACGTGGGAATGCCACCACCTCCAAGCCACTCACCTTCCTGACTTGGAAGTATATCGATATTCCTTCGCAGTTGTTCGGTCAAAATCCTGGAATTTCCTCCCTAATGGCAGTGTGGGTCAACCCACCGTAAATGACTGCAGCAATTCAAAAACAGAGCTCACTACCACCTTCTCAAGAGGAACTAGGAATGGGCAATAAATGCTGGCCAGCAGCGACGCCCATGCCCTACGAATGTATAAACAAAAAACATTTAAAAAAAAACTAATATAAATAGAGATCACAGTTAATTCCTCAACTTCACTTGTTTGTAATGAGAAGGCTGACTTAGATGGTTTCCTGGCAAGCTAAGTACTCCAACTAGAAATTGGTAGTTACTCAGTCACATTGACTGTGTTATGTTTGGATGACACATCTGTGTTATTGCCAGTTGTTTTGCCCATTCAGACAGCTGGAGCAGACCAGACTCAGGGGAAATTCAGAATGCTTCCATGACGCTGCAAAACCGATGTCTCTTCTTTGAGAATCCCGAAGAATCTTTGGCCACTTTTCAGCACAAGAAAGTCTGCCATTGTCCACTGTCAAGATGCATATACGTCTGAAAGATTTTGGCCCCAATTCTCCGGCTGTTCACACCAGTGAGTCCTGCTGGCAGCGTTCCCCCACCCATGGGTTTCCCATCGGCGTGGGATGACATCAATGGAAACACACATTGAAAGTGACAGGACCAAAAAATCCTGCCACTAGCAAACAACGTCCGCCTCCCACTGGTGGGAAACACGTGGCAGGAAGGCCAGAAAATCTAGCCTTTGCTTTTCTAATCAAAAAGATTGTAATCTTGTAATTTTCTAATGAGATGTTTAAATCTGGATTAAAAATTTTGCAGCTGTACTAATCTTCTTGAATTATAAAAGATAAATAATGTTGCTGTCAGCCTAATGATGAATTAGCAATGCAGAATACACCAGTATCAGTATATCTTTGCTCTACATAACATCACGGGAAGGGTTAGGAATTTTCAATGAATGTAAAAATTTGGTCTTGAACAATTGTGCAAGATGGGAGAAACCAAATCAAGTTAAAAGTTTATTTATTACTATCACAAGTAGGTTACCTTAACATTGCAGTGAAGTTAGTGTGAAAACTCTCTACTTGCCATGCCCAAATGCCTGTTTGGGTACACTGAGGGAGAATTTAATGTGCCAGTGCATCTGACCGGAATGTCTTTCGGACTGTAGGAGGAAACCAAAGCACACGGAGGAAACCCATTTAGAGAACGTGCGGCCTCCATACAGACAATGATCCAATCTGGGAATTGAATCCTAGTCCTTGGCGCTGTGAGGTAGCAGTGCTAACCACTGTGCCACTCCAAATTGTCAGCTCCTTCTACAATCCACCCCGTAATCTTTTCTATTCAAACCAGTAGAATAGAAAATTGAGTGGGCCATCGATTTATCACCCATTCACGCTATTCTCAAGATAAGATTCACCTCCTTATGTTTTCTAGTGCTTTTTGATATATGTCTTTGCTTGTTTGTTTTTAAAGCAGTGATATATCTATACTTTGTTTCTGCATCTTGACTTTCTCATTTCTAATGGCTTTGAAATAGTGTTGTGAAATTTTACTATTTGAAATAACTGTAGAAGAAAGAAGACACAAAAGTACCAGAATTTGTCAATCAATGCCACAGCATAGAACTATTTTAGGTATTTATGTATGGTCATTTCAATACTGAGAAACTATCAGCAGGATAGTTGCTTACAACAGCAGTAAGTCAGCAAAACCTATCCTCTGTTTATATCTTCTCTTAAAACTGGTTTTCAAAGCCTAAAATAAAAAGAGACACTGCAGAAAAAAATCAATGGGGCAAATTTTATGTCCTGTGAGGGGTGGACCATGGAAAAGTCTGTTGAACTCAGGTGGGATTTTCAGGTATTGGGAGGAACAAGGCCAGAAAATCCCACCCAACAGAGTCTGGCAGATTTGTGGAGAAGGAAACAGCCTGAATATTTTAGTAGCGGAGGTGGCTGAAGTCTACATGGTTCACCTGTCCTGCTCTGGGGGGGAGGATAGTGTCAACTTTAGCAGGACTGGAAAATCCTGCCAGTGGGAAGGGCTGGAAAATCTTGCCGAATGATTTAAGCTGGAACGACTCTTCAGGATATTGTAATCTCTAGAAGTATTTGGAATGGAACTGCTTTCTTGAAGAATCTCCCATTTAAAATCAATTTTCTGCATGTCCAAGGAATGAAAAAATGTATCTGAGCAAGAGGAGGAGGTTAAAGCTTCCCACTCTTTGTCCTTTGTAGAGGCAGTCAAATCTAAGATGAATGATTTCTGCAGATGCATTTCCACTTAAGCACAATTTCTAGCTGTTACTATTTATAAAGTTATACATAATTAACTACAGTTATGTCATCAACCAAGGCACAGGTACAAATTACAGGCAGTGTAAAGTAAGTAAAATTAAGTCATTGGCTGTATTTGTTGAATGTGAATGAAAACTAACTTTTTAAAAAACATTCAATTTTATCCTTTTTCTACCTTATTTTCTTCACTGCTTTTCTATTTTACTGGAAGTGAATAACATATGGAATTTGCGTGTTCTCTCATATTTGTACAGGTTTCCTCCTGATGCTCTATTTTCCCCCCCCAGTCCAAAGATGTGTGTGTCAGGCTGATTGGCCACGTTAAACTGTCCCTTATTGTCAGGGGGAATTAGGGTAAATGCAGGGGTTCCAGAGATAGGGCCTGGGTGGGATTGTTATCCAGTCAAGCTCGATGGGCTGAATGGTCTCTTTCTGCACTGTAGGGAATTCTATGATTCTAGAAATGAAACATTAATTTGTGCCCTTCCTGCATTTTCTGTTTTTATTTCAGATTTTTATTATCTGCAGCGTTGTTTTTCCTTATTCTATATTATATTCTGTTTATAATGTGAAGATGCCATGGTTGAATTGGGGCAAACACCGTGAGATGTCTCACAACACCAGATTAAAGTCCAAACAGTTTATATGGAATATCAAGCTTTCGGAGTGCAGTTCCTTCCTTCAATTTCTCCACTCACCTAATGAAAGAACAGCGCTCCAAAAGCTCGTGATTCCAAATAAACTTCTTTGGAAGTTTAAGAAGTTTGTGAAACTTCTTAATATTGTGGTTAGTGTTTTGTCAATGTATTCTCTGCAATGTTTTATTGGACTCTGACCTTTTTAAACTTCACAGTACTGTATGGCTTTTGACCCATTTCACAGTAGCCCAGATTTGATTTTGTTGGAGCATAATGTAAATAGAATAAGACACTTCTATGCAAACATACATTTCCTCCGACATGTGTATGTTCAGACCCTAGTGCACTGAGCACTTTTTCAGCTTTAATATACAATTTAAAGTTTGCATAAAGATTTTCTTTCCTCAGACTGATAAAAATGATACGACTGTTAAAGAGAGGTGATGGCCCAGTGGTATTATCAATCAACCGTTAATCCAAAAACTCAGCTAATGTTCTGGGGACCTGGACTTGAATTCTGCCATGGCAGATGGTGGAATTTGAATTCAATTTTTTAAAAATTGGTGGAATTAAGAATCTGCTGATGACCATGAAATCATTGTTGTTGTCCGAAACATCCATCTGGTTCACCGTTGTCCTTCAGGGAAGGAAATTTGCCATCCCTACCTGGTCTAGCCTACATGTGACTCCAAAGTGGTTGACTCTCAACTGCCCTTGGGCACCTGGGCCTGGGGCAATAAATACTGGCCTGCCAGCATTGCCCATGAATGAATAAGAAGTAATCTTACTTGAAGGTTGAGTCATTGATTTATTTATTGCCTTTCTCTTAATTCTTTTTCTTTTCCTTTTTAGAGGCAGGTGACTTCCCTTTTGATAAGGGTGGGACTGCTGGCTGTCTGGGGTGCCACTTTACTAGGACTTCGCCTATACTGGATGGGTAACACGCCACCGAGCTTCTCCAACTCCGATAACCCAGCAGCCGACTCGGACAGTCTATTGACACGAACCTTGACCTTTTATTACTTGCCGGCAGCAAATCTCTGGCTGCTGCTGTGCCCCGACACGATGAGCTTTGATTGGTCGATGGACGCCGTGCCGTTGATAAGGACACTCAGTGACTGGAGGAACCTTCACACGTTGGCCTTCTTTGTCGGGTTGCTGCTCCTCATCTATATCAGCCTGAAGGACTCCCCCAAGGACAGGGTTTGCAATGGGAAAACAGTGCTGAATGGCAAACAGAATACAAATGGGCACAACTGCCACTCAGCAACGGAGCACGGGAACAATGAACAGGGATTTTATTTTGTACCAAGAACTGATCTCTTTGTAAAGAATGATTTAATTCAGGGACTACCACTTCCAAAAGCTCAGAACATTGTCATTTTCTCCTTATCATTGCTAATAGTGCCATTCCTGCCTGCTACTAACCTTTTCTTTTATGTTGGCTTTGTAATAGCAGAGCGAATCCTGTACATTCCGAGCATGGGATTCTGCTTACTAGTAACATTGGGCATCAGGACCCTTTCTCTCAGAATGAAGAAGCGAGTCTCTAAGAACTTGGTTTTATATTCAGCCGCTGCTTTAGTCATTTTGTATGGGTCGAAAACCGTATTAAGGAACAGAGACTGGCATGATGAGGAAATGTTGTATAGATCAGGGATTAAAGTGAATCCGGCTAAAGGTAAAAAGATTTTAATCTCAAAAAAAAAGTGGAACTTAATGTTGAGCTAACGTGTCATTTTAAATGGATGCTAGCACCGACTTGAACAACTGCTTTCTCTTCCTGGCAGCGTGGGGTAACCTCGGGAATGTTCTGAAAAGCCAAGGCAAGGTTTTGGAAGCTGAAAAGGCCTATAGAAATGCCTTGTACTATCGCAGCAACATGGCTGATATGCTTTATAATTTGTAAGTATGCATGACTCAACTGCTGGCCTTATTCCTAACCAGGTCAATTATAAAACTTGCAATGAATGGCACTATTGATCTATTTGTGTGACACAGATATTGTTTACCAGTACAATGAATCGTTGTCGCAGTGTTTTAATTAATCCGGTTCCCTGTCCCCCTCAGATGGCAGAGTCTCTTCAATGCCTTCTGAAATAAGAAGGCATTAAAGAAAATAAGATTCATCCACTTTCCTACTTTGCCAATCTCAAATATCATTTGAGTTTTTGCACACAGTGCTTTAACTATTTAAGTTAGACTGAGAGCAATCTTTGCGAGTAAGTATGACATTGCCTTATTAAGAAATCTGATAAAATAAGAATGGCATAAGTATTCAGGATTTTCTTTAATTTTTTTTGCGGGTAGTTGCTATTTTGCATCCAGTGACTGCTCCTTATCAAGTAGGGATATATCCAGCTCCAGATGTGACCAAATGCCTGTAGTTGCAATTCAAGGCAATTTGTATTGGGAATTTCTGTTCATCAGGACCGGGCATGGACAATGAGAACTCAATAGTTGTCAGCAGACATAATCATATTTCACATTCATCGAGATTGAAAGATGCTGTTATTGTACAACAAGGTAATCAGCATCACAGAGACGTCATGCCTCCTTTGCAAATAAATTTCACTCAGGTGGCACTTAATGCACTGTGCAATGTTGCTGGAGAAGTGGTGGAATAGTGGTGTTGTCACTGGATTTGTCATTCCAGAGGCTCAGAGTACAGCTCCGACCACACAGATTTGAATTGGGGCATTTGGTGACATTATAAATTCAATAAGATCCAGAATAATGGCCAGATTTTACCATTCCGGAAATCACCATACCACAGAAATCATAGCAGGTGAGGGGCACACCATGGAAATGTCCGTTGACCGGAGAGTCCCACCCTTGAAGTCTAATGAAGACCGTGAAACCATTGCCGGAAAACTAATTTATTAATGTCTCTTTGGGAAGGAAATCTGCCATCCTTACCTGGTTTGGCTTACATGTGATTCCAGATCCACAGCAATGTGGCTGACTCTTAAGTGCCCTCTGGAATGGCCTAGCAAGCCACTCTGTTATGAGCAGTTAGAACATAGAACATTACAGTGCAGTACAGGCCCTTCGGTCCTCGATGTTGCGCTGACCAGTGGAACCAATCTAATGACCCTCTAACCTAAACTATTCCAATGGTATCCAAATGCCTATCTAATGACCATTTGAATGCGAATTAAAGTTGGCGAGTCCACTACTGCTGCAGGCAGGGCATACCACGCCCTTCGCTACCCTCTGAGTAAAGAACCTACCTCTGACATCCGTCCTACATTTATCAGCCCTCAGTTTAAAGCTATGCCCCCTCGTGTTAGCCATCACCGTCCAAGGAAAAAGGTTCTCACTGTCCACCCTATCTAATCCTCTGATTATCTTGTATGCCTCAATTGAGTCTCAATTAAGTTAAATTAGGGATGGGCAATAAATGCTAGTCCAGTGTATTACACCCACATCCCATGATTGAATAGAAATAAAAACTTAATGTGGATCTTCTGGCCTCCCACAGTGCCTTTCTTGTGGCTGATGGCAGGATCTTCTGGTCCCACTGCAGTCAGTGGGAGTCTGAAAAATGAAGCATTGCTGGGGCTCGTCATAAAAGCTCCAAGGTAATGGGTGAAAGGCACTTGTTGAAAATGACGGCACAGGAAATTGAATTTTATAAATTGCCTAATGAATGAGATTTCCGATTGAATCCATCCCATGCTGATGAGAAACTGTGGTGCAGCGGGGGGGGGGGGGGGGGGGGGGGGGGGGTTTGCTGCTGGTAAGACCAGAAGATCTTGCCAACATTAACAGTATAAAGTTCTGGCCATAGTGTTTTTAGCTTTCTAGCTTTATGCCAAATCTATCTTCTATTAGAATTCATTCCCTATTAGATTCATTCCCACATGATACAGATATGGAGAATAAGACTGAGAATTTCATTGAATCCTGTTGGAGAATAAATATACTTTTACGAGTCAACATTCATTTTCCATTAAGCTAATTCCATCTGTCTTCAATTTTTGTATGGAGATGTGAGCAGCCACAAGAAAATAATTCTATTCTAACTGCTGTAAAAAAGATGTAAGCTGCAATATCTTTGTTGCTTGTTCAAAAACTCAGTAAGAATTTAGCAACACCAATTTTTAATCCAATCGATTTATTTGATAGTAAAATTACGAGCTTTCAACACTCCGTGTCTTCCTCAGGCAAATGCAGTGTTCTGGAGTGTTGAAAGCTCGCAATTTTACTATCAAATAAATCGGTTGGATTAAAAATTGGTGTTGCTAAATTCTTACTGAGTTCTTACCACCCCAATCCAACGCCGGCATCTTTACATCGTTCAAAAACAAGCCATGATGTCTTGTAAAATAACTTAACTGAAAAGGATCATCATTGGGATCCGATGTCAAAAAAAAGTGAGGTTCTCTCCCAAGTTTGAGCCTCAGGATTATGTGACACTCCAACTTGTTTACTTTGATTTTTGTGTATTTCATCATTTATAGGCAAAGATGATTCTCAGATAAGCTAGCAGAGCTTAAGTGTCCCAAGCCTCGAAGTGCGAACTTATCTTCTTTCAAAACTGTTTCCTCTCGCCACACTGAGAAGCATTATCTGGTAGAGTGGCTGTCAAATCATTAAAATGCACATATATTGTGTAAACATGCACACAAAAAAATGAAATTTCAGCCTGTTAGGAGAGATTGCATCACAGCATCATGCCGCATAACATAGAGACACGATGGCAGGAATTTTACCACTTTGCCTGCCCCAGAATTACGTGAGGTTTGCAGAACGGCATTCTCTGTTGGCCTCGGACGAGGTCTTTTGAGCCATGGGCAGGTGAGGCAGTAAAATTCCAGCAAATCAGGGAAAATTTAGCTACTGCAAATGGGTTGATTTGGGTCTGGTGCGATGTTAAAATGATAAAGATTTCGAACCTGAATACAACCTGCCTTTAACCCAGCTACTTAGGTTATTAGCAGGTGACTGATCCACTTCCATGAGGTGGGCCGAATTATTTAAATATTCCGAGTTTGCATTTAGCTGTGGCACAGTGGTTTAGCACCGCTACCTCACAGTGCCAGGGACTGAGTTCAATTCTGGTGTCGGGAGACTGTCTGCGTGGAGTTTGCTTGCTCTCCCCATGTCTGTGTGGGTTTCCTCGGGGTGCTCTGGTTTTCTCCCACAGTCCAAAAATATGCAGGTTAGGTGGATTGGCCAAGCTAAGTTGACCCTTAGCATTCCAAGATGTGTAGGTTAAATAGATTAGACATGCTAAATTGCCCCTTAGTTTTGGGGGATTAGCAGGGTAAATACTTGGGATTATGGGAATAGGGCCTCGATAGGATTGTTGTCAGTGCAGGCTCGATGGGCCAAATGGCCTCATTCTGCATTGTAGGGATTCTGTATCTCAGGTTTTGAGCAGAACCTTTCTCTGGCCATATGAAAATGCAACTGCACTTTCGTGGCTGACAAACTGCAGACCCAACCTGTGTGTGACTTCACCCACTTTTTTTTTATCTTTTCACACTGGGTTTGATTTTTAGTGCAGTTGAGGAGTGTGTCTTTGGAGGCCTGTCTGAATTCTCCAACACAGTATCCTAGCTCCTGCAAATGTTTCAAAGCCCCTCAATTCTTACCTATCACCAACTTCATGAACCCCCCCATTCACCCCTCTCCATGACACCCACCCACTCCATATCAACCCACCCCTCTATGCCAGCTGATCCTCTTGTATCCTCCATGGAAAATATTTTACATTCCTTAGAAAAGAATTAACCCCCCACCATTTATTGGAAGTCTCCATGTCATAGAAACATAGAAACATAAGACCTAAAAGCAGGAATAGGCCATTCAATCCTTCGTGTCTACTCCACCCTATATTTAGTCTCACCTCCACTTACCTGTCTGGCCTCAATAACCTTTGATTCTAACTCAGCTTTGAATAACTTCGATGGCCCAGGCTGTAGTGCTTTGTGTGGAAGTGAATTCCACATACTAATGATCCTCTGGGGAAAAAAACAAATCTCATCTCCAAATTAAAAGGGAACCATCTTATTTTTAAACCATGTTTCTTAGCTCTTTTCTCCCCCATAAGAAGGGGTACCCACCCTGTCAGTCTCCTCAGGATCTTGTACATCTGATTCTGCTCATTTCAATAGGTATAGGACCATTGTTCAATCTTAAGATAATCTCTTTATCCCAGAAATAGGTTGAGTGAATCTTCTTTAAATTGCTAATGCAATAATATCCTCTTTCACTGTGGTGTTCCAGGATACAGAGTCATTGGTGGCCTTCACCTTGAGCTCTGGGGGCAGTCTCAGGCATTGTTCAGTTGAGTCCTGGCTTCTGCACGCCATATTGGTCCAGACAGTTCTGGATTGCTGTGCTTCTCTGTGCGTGACAGAGAACCAGGTCTGGGAGGAAGATTCGGTTTGGGCCTTCATTTATACCTCATTAATGGGATTCAGCCTCCAGTGGGATTCCAGATCAGCCATGGCAGGTGCCATTCTCAAACCCCCTCTCAAAATTCATGCTGGTGTGAAACCCATTTTTGGGCCTCTTGGTATCCTCCCTACCCGTCCACCATTGAACGCCTACCAGCAGGGCATTGGAAAACTTTCGCATTCACATTTCCCATTGATTTCTCTCCTCAAATGAAACCTTCTTCTCACTATTTTGTTCAAATCTTTCTCTATCGCCCATCAGGACACTGATCCCCAGCATGGTTCAGGTGAAAACTGTCACAACAGGACAGGCCGCTCTTCCTTCAGTACTGGTGCCATTACCATGTAAATCAAAAGCTATTTCTCCAATACCAGTCTTTGAATCTTTGGGCAGAAGAATACCATTTGTCGTCTCGAGTCTGCACTGGCTCTCTGAGAGAGAAATATACCCAGTCCCATTCCTCTACCTTATCCCATAACCTTGTGTGTTTTTTGTTTTCAGCTAGCAATCTAATTCCCTTTCGAATTTCTCCGTTGAACCTTCCTCCACTGTCCTCTCGGGAAGTTTGTTCCAGACTCCAGTCATCCTCTGGGTGATAAAAATTGTTCCTCCTATCACTTTTATTTCTTTTGCCCATTATTCTGATTCTGTGCTTCCAGCTCTTGATGCTCTTTTGAGTAACCATAGACCATATATGATAACCTCCATGAGATCCATGGGGAATAACTGGTGAATCTCCCCGTGGGTCTCGTTGAGTATAAGTTCCTCTAGTAATAGTGCCGTGCTCAGCTGGAGCTCACTACCTGAGCCATTTATAAGGCAGGTCCAGGACGGGCCTGCTGAACAGTAGGCCCAGGTAAGGGCTAATGTTTGTCCACTATGGTTGTGCTTTCACTTTGTATTCTGTAATACATTATGTTCTGTTCCAGTTGGGCTTCCGAAATTAGTACACCATAAGAAATAGGAGTAAAATTAAGTCATTCAGCTTGTCTATTTAATTAGATCATGGCTAATCTGACCCTCCTTAAATTCGTTTTCCTGCCTTATCCCCGTAATCCTTAATTTCCCTACTAAAAATCTATCGATCTCAGCCTTGGAAATGTTTAAGGATTCAACCTGCAGAGCTTCCTGGGGTAAATAGTTCCAAAAATTCATCACACTTTGAGGGAAGAAATTCTTCAAATCCATCTTAAATGAGCAACCCCTTATACTCTCTGGTCCTACGCTCTCGCATGAGTGGAAAACTTCCCCCCAATATTTACCCTGTCTAACCTCCTGAAAATCTTATATGTTTCAGTCATATCACCTCCCATTCTTCTGAACTGAGCACAGACCCAACCTGTTTAATCTTCTTCATATGGCAGTCCCTCCATACCCAGGATCATCCTGGTAAACCTCCTCTGGACTCCCACCAATAATAATGTATCTTTCCCCTAAATAAGGGGATCAAAACTGTGCACAGTATTCTATAGGGGGGAACATTTTTTCATGGTTTACCCTGTCATAAGCCTCAGGATTTTAACTACCTCTATCAAGTCTCCTCTCAGCCTTCTTTTTTCAAGTCAAATAGTCCCAACCTTCCCGATCTATCTTCATAGCCACAGTTCTTTATCCCTGGAATCATTGTTCTGAGACTCCTCTATACTCTCTCCAATGCCTTTACATCCTTCTTCAAGTATGGTGCCCAGAATTGGATATAGAACTCCA
The DNA here is from genome assembly GCA_024679065.1 of Sphyrna mokarran. NCBI lineage: Eukaryota > Metazoa > Chordata > Chondrichthyes > Carcharhiniformes > Carcharhinidae > Sphyrna > Sphyrna mokarran. Next base: position 19,539,557 of record JAGIQG010000008.1, on the reverse strand, counting down.
GATGAGGTCTAGTTATTGTCTTAAATAAATTCAATCTTCTTATTCTTGCATTCAGTGCTCTGATAATAAAGTCTAAGGTACTATTTGCATTAATAACTGCTCTCTCAACTTGGCCTGCCACCTTCAATGACTTATGTACACATGCAGTGAGGAACCTTTGTTCCTGCACCTCCTTTAAAGTTATTTTATTTCATCCTTTTACATTATGCTGTGTTCATATTCTAGCCAAATTGCATCACCTCACATTTCTCTGCATTGATCTTCATTGGCCACTTTTCTATTGTGTTCACCAATATTTCTCTGTCCTTTTGAAGTTCAAGACTATCCTCATCACTGTGACAACATTTCCGATTTTTGTATGGACTGTAAATTTTGAAATCAAGCCCAGAACATCTCAGTCTATGTCATTAATATGTATCAGGAAAAGTGAGAGTTCCAATACTCACTCCTGAGAACTCCACTACAAACTTCCCTCCAATCTGAAAAACAACTAGTTATCTGTTTCCTATTATTCAGCCAATTTTTTACCCAAATGCCTACCTTCCCTTTTATTCCATGAGAAAGAATTCTGCTCAGGATTCTGTGTGTGGTACCGTATCAGATACCTTTTGAGAATCTGTTCTCCACATCAACCTTCTCGACCTTCTCAAAGAAAAACTTCAGCAAATTCGGTACAGATGATTGTCCCTTCATAAAGCCTTGTTAGGTTTCCTTAATTATTCTGCGCTCATCTAAATGACCAGTGGTTTTGTCCTGAAATTGAGGGCAGAAATTTTCTATTTTCGCGCTGAGTTTTGGCTGAGGCAAGAAAACTGATATCAGCACGGCAGCTGCACAGCTGACTTTTCTCACCACATTGTGTGGCACAAAATCAAAATGGAGGTATGGGTCATACCATTGCGGCAGCACGGTAGGGCTGGAAAATAACAAGATCTCCGATCTTATAAAAGAGAGGAACATCCTCCTTCCATGCATAAGGACACTTAAGAATGTACATCGGCAACACCCCCCCCCCCCCCCCCCCAATCCCAACATGGACAAGGGGAATCTGTCTTCATGAAAGAGGGAAACCCCCACAATAGAACACCCCAGAAGGGTCTCCTAGCATTGACCCCTGGCAATGTCCCAGCACCCTGAAACTTTCTAAGTGTTAAAATCAGTTTGTATTTAACATCAGCTGAAGCCAGTAAAAAAGGTATCGGTATGGGCATTTTATAACAGTTATCACTGCATATCCTGCTTTCTCCACGAATAAATCACTGCAATGGTTGTGAACAAAGACACAAGGTCGGTCAATGAAAGAGTCAGCTTATCTTTAAAGGAATCACTGCATTAATCAAACACTGAATGGTACCATTTGAAAGTGTGAAGCTATTTTACACTTGGCGTAAAAAATATTCCTGATTCTTCAACCGGCTTCCCATTTTCTTCACAAGCTTTCACAGCTGGCCTGCTTTTTGCCCAGTAAGAATTTAGCAACACCAATTATTAATCCAACCAATTTATTTGATAGTAAAAAAGCGAGCTTTCAACACTCTTGTGTCTTCCTCAGGCAAGTGCAGTGTTCTGGTCTGCAATAGCACACATCAGCACAGACAGTCAGAGATTGCTGATTAGAATGCGAATCCTTACATCTAACCTGCTATTCAAGTGTTAAAGTGGCTAACAATGTGTGTGAAGGGGATCCTGAGCATTGTTAGAGAATTGTGTATTTTCTCCATCTTTACATCATGACTGCTTTTTGCCCGCTTTGTGAGACAGAAATGGTCTGTGAGGTAAAATCTGATTTTTGCCCCTGATTTCAAATGGCCTCAATGGAGTGGGGAGGGGGGAGTGCAGTGAAGGGAGGTGGTGGTAGTGGTGGTGTGGTGGTAGGTGTACCTTTGGCACTATTTATGTCCCTGACTGGTTAGCACTGCTGCCCCACAGCACCGGCACTCAGGTTCAATTCTGGCCTCAGGTCACTGTCTGTGTGGATTTTGCATGTTTTCCCCGTGTCCGTGTAGGTTTCCTCCAGGTGCTCTGGTTTCCTCCCACAGTCCAAAGATGCGTGAGTTAGATTGGTTGGCCATGCTAAACTGTCCCTTAGTGTCAGGGAGATTAAGGGGATAGGATCTGGTGGCACTGTGGTCGGTGCAGACTCGATGGGCCAGAAGGCCTTCTTCTGCACTGCAGGGTTTCCGTGAATTTATTCTAAAAAAGCCAGAGGAAAATAGCACTGGGTCAGAGGAAAATCAAATTCCTTCCATAGCAAAAACTAAGTGTGACCATTTGTTCAACAAAACGTGCCTCAGCACTCAGATGCTTGGCCCTTTATCTTCCGTTTTAAATTGAGCCTAGGCTGACAGGGTTTCCTGGGCCTCAGGGAACTGACAGGTAAAAGCAGACACACGCTTAACTGGCTAGACTCAGTTAGCTGCTCTCCTGCAATTGGACTTGTTGTGCCATGACTGCCTCAACTTTTCTCTTCTCTCCCTATCCTTCGTGCTCCTCAGCTGCTTTATCCAATCTTTAATTTGATTTGATTTATTATTGTCACATCTATTGGTAAACAGTGGAAAGTATTGTTTCTTGCACGCTATACAGCCAAAGCATACCGTTCATAGAGAAGGAAACAAGGGAGTACAGAGTGTAGTGTTACAGTCATAGCTAGGGTGTCAAGAAAGATCAGCTTAGTGCAAGGTAAGTCCATTCAGAAGTCTGACAGCAGCAGAAAAGAAGCTGTTCTTGAGTCAGGTGGTGCATGACCTCAGACCTCTTTATCTTTTTTCCGTGACGGAAAAGAGAATGTCAGGGTGTGTGGAATCTTTAATTATGCTGGTTGCTTTGCCGAGGCAGTGGGAAATATAGACAGAGTTGATAGATGGGAGGCTGGTTTGCGTGATAGGTTAGGCTACATTAACGATCGTCTGTAGTTTCTTGCTGTCTTGGGCAGAGCACGAGCCATACCAAGCTGTGGTACAATCAGAAAAAATGTTTTCTGTGGTGCATCTGTAAAAGTTGGCGAGAGTCGTAGCTGACATGCCAAATTTCCTTAGTCTCTGAGAAAGTAGATGTGGGCTTTCTTAACTGCAGTGTCGGGATGGGGGACCAGGACAGGTCCCCAGGTGATCTGGACACCTAAAAACATAACCTTTTCTATTTCGACCCTGTTGATGTACACAGAGATCTCCCTCCCTCCCCAATCTGAGTACCGTCTGCCTCACTCTGCTCCATCATCTCTGAGCTAATCTCGTACCAGGCTTATGCATTTGCACATCAGCAATCTTTTTTTTACCCTGTATAACAATATGAAGATGTTGATCATTCACAGCCCTTTTCACTGACTGTATACACACAATGTTGGAACTTTTTCCTGTAAAATAAAATCAACAGTACTGTCACATGTATGGGGCCCTAGTGCTGAAACAAAATTCTTGATTCAAACCACGTTATAACCTCAAACAAAAATGCATCTGCTTTGAATTTTTTTCCCAGTGATATGTATTTTGCTGGCATTGTTGATTCTTAGTTATGGAAATTCAATTGCAGTAGAAAAGAATTGCAAACAAGTGGACACGCAGTTAACATTATTATTCACATTTTTTTCAGTTTAAGGCGTTATGGCTGTTATTTTTCTTAAAGGGGCCAGAAACTTCTATTAACTGTGTTGACTGCCCAAGTGACATCATGTTCTACTTATGAACTGTGGAAACTCATAACAGATTGTGTTTCTTCCTTCTTTTAAAAAAAAAGATCCTTGCATTGCATTGTTTCCTTGGTGAATGTTGGCAGGCTTAGCATTGAAGCACCGGAGGAAAATCCAACAGGAGACTGCATGGTGTACACCAGAAGCCAAATTTGACAGGGATTTGGCTAACTGCTATCAGTATAAAGTGTAGTCATTACTACTTCAAATGGCTGACGGGATTCTGCAGCCTCTTAATTACATTACCATTAAATGGAAGCATTAGCCTTAATTACACTACATTTTTGTTCCGTGGCATTGTGAGCTTATATTTGCAACTTGTCAATGAAACCCATTAGAGCTGATCTAATTATTTGATTGTATTTAATTAATGATTTTTTTTTAAAAAATCATACAATTACACCAAATTTACAGCAAGAGATAGAGCATTCAGAGCAATGCCGTGCAATTTTGGTTTGCACTAGCCTCCTCCCACCGTCTAATTCAATCCTTCTGTTTCTTTCATCCCAGGAATTTATCTGTTCATTTACTTTACACCCATAAATGAATCTATTCCAATCACTGGCCCTGCATGGTGGCACAGTGGTTAGCACTGCCGCCTCTCAGCGCCAGGGATCCGGATTCTATTCCTGGCTTGAGTCACGTTCTTCCTGTGTCTGCGTGAGTTTCCTCTGGGTGCTCTGGTTTCTTCCCTCAGTCAGAATAACATACTGGTTAGGTGCATTGACCTGAGCAGACGCCGATGTGTAAGAGTAAGGGAATTTCATAGTAGTTTCATTGCAGTGGTAATGATACCTTACTTGTGTCTAATAAATAAACTTTAAATTACTCACCACACTCTAGACAGAACTACACTATCTCATAGCCAGCATGTTAAATCAGGACTGCAATCATGCCAGTTCCAGTTGTGAATGGTGGCATGTAATTAGATATAATGATGGGGGGGTTTGGGAGAAGGCTCCAAGAATATCCTGCATGTTTGTGTTAATGGAGCCCAGCGCTTGAGTGCAGAAGGCAAGGCATTTGCAGCCATCCTCAACTAGATGTGAATTATCCATCTCAGTCTATTCCTGAGGCCCCTATCATTACAGAAGCCAACCTTCAGCCAATTTGATTCGCAATGTTGTATCAAGGAACGGCTGACTGCACTGAAGACAGCAAAAGCTATGGGCTTTCAACCACCTGTATGGTGTGCTGAAGACTTATGCTCCAGAACTAGCTGTGCTTCTCTCCGAGCTAATCCAACTTAGATACGGCACTGGCATCTGACTGACAAAATGGAAAATTTCCCGGGCCTCTCCTGTTCACAATAAACAGGACAACACCATTCTGGCCAATCACTGCTCAACAAACTCTCAACTGTCAGCAAAGATATGGGAGGGAGAACTGGCAGTGCTACCAACCAGCAACTCATTCACCAATAACCTGCTCATTGATCTTTGGTTTGGGCTCCACCAAGACCATTGGTGCCAAACCTCAGTACAGTCTTGGTCTAAGTATGGACAAGAGAGTTGCCTATTGGTGAGATGAGGGTGCCGCCCTTGACAACAAGGTAACATTTGACTAAGTGTAGCATCAGGCAGTCCCAGCAAAATGGAAGTGGGTGAAGATCAGGGGGAAAACCCTCCACTGCCTCTTTCAATGCAAGGGAAGATGATTCTGGTTATTGTCTGCCAATCATCTCAGCCCAGGATATCATTCCAGGAGTTCCTTGGGATGGAGTCATCAGCTCAGCCACATTTAGCTAGTTCACCAATGACCTTCATTGCATTATCAGATCAAAAGTGGGGATACTTACTGATTATAACTTAAGACTTGGACCTTCAACCAACAAGTGGCAAATAACAATCATGTCACATAAATATAATGGTGACAAGAGCAGCTCAATGACTCACTTCCTGAATCACCTAAACCTCTCCACCTTCTACAAGGTACAAGTCTTGGAGTGTGATGAAATAATGGCCACTTTATCTTCAATGCAATTCCAACAATAATTAAGAAACTCGGTATCATCCATGGCAAAGTAACCTGCTTGATTGACATCCCATTCGCTACCTTTTACATCCACTATCACCAGCGTATCATGGCCACAGTGTTCATTGCAGCAACTCACCTGGGTTTCTTTGCCAGCACCTGCCAAAATTGTGAAATCTCTCATAGGTTATTGTATCCCTACAGTACAGAAGGAGGCCATTTGGCCCATTGATCACAATCCCATAATTCAATTGATAGTTCAATTCCCATAACCCTCATTTACCCTCCTAATCCTCTTGTTATTAGCATGGCCAATCAACCTAAACTGAAACCAAAGCACCTGGAGTAAACCCACTTAAAGGACACAGGCAGAGGGAAAAGCTCCCATCTCCAAATTTCCCTCCAAGTTGCACACCATTCTGACTTAAAAAAAGTACCATTTTTTTCATTGACACTGGGTCAAAGTCGTGGGACTCCTCTCCCAACAGTAGTGTGGGTGCGTCTATATACATGGACAGCAACAATTCAAGAAGGCAGTTCGTCACCATCTTGTTCGTTAATTGGGGATGATTAGTGAGTGCTGGCCTTGCCATATCCCGAGAATGAATGAGAAAGAAACAGTATGGGGGAGAGTCTCTGGCTGCACTCACCCCAAACTGGAAAATCCCACCTGAGGTCAATGGACCTTTGCATGGTCCGTGTCTAACCTGCTATGATTCCCAAGGCGGGCTAGATGGGAAAGTTCTACGCCATGGGTGGGACTTCCTGGTTCCTGCCCCCACCGTGGCATGTTTTTCAATAGCAGAGGCATTTTGCCACTGGTCGCTGGCGGGATCTTTCAGTCACAGTAGGGATCCTACGATTGCTGCAGTGCTTTATGACATTTTGTTTGGCTCACCCACCAAAGAGTCATCTTTGGAAGGTTCCACTGACAGGAAGCACCAAAAAATCTTCCTGTTATTAAAGCAGATGAAAGGATTGCATTCTACAGAAGACTGTGTTACTGTTGTAATAATCACTGGAATACTGATTTCTTTTAAATACGCAGAATGACAATCTGAATGATTATTTTTCAATGAATGAGCTGGGGATTCTTTCCACGTGATAATTTGTTGCCATGAGAAACACAGAACACAAATTTAAGAAGTCACTTTTACCTATTTTTCTGGCATCTTAATGTTTTTAATAAATTGTTTCAACAATCAGTGCTATATTAGAGCTGCCAACATAATTAACTGGCACACCCTCTATAACCAGAAAATCATAGATCAAAGTCACACAGAGACATACATCCTTCGTCTGTCAATAGCACAAATAGCATTCACCTTTCTGTGGAAAAGTGATATGAATCCTCCCCCCCTCCCCCATATGTATATATTCCTTATGTCTCTGTCTGTGAAAACCTGTTCTTTTTGTATGGACGCTCCTCACGTACTGACTTCAGACACTTTGCTCTGTGTCTGTGAACACTCATCCCACTGTCTATAAATATTACTTTCCTTTCTGTCTCTGGACATTCATTCTTGACTCTGTGAATTCTCAGTTCTCTGCTTGTGAATCCATCGAATTCACTCCTCAGGCTTTGGGTCCCAAAGGGATGAAGATAACTCCAGCAGTGAGAACACAAAATATATATTCACTGGGCCATAGGCTTCTTCAATAGGCATGTTCAGATGTCAAGTTATGGGCTACATATTGGTGGACCATGTTAGACTGCAGGCTTCATAGTGTTGTACAATCATGTGTCATGCAAGCAGGTTTCATTTTGACAGGTGCACACTCACATCAAGTTCCAGGTTACATATAAATAGGCATACACACATTAAGTTAGAATTTTTTTTGCCGTAGCATCAGTATAATTTACAAAAGCCAAAATAAAAGAAAAAACCCTAAGAGATTCAGCTCCTTTATATCACTATAAACAATGAGACTTTAAATACACAGATCTTTATTATGAACATTGCCTAGTTTTAAACAAGTAATAATTTAACATGACAGCTGTCAGCTTATGCTGCCTCTTGCCCTCTAAGTGATTTCACTGAGCCATACGTCCAAAAAATATGTTAACACTTTTTTAAAGAATGCACAATTCACTGAATGCATTAAAATGCAATGTGTTGTGCATGTGTAGTTTTTTTTCAACACACTTTTTTGTTAAGATTCTTGCTGAGAAATGTCACAGATTGTTCTGCAGAAATTTCATCTCCCCTCCACCCACTACCCCACAACCCCCAATCACACCCCCCCCACCAACTCTTGTTCCCAGAGTTTCCCTGCATTTTAACTGGAAGCTTTCGGCAACAGGAGGGGGGAATTTAGATTTATTTTTCGCAGAAATTAATGCAAATACGAAAGGAAGAGGAGTGGAATTTATGTTGCACCTTATTGTATTCTAGGCACTTTGATTTGCTTTGATTTATTATTGTCAAAGGTATTGATATACAGTGAAAAGCATTGTTTGTTGCGCACTATACTGGTAAAGCATACCATTCATAGAGGACATTAGGGGAGACTGAAAGGAAAGAGTGTAGAATGTGGTGTTACAGTCATAGCTAGGGTGCAGAGAAAGATCAACTTAATATAAGTAGTTCGCTCAAAAGTCTGAGGGAAGAATCTGTTCATACATGACAGGAATTATTCTGACTTGTGCAGGCAACCACAACAACCGTTTTGCACACAATGGGCACAATCTCAAAATCATTCAAAATAGCTGTGGCTCAAAACCATTTCTGGTTCCAGATCTCATACTTGTTGACAGTGTTCCTACCGGCACTGTCTTCTGAGAGGCCACCTTCTTATTGGCTGCCTTGGTGTCCATCATCCAGCTAAGGACAGTGAGCAGGCTCTCAAGGCTGCAAACCCAGATGGTCTGCAGCTTTGGAAGAATGAAAGCCCCACTGGCAAAGGTTGTTGCTGCCAGTATAAGAGAAGACTATGAGAAGACATCTCAATTTTGTTTAAGTGGACTGCAGCACAGTGTGTAACATCCCTGCTTCTGAGCCAGAGGTTACATCCCTCACCAGGATGGCCATGTTTGCAACACAGCCAAACAAATGAAGCATCAACATGTCCTTCCAAAACACACCAATGGTAAGAGTGGGAGAGATTTCTGATCAACTATGTGATTGTAAGAAAATTTGAGCCCCTGCCATCATGATCCATAGCTCTGTACTACAACATGCATGTAAAAATGTGTGTTGCCAAAGCAACTTGTATTCCTCGAGGAGCCAGTTGGCTGGTTGATTTGTGTGAATTAGGTTGAGGCTAACAGCATAGGGTTCAGTTCCTGATCCAGTAGAAGAGGACTTGAGATTGGCCTCTTTGCTCTACCAGTGGTGGAGGTCACATTGCTGTGGGTTGAACCTGGTTTTTGGGTACAGAACTGAAGAAGAAGAGATAGGACATGATTGCATGGAAGAAAATTCAAGCAGATACGGCTGGAATGTTACATCTCCAATTGATAGAATGCCTCTTCGATGTATCATAAAATCATAGAATTCCTACAGTATAGAAGGAGGCCATTCAGCCCATCAAGTCTGCATGCAGACTGACTGACCCATGTTCAACTGCTGTTCGCTTCTCCACTTCAACCTTCAAACTTCTTGCTTGATTATTTGCTACTCCCACCAAGATCTGCACCTCGGCGGCTCCCCCCAGACCTGTGCCCTGGGCCCCACCCAGGCTCCATTCCCATAAACCCTCATCTTTATGCTGCTAATCCCCCAACGCTAGGGTTAATTTAGCACAGCCAATCAATTTAACCCACACACCTTTGGACTGTGAAAGGCAACCGGAGCATCTAGAGGAAACCCATGCAGACATGGAGAGAATGTGCACACTCCAGACAGACAGTCTCCTGAGGCTGGAATTGAACCGGGTCCCTGGTGCTGTGAGGCTAACCATTGTGCCACCGTGTTGCCCAAGTACATTGTCTGCTCAGAAGAATTGTATGGATCTACTCATAAATTAGACGATTAGTCACTGCTTTCACCAAACCAGGAGGAGAGGGTTCCTTATAGCTGTAGACTTTTGAAAGAACTTACCTTATGTTAAATTGGTCTTTCTCTACACCCTAGCTATGACTGTAACACTACATTCTGCACCCTCTCTATTCCGTCTGCCCCCATTTACTCTATGAATGGTTTGCTTTGTCTGTACAGCATGCAAGAAACAATAGTTTTTACTGGACCCAATGCAGTGACTTTTATGGAGGAGAAACTCATTATTGGATGAGCTGTACCTGTCACTGTGGCTCTCTGATCCCTCTGGCTCCAGTTCACTCAGTTCAGTTGAGTAAAGGAGCTTTGCTACCAGTTGAGTATCCTCACTGTTTCTACCCAGCTGCTGGAGCCTCTGTGTTTTGTTGAAGGGACGGATCCTATCGGAAACAAAATTCCTTATTCTTCTTTAAATAATGCCATGATTTTTTAAAACGTGCAACTGAACCACATTAATAGGCAGAAGGGCATTGTTTTAATGTTTTGCCCGAAGAACAGAATTGTGGATAAATACAGGGTTCAGCAGTGCAATGTTAGCCTAGATTGTAATTCCATGTCGTTGTATAGCCCTTAAAGGGATTACTGGAGCCTCTTCTAAAAGATATTTCTTTGTATCAAAGATTTATTTTGGCCTATTCTGATCCACTGTCAACATACCCTCTCCATCCCACCTCTTAAGTAGGACACCCTTCCAACAGGTCTTAACTACCAACTAGCCTGTGAGGTTGAAACTATATAACCTACTTTCACAAATCACTGATGGGCCTCCCATTTTTTATTCATCTATGGCCATTTTCTCCATTCGTGAACTGGCTAGCATCACAATCTGGAGATGAGCATGAAGAATCTCAACCCCACAGATTAAAAATGTCCTGATAGGGAAGTAGGAAGACTGACCAATTGTCAACCTTGCCCTGCAGTCTACAGAACCTCACGATAAAAAACATCCGGTTGCTAAGTCTGCCATCGAGGATAACTTGTCTCTGAACCACCTTAAATAAATATGTCATGGTGGAGCTATGTCGACTCCAGAAAAACGTGCACGTTTCTCCCCTTCCTGCAAGGGATAAGATTCACAAGTTGGTAATTTAAAAAACCAACAAGCATGTGTTTGATCCCTTATCATTCTGAAAACTGTAGTTATGAGGAACCTCTCCTGCTGGTACGTTGAGAGCAGTGACTAATCATTGAACGTATGAGTGCATCCATACAATTGTTCTGAACAGACATTGTGCTCTATCAAAGGGGCGTTCTATCAATTGGAAATGTGACCTTTCAACCTTATCTGCTTGCATTTTCTTCCATGTAGTCATGGTAGAAATAAAAGACAAAAATGTCATAGAGGCTAGACATTTGTTACAAAAAGAGAGAATGCTGAAGGCACCTGCAGGTTAGTCAGATTCTGCAAAGGGACAAAATTAAGTGGACATTTTTGATGTGGAGCAGTTCTCAGCTGCAAGCCATTGCTTCTCCGCTTGTCAGCAAGTGTTCTCGTAGCAGATCTCCAGTTTTTGATTCTTGAAGCTGATTTCCTCTGTCCATTTCCTCAACTGTTGGGTGACAAGCCCCTATCTTCAATGTGGAGAAACAATCAACACTGGGTCGATCAGGGCATGCTTTTAGCTTTCTTGCTGTTCAAATCCCAAGTCAGTGTATATGTTTTATCTGCTACAAGTTGCTTCACTGAGGTCTTCGTGACTGACCTTGGCAATGAACTATAAAACTGACTCCCACTCTGTGATACAGAATGACAGAATGGTGTAGGCTGAAAGCTTCCTTCCAGCAACTGTTTCCGACTTTTGATCCAAATGCCTTTGACAGCTTGATTCTGGATTTGTACATGAGTGAGAGGAAGCCCTGATATTTCATGCACAAGAGTTTTGAGCTTTAACTTTGCATTAGTGTGGTACAAGTTTGGAAATAGAAGAGAATGAGAGGCAACAGTTTAGTTTTCTTTTGTACCAGTATTGCTGTGGTGCCAGTGTAAATGAAAATAACAAGGGAAGAGAAAGAACTGAGATGGTCGCAAAAAAATTGCAATAGTCCAAACTTTTTGATGCTAAAAATGATACTACTTAAACATTCACTCCTTCCACCGCAGTGACTCATTCAACAGCACCTTCCAAACCTGCAACCAATACCACCTCGAGGAAGAAGGGCAGCAGATTCTTGGGAACTGACACGGTGACACAGTGGTTGGCAGTGCTGCCTCACAGCGTCAGGGACTTGGGTTCAATTCTGGCCTTGGGTCACTATCTGTGTGGGTTTTCTCCTGATACTCCGATTTCTTCTCACACTCCAAAGATGTGCGGGCTAAATTGATTGGCCATGCTAAGTTAACCCTACTGTCGGGGGGATTAGCGGAGTAAATATGTGGGGTTACACAAATTTACCCAGGGACTAAGACCTGGGTGGGATTGTGGTCGGTATGGACTCAATGAGCCTCTGTCTATACTGTAGAAATTCTATGAACCCACCACAAAATAAAAAATGACACCCACATACTGTGAAAGAATATGTTTTTGAAAAAATGGCAAATCTGCAGATAAATATACATCTGCACATAGCATATCCTTTTCTTTTCCCTGGATAGAATTCTTTCAGCAGGAACATTTTTATTATGACCATTAAAAGTCATGTCACAGAAAGGAGGGTGCCACAGGTAACAACGATATGAAGATGGTCTTGAACTGTCATTGCAAGGGATCTGTACTGAACTGACAACAGTAATTGATATTTGTAAGCTGTTTGTATCAAGGTCTTCCTGACTCATGAAGAATGGCATCTGGATCAAATACCTTAAGGGTGGCACAATGGTTGGCATTGCTGCATCATAGTGCCAGGGACCCGGGTTCAATTCTGGCCTCAGGTCACAATCTGTGTGGAGTTTGCACTTTCTCCCCATGTCTGCATGGGTTTCCTTGGGATGCTCCAGTTTCCTCCCACACTCTAAAGATATACAAGTTAAGCTGACTGGCCATGCTAAATTAACCCTACTGTCAGGGAGATTAACAGGATAAATATGTGGAGTTATGGGACTAAAGCCTAGGTGGGATTATGGTCGGTACAGACTCGATGGGCCGAATGGCCTCTTTCTATACTGTAGAGATTCTATGAACTGTCACAAAATAAAAAAAAAACCAGATCCTTCTCTGGATCTGGACCCTTTGGTGCAGCTTTTTCCTGTTTCTGCCTACTAAATGTACTTGGGGTTTGAATGAAATCATGAGACCTGAATCTCAATGAAACTCTTGCCTGGCTGGGCTGAGAATCTCGTGTTGCCCAAAATGCGTCTGTTAAAAGAAGCATGGAGGCAGGCAGATGTCAAGTGAGGAGAGAAACATGTCACGCCTGGTCTTTTGAGATCTGTGCCACTGAGGACAGGTGCACATCCCTCAGATTATAGCCATCGCTGACAATAATTACCTTCCGCCACAGTGGCATCTGGATCAAGGTCAACACACGAGCAGTCAGAAGAACACAGCTGTCAAATTCTCCCGAGAATGACCATTGCAAAGATCATCAAATGTTGTCTTTCTGTTTGCCGAGTTTGATAACCTAAGTTCAAAGAAAGAAGTGCTGCTGTCGTTATTGTGTATTGCACAGGGAATATTTTCTCCTATGATTTGGGTAGTCGGGAGTGATAGCATTTATCTTTAATCCCTCCCTTCTCCAAATGATAGACTCAATCCTTAAGCACGCTGTTATGTCATTGATGCCTCGGTCAATTATATCAGACATTTTACACATTTTCTTTTACATCAGAGGGCTGCTGCTGCAGGAGAACGACCGCTTCTCAGAGGCCCTCCATTATTATAAGTTGGCAATTGGTAGCAGGCCTACCCTGGCATGTAAGTAACCGTCTATCGCTATTGAAAACACTATGAAAAATAACTAATGAGTTGTATTGTTTAACAAAATAGCCACGCAATCCAGGTTTAGAGTCTTAATTTAAAACAAACCAAATGTGAGTTGGTCAAAACTCATTATGATGAAACAATTAAAGTGTCAGTATGGTAATTTATGGCTATTTCTCTTTGCAGTAATAGTGATGAAAACTTGATTTCACAACAGTGATGAAAGCCTAACTTCACTCCAGTTTTTGCTCTATTAGCTGAAAATAGTTTTTGTCGTCAGTTACTTTTTTTTTCATTTGGAAATGGTTCTGGATTTTCTGTTTTTTAGTTCTCCCATATGGTCCTGTTCAAAATCCCATCCTGCATTCAAAACAATAAAAAGGCCCAGGCAGAAACCACATTTTGAATAGAGGGCTGTATATATTCTCAGATAATGATTCCATCTGATGGTTCGCGGCACTGTGTACCAATGGCCACGTCACGTCATACAAGGCCAAAGATTCACTCGCAACAGCTTAATGCAGCAAACTCTGGATCTAGTCATGGCCATTAGCGAGTCAAGCATTTCCCTAGAAAGATTCCGAGAAAAGTTAAAGTTTTTAAACTTTATTTATTAGTGTCACAAGTCAGCTTATGTTAACAGTGAAGGTACTGTGAAAATCTCTCAGTCACCATACTTTGGCGCCTGTTCAGGTACACTGAGGGAGAATTTAGCACGGCCAATGCACTGAACCAGCACATCTTTTGGACTGTGGGAGGAAAACAGAGCAGCCGAAGGAAACCCATGTGAAGAATGTGCAGACTCCTCACAGACAATTACTCAAGACAGGAAACGAATTTAGGTTCTTGGCACTGTGAGGCAGCAGTGCTAACCACTGTGCCACTGTGCTGCCCACTCATCTGGCCAGTTGCTTTGGTGAATCCAGGGGTTAGGTTACTGACCCACCCAGCTTGGGAGATAACAGCTGGCAGAATAAGAGAAAGTCAAAGCGCACAGAATCTCCTAGAAATAGATTTCATACAGAAGTTTGTAATGAAGTCTATTGACTCATCTTTATCTTTATCTTTCAATGTCACCTCACCTCAACTGAAGTCATAGAAACTTATAAAATTCTAACATGATTAGACAGGGTATAGTCAGAAAGAATTTTCCTTATGATGGGGGAGTCCAGAACTAGGGGGCATAGTTTGGAGATAAAGGATAAACCTTTTAGAACTGAAATGAGGAGAAATTTCTTCACCCAAAGAGTGGTGAATTGGTGCAATTCATTACCACAGAATGTAGTTGAGTCCAAAACATTGGGTAATTTCAAAAAGAAATATATCTCTTGGGGCTAAAGAGTTTCCTCTGGCTGCTCCAGTATCCTCCCAAGGACATGCTGGTTAGGTGCATTGGTTATGCTAAATTCTCCCTCAGTGTACCCGAACAGGTATTGGAGTGTGGCGACTTGGGATTTTCACAGTAACTGCATAGCAGTGTTAACGAAAGTTTACTTGTGACACTAACAAATAAACTTAATATGGGGGGAGAACGGGGCAGCACGATGGCCCAGTGGTCAGCACTGCTGAACTACAGCTCCAGGGACTCAGGTTTGATTCCCAGCTTGGGTCACTGTCTGTGTGAAGTTTGCACGTTCTCCCCACGTCTGCGTTGGTTTCCTCCCACTGTCTGAAAGACATGCTGGTTAAGTGCATTGACCCGAACAGGCACTGGAGCGCGGCGACTAGGAGAATTTCACAGTAACTTCGTTGCAGTGTTATTGTAAGCCTCACTTGTAATTAATTAATAAATAAACTTTAAAGGTGGGTTAGGCATATTGAATTTGATGATCAGCCGTGATCAAAATGCATGGTGGGGCAGGTTCGAAGGACTGAATGGCCTACCCCTGCTCCTATTTTCTATGTTTCTCTGTAAGCCTATGATGGAACCAGAATAGAGCCATGTAAACTCATATTTTAAGTGACATTGATATTCGAGTAATCGGTACCATCTTTGACAAAGCTTACCAAAAGAGATTCCAAACTTTTGTAACAAATGTCACATAGGAAACATATCCCTTGTGCTTAATTAACATGTCTGACTACTGTTTATTCTTTATTGCTTTCCTTGCAGCTGCCTACTTGAACACTGGGATTATCTTAATGAACCAGGGCAGGTTAGAAGAAGCCAAGAGAACCTTTGTTATATGTGCTGACATCTCAGATGAAAACCTCAAAGATCCTCACACTCACAGGAGTTCAGTAACAAGCTGCTTATACAACTTAGGCAAACTTCTGCATGAACAAGGACAGCATGAGGTAAGGAATAGAATAAGAAGTACAACTTAATTCCATTGATCCTCCTTGGTTCCCGAACCCTTCATACCTATAGGGATTCTCCGATCTCGTACACTCTAGTTGCTAGCGAGAGTGTAGAATTTGGGGCATTTCACTGCAGTGGGACAGGAGAATGCCAGCCACAAAGAATAAAGAACAATATAGCACAGGAAACAGGCCCTTCGGCCCTCCAAGCCTGCACCACTCATGAGCCCAACTAGACCATTTGTTTGTATCTCTCTATTCCCAGTCTGTCATTGTGGCTATCTAGATAAGTCTTAAACAATCCCAGCATATCCGTCTCAGCCACTTGCTTGGCAGTGAATTCCAGGCCCCCACGACCCTCTGTGTAAAATACATTCCCCTGATATCTGTGTTGAACTTTGCATCCCTCACCTTGAACTTGTGACTCCTTGTGTTCGTCACCTCCGACCTGGGAAAAAGCTTCCCATTGTTTACCCTATGAATGCTTTTCATAATTTTATACACCTCTATTAGATCACCCCTCATCCTCCGTCTTTCCAGGGAGAACAACCTCAATTTGCCCAATCTCTCCTCATAGCTAAGACCCTCCATACCAGGCAACATCCTGGTAAACCTTTTCTGTACTCTGTCCAAAGCCTCCCACATCCATCTGGTAGTGTGGAGACAGAACTGGATGCAGTATTCCAAATGTGGCCCAACCAATGTTCTGTATATCTGCAACATATGCCGACTTTTATACAGTATGCCCTGTCTAATAAAGGCAAGCATGCATATGCCTTCTTTACCACCTTCTCCACCTGTGCTATCACCTTTAAGGATCTGTGGACTTGCACACCCAGATCCCTTTGTGTGTCTTAACTCCTGATGGTTCTGCCATTTATTGTATAGCTTCCCCCTACATTAAATCTACCGAAATGCATCACTTTGCATTTATCTGGATTAAATTCCACCTGCCATTTCTCCGCCCAATTTTCCAACCTATCTATATCATGCTGTATTCTCTGACAATGTTCATCACTATCTACAACTCCAGCAATCTTTGTGTTGTCTGCAAACTTACTGACCACACCACAGCCGAGGTCAGAGAATTCCGGCCACAGTTTTTGTTAAGAAAGGATATAATTCAATCCCATGCACTTGGGCCAATTTATTGTTTTATTAAGTATCAAAGACACGCAATCCAGATTCATAGCTGTTGCACTATCAAAAAGACTAAAGCACTGTGATAGCTTTAAAAATGATGAAAATATTTATTAATCTAAAGATTTAAAACTTTTTCTACTTACTTCAGGGACAAATAGTATTCACAAAATATCTGTTGGAATAAATGTTATTTCCTGAGAGATGTAAATATTTACCCTATTCCTTGGCTTGAACTGAGATTAATATGGGCATCAAACTTCATGGTACAGGATGGATATATACTAGAGCAATGTGACTGATGGTTATGTCGAGCAGGCCCATTGCTAATGGGTGTTACTGATTTCATGTTCTAAACATTAGTCAGATATGTCATATTTGAATGTGTTACAGTATAATGTAAAAGGCACCAATCTCTTGTAAGAGTTTGTGAAATCACATTTAAACTGGACACGTGAGGACATTTTACATGGATTAAAAAAAATTGAAGATGTCAGCAGCAGAGCTGTGTGCGCTATCTCCTGCTCACAGGCCAAAGTGAAACTCAGACTGGTTCGCATGAGAGTGGGTCGCATGACACACTTCCCTTTGAGTGCTGGCATGCTGCAATCCCTTAAAGGCATATTACAACATCCTCCTTTTTAAAGAGCCTTCCAAAGAACAAAGTTATTTACAACACATGTTTATGTTTAGCTACCTTCAGATTAGTGAATAGGACTAATGAATCTCTAAAATGTAAAGGTAATCCATTGGCACATCCACGTTGCCTACTCTAACTTTGTCTGGAGGTTTCCTTAATCATCTGGAGAATTGTCACACTTGGATGTTATTCCTGGTTGCAT
This sequence comes from Sphyrna mokarran, assembly GCA_024679065.1. NCBI lineage: Eukaryota > Metazoa > Chordata > Chondrichthyes > Carcharhiniformes > Carcharhinidae > Sphyrna > Sphyrna mokarran. The sequence continues at coordinate 19,521,757 of JAGIQG010000008.1, read as the reverse complement.
TTGGGATCTTGTCCTCAATTAAATATGGTTGACTCTCCCTCATTCTTGATTGATGTGGCCCACACCCTGTTAACTCACCTTTCCTGACTGCACTAACACTCAATCCCTTGAAATGACAAGCAGCATTTCCCCCCCAAAAAACTGAAGTATCATAACGGTGAGAATACCAGAGCAATCTGCTCCAGACTATCAGGTACAGTCCGAATTGCAATTGTCCTACACTTAGTAACTTTGTGGGTTTCTGCAAGGGGGATGGGTTCTGTCCCCTTCATGGCTATCAGGACCACCCCTTTCATCAACGACATCTTTCCCCATCCTCATCCTATATGAATTGTCAGCATCCTCCCAATGGATCTCCCCTGACATTCTCCCTTCATTGCCCCCTGCTCCCCATCGCAGGCCCCCATCATAGCCCCCCACTCAGGCCCCACTCTCACTCAAGCTCCATCCCCTTGGCACTGATCCTGATGCTGGCAGCACCTAGCTGGCACTGCCATGGTGCTGCATGGGCATTGCTGAGATGCCCAGGGCATTATCAGCGTGCCAGGTCGCTGCATTTGTGGAGGGATATATTGGCCTTGGAGGGAGTGCAGAAAAGATTCACTAGGCTGATACCGTGGATGAGGGGATTAGCCTATGAGGAGAGATTGAGTAGACTAGGTTTGTACTCGTTGGAGATTAGAAGGCTGAAGAGGGGATCTTATAGAGGCATATAAGATAATGAAGAGGATGGATAGGGTAGAGGTAGAGAGATTCTTCCTGCTTAGAAAGGATAGCAGGACTAGAGGGCACAGCCTCAAAATAAGGAGGGGGTGGTTTAGATCAGAGTTGAGGAAGAACTTCTTCACTTAAAGGTTGGTGAATCTTTGGAATTCTCTGCCCATGAAGTGGTGGAGGCTACCTCACTGAATATATTTAAGGCATGGTAGATAGATTTTGATAGACAAGGGAATTAAGGATTATGGGGAGAAAGCAGGAAAGTGGAACTGATCCATTCCAGATCAGCCATGATCTTATTAAATGGCAGGACAGGCTCGAGGGGTTAGATGGCCTGCTCCCATTTCTTATGTTCTTATGTTCTTAGGTAGGCACTGCCAGGCGGGCACTGACCAGCTATGTCCCCAATCATCCGGAGGCTTTAATACCTCCGAGCATCCCTACCTCTGGTATGGCTATCATGCTTGGTCTCTGCTAATGGAGATCAGTTGTGATTCTCACCAATTTCTCACCACCCCGGGAACTGGGAGAATCCAGCATTGAACAGATGATGCAATAGTTACATACTACACCGGGTGCCAAACTGATTTTTAGGTCCGCACACTATTTTCTGGGATTGGTGCGATCTGCACCAGATGCGGCGCTGTCAGAAAATTGTTCCTGATATCCCCCTCATTGAACTGATAGGTTATCCACTGCTTTCCAGCCCTTTAGGTAAGTACTTTCATGGCGTTTGATAATTTTTCTATGCAGTCATCATGCTGTGATTTCAACACATTTCAACATTGCAAACTCACTGCAGTCCAACCAAAATGTCAAGGGCCATCTCGTTGCACGACCTAACCTAATATCTATTATGTCGTACTTGTATACTTCATCTTGCTGATAGTTGACCCGCTTGGAACACCATGTTATGTTTCCTTTATAAAGGGCACCAGTCACTCAAAGGATGTGAAAACATGTTGTGAGTTCATTTATTTGAACTAAACGCACACAAATATATACACAATGGATAGAAAATGGAAGATATCAGCAGCAGAGCTGTGTGTGCTGTGCCCTGCTTTAGGCCAAAGTGAGACTGAGATGTGATCACATGAGATTGAATTACATGACTCATTTCCTTTCACATGAAAGTGTACTGCTGTTTGTTAAAGGCATACTACAACACTGTATAACGTTTTGCCAGCCTTTATGGATGCGAGAGATCATTCCCTCTCAACATAAAAAAAAATTAAAACATAGCAGTTCTTACTTAATGAAGTCAGTATCAAAGTCATAAGTAACATGATCAGCCTGATATTAAATTTATTCTTATTTATAAAGTCATCGAGCTTTACAGCACTAAATGGGGACCTTTGGCCCATTGTGTCTGTGCCAGCCATCAAGCACCCGTCCATTCTAATCCCATTTTCCAGCACTTGGCCCAGAACCTTGTATGCTATGGTGTTACAAGTGTTCATCTAAACACTTCTTAAATGTTCCAACCTCTGCCACCCTTTCAGGCACTGAGCTCTACATTCCTATCACCTTTGGGTAAGAGAGGTTTTTCTTTAAATTCCCTATAATTCTTTAGCTCCTTAAGTTTAGATTTTCCTCTTGTTTGAAGCATGTCTCATCCCTTTCACCTGTTGGCAAAAATGGAATTTCTCAGAAATGGGGACTTCTGAACCCAAATTCTACCGTTTAAATCCTTAGCTCCTCACCTTAAATCTTACCCATGTTGTTAAAGTTCAGTGAAACAAATGTTCATGTTGGTACAGGTAGCCATTCCGTTCTGACAGTGGGAATTTATTTTAGAATCCATAGAATTCCTACAGTGCAGAAGGAGATCACTTGATCCATTGAGTCTACACTGACCACAATCCCACACAGGTCCTATCCTGAGAACCCTATTTATTTACCCTACTAACCCCGCTGACACAAGGGGCAATTTAGCATGGCCAATCAACCTAACCCACACATCTTTGGACTGTAGAAGAAACCGGAGCACATGGAAGAAACCCAAGGAGACACGGGGAGATTCTGCACAGACAGCGAATCAAGCCAGGAATCGATCCAGGATCTCTGGCACCATGAGGCAGCAGTGCGAACCACTGTGCCACCATGCTGCCCACTGTACACCAAAGCCAGACTTCTGTATACTAAGATTGGAATTCTCCGGCTGTTCACTAGTAGCGGATTCTCTGGTCCCGTTGGCAGAGCAACCTGTCTTTATTCCCCAGTGCCTACAATGGGAAATCTTTGCTGTGAGCAAACATAATGCTGCCTCTCGCTGTCGAGAAGCCCACTGATGGGAGGCCAGAATGAACTTAGAAAGAAAATGATAGGATTTAGACAGTTGTTTTCTTCAAAGTGGGTGACAACTCTGTACATGAAATCGCTAATGATTGTCTTTCAGAACTAAAATCTTTAATAATGTAAATGGATAAAAGAATTTTATTGTGTATTGAGCAGCTATTCATTTCTGTATGCGCACACAACTTTGCTTTGCATGAAGTTGGTTGTTGGCAATACAAGTTTGTTTTGTTGGTTTGCTCTGTTTTGAAGTAAATACGAGCCCCACACTTGCATCTTCACCGTAGGCTGCTCTGGCTTCTTCTTCTCCTGTGTCATACGGCATCTGTCTCCCATCTTGCAACAGGATCATATTCTAAGTGAGCCCTTGAGCTTATCTGGATTATCCCACATAAATATCTTTAAACAATCAATCAAAAATTAAATACACAGTGCTCTCCTGAGACCTTTCCATGAAAGAAGCATTGGATTAAATTTCAATCTGCACAATGAAGGTACCACCACATACCCACTTCAACTGTGAAGCAACATGTAGGTAGAAAGGGAGAGAGGCAGAGCTTGAAATAGTGCGCTGACAAAAATTATATCCATTGATGTAAAGCGAGCAGTTTCGCATATTTCACAGAACTGTAGAAGTATAGAAATGTGTTACACAAAAAGGAATCTATTTGGCTTTTTGCCCAATACTTTCTAAGTTCCTCAACTTCAGGTACCCATGCAACTCCCTTCCAAAATTATTTACGGAACTAGTTTTCTCCAACTTTGCGTTTAGAACACTCCAGATCTCAGTAACTCTGAGTGAAAAAAATTCTCCTTATTCACACTTTTACGCCATTGCTGATGATTTTAAGTACTGGATTTTCAATGAGTTGTGGAAACTCCACGTACCTCTTTAAAAATGGCAGGTAGAGCTTAAGTTAGGAAGTCTCCAATTCTGAGAGATCCTATTTTCACCAAGAGGGGAAAGGGATGACACATGCCTCAAACAAGAGGAAGATCCAAAATCAGCAGGTCCATTTGAATTCAATCTTGAACTTATTTTTGCTTTCAGCAAGTGTGTTAACCCACATTGTGGGAGTGACAACTTTTTAGGGCCAATGTAAATGTTTTGGAAGCAAATAATATCTGTAGAACTATCAATCTATGAAGTAATTTAAATCCGTAGCCCTTTAAAAACAAGCTGACTGTCAGTACAAGTTGTAAATAAATCTGTTTTAGAAATTACAATAGCTATTTGTTAACATTTCCCCAAGGGCAATAATTATGCTGTAATTAATGTTTGGCTGCTTACCACAACCTATAATTTATAGCTTTAAATTAAGGGGTGGTAGTTATAGGACGGATGTCAGAGGTAGGTTCTTTACCCAGAGGGTGGTAAGGATATGGAATGCCCTGCCTGCTGCAGTTGTAGATGTGCCAAGTTTGGGGGTATTTAAGAGGTCAGTAGATAAGTTTATGGATGAAAAGGGAATGGTTTAGGTAAGAGGGTCATTGCTTTTCTTAATTGGTCGGCGCAACATCGAAGGCCGAAGGGCCTGTTCTGCGCTGTAATGTTCTATGTTCTATAATTATCGCTGTGAGAGGGGAGAGTGCTGTTATGTTTGCAGTTTGATTGATGACTCATTAAAGTCATTTAAGCATTAGCTAGCTGTCTTTGCTGTGTTGTAGGCTTTGTATTTAAAAGGCATTAATGGTTTGAGGGAATTTAAATATATTGAATAGGTTTTCATAAATGGGAGTCATTTTATAATAATGAAGGCTATAATAGATATTTCAACAATGGTCATGAGTTCTGTCGATGGTAGGTACTGGGTGAGTTGGCATGGAAGGTGTAAACGCAAAGGGTTGTGGATAGTGGGCATGGTTTGGCAAGAGTTGGCATTAAATTTTCATGGGGATAAAAGTAACAATGAGTTGGCATGGGGGGCATGGAAGCACATGGAGTGTGGCTGAAGAGTTATGTGTTGTGAGGGATGAGGGCTGGAGGGCCTAAAATTTAAGGAAAAAGCAGAGAACTAAATCAGGCCTTTAAAACAGCTGGACTTGTCTCTGGGCATTCCCTTGTAGCTGTCTTTGATCTGCACCTGGAGATGGTGAACCTGGCTTCATTCTGCAACTGAATCCCTGTTTGCTGGAGCAGAAATCAGGTCTGATGAAGCACTTGGTCAGCAGGAAATGCCCCCATTTTCACTCTGGACCTGTGATCCCTGGTTATTGACCTGCTTACCAGTGGGAAAACATGTTTTGATTCTCCTCTTTCAAAACCGCTCATCGCCTTAAAATTCTTGGTTAACATCACCTCTTAACCTTCTCTGTTTCAAAGAATAAAATGATAACATTTTCCAATTTGTCCTCCTAACTAAAGTCTCTCTGACCTGGTAACCTCCAGGTAAATTTCCTTTCTAATCGCATTGCATCTTTCCTGCAGTGTGCTGTTCACAATATCAGCGCAGGTTGGATTGATGATTTAAAAAGCTCTGGCTTGATTGCTTTTATATATTCTGTATTTATATTCTGTGCCTGAGTTTAAAAAGAAACCCAAGGACTTTTAAATTATCTTGTTATCTTGCTGTGTTACCTGTAAGTATTTTACATATCTGGACAGCAAGGTCGCTCGGCTCATCTTCTGCTTTGCAAAATGGTGCTATTTAGAGTATTACTGTCTTTCCATATTAGTCATCCTATCTCTTCATACTTTCTTGTGGTGAACTCCATCTGTCACACCAATTCACCATCTTGTCCATGTTATCCATGTAGGGCAGCACAGTGGCACAGTGGTTAGCACTGCTGCCTTGCAGCGTCAGGGATCTGGGTTCAATTCCAGGCTTGGATCACTGTGCGGAGTCTGGAGATTGTCTACGTGGGCTTCCTTTGGGTGCTCGGGTTTCCTCTCACTGTCCGAAAGACATGCTGGTTAAGTGCATTGGCCATGCTAAATTCTCCCCCAGTGTACCCAAACAGGTGTAGTGACTTTCACACTAATGTTTGCAATGCTTCACTGTGCCAGGGACACAGATTCAATTCCCGGCTTGGGTAACTGTATGTTTGGTGTTTGCACTTTTTCCCGATTTCTGCATGGGTTTTCTCTGGTATTCCGTTTTCCTCCCACAGTCTGAAATACATACCTGTTAAATTGATTGGCAATGTTAAATTGCCCTTTAGTGTAGAGGGATTAGCAGGGTAAATACATGGGGTTACAAGGATAGAGTCTCAGTAGAATTGTTATTGGTGCAGGCTCATTGGCTGAATAGCTTCTTTATGCCCTGTAGGGATTCTAATGATTCTGTGATTAATACAGTCTGAAGCTCTGTAATCCCCTCCTAGAAATCTCTGTCTTTCTACTTCACTCTGATCCACTTCGCAATCAGTCTCAACATCCCCTGCCTTTCCGACAACACCTTTCCGTAGTAACACAGGAAATGTAACATCTGCCTTTCACCTCTTGACCAATTTGTTTAGTCAGCAAGCACAGCACCAAACCTCTAGTACGCTGACTCTTTTAATTTTGCACCTTGCTTTCACACTGTCATCACAGTCCCAGGCTTACTGCACTGTTTTAAGAAGCTTGTGCAAGGTTGAGGAACAGCACCTCACATTTTGAGTAGGCACTTTGCAGCTTTCTGGGCGCAATATTGAGTTCAACAGTTTCGGACCATAATCTATGCCCCCATTTTGTTCCCTTTTCTTTGCATTTGTTTGGTCTAAATATCTCCTTTGTGCATTTGGATGACACCCATTTATTACATTGGACCCATCTTATGTTTCTTTGCTCCTCTTATCATGCCCTTTAGCTTTGCCCCACCAGGTCTTCTGACATTTCATGTCTTCTACTTTTCACCCTGTAACAGATCTTCCCTTTTGTCCTATTTCCACCTTCCCAATATGACTGACTTAAAACTTATTACATTTCCAACTTTGCCCCCTTCTGATGAAAGGTCATCGACCTGAAATGTTGACCAGAATTCTCAAGCTGTTCACTCCGATGGGATTCTCTGATCCCACGGATTTCCCGTTGGCATGGGGCAGTGCCAGTGGGAAGTCTCATTGACAGCGGCAGGACCAGAGACTCCAATGCCAAATACATAGACAGGTGTTGTGGTTTCAGTCTTTCCACTAAACATACTGACCCAGGCATTCTCACAGCAACTTCATTGCGGTGTTAATGCAAACCTACTTGTGACACCAGTAAACATTCTTAAACTTCCTGATATGTATGACTGATCTAAATCTCAGTGTACAGGGTACAATTTCAAAGTCTGTGGGTGATGCAAAATGTGGAACTATGGTAAACCACGAGGATAGTATAAAACTTCAAAAGAATATAGAGATGGAATGGGTGAACATGTGGCAGATGAAATTGAGAGAAGTGGGAAATGATTTTGGTAGGGGGAACACAGACAGACAGTACAAAAAGAAGGTTACAGGAGCAGAGGGGTCTGGGTGTTTAAATTTGTAAGTCATTGAAGGTGGCAGGAGAGGTCCAGAGAGCAGTTAATAAAGTATTCTGCACTATAGGCTTTATTAACATTGGTGTAGGCCAGAATTTTACCACTTCGCTTGCCCTGGAATTGGGGTGGGCGAGGCTCACAGAACGGAATTCTCCGTTGACCTCGGGTGGGATTTTACGAGCCTCGCCCTGGCAAAGTTGTAAAATCCCACCCATAGAGTACAAGAGCAGAAAAGATTCACAGAAATGATCGCAAGGTTGAGGAACTTCAGTTGTGCAAAAAGATTGGTGAAGCTGGAGCTGTCTTTCTTGGAGGAGATGTTTAAGAGGAGATTGGACAGAGGGGATTGAAACTATGAAGGGTTTGATCAGAGTAGTCAAGAAGAAACTGTCCCCAAGAATAGAATGATTGAGAACCAGAGCGCAAGATTTATGGGAACTCTCAAAGAAAACAATGGCAACATGAGGAAGAGCTTTTCCAGACTGCGAATTGTCACTTAGAATTTGGGATACATTGTCTGTGAGTGTGGTGGAGACAGATTCAGCTGAAGCGTTCAAAAGGGAATTAGATCATTATCGGAAAAGAAAATATTTATATGGAAAAGGCAGGAGAGTCGCACTGGATAAATTCTCCTTTAGAGGGCCTGCACAAAATGACGGCCAAGTGGATTCCTCTGTGCTATAACCATTCTATGATATTGTTAGAATAGCGGAACGCACTTTAATGTAAAAATACAATCCTCTTCCCCCTGAATAGGTCTGGAATTCTACTTAGGGGAATTAGCAGGGTAAATACACGGGTTAAGGGAATGGAGTGCAGAGTGGGCTCGAGTAAGTTACTCTGTTGGAGTATTAGTGCAGGCTTGATGGGCTGAATGTCCTCCCTCAACACTGTAGGAATTCTATTCTATGGTTCAATGACTGCATCAAAAAGGGCACGAAAACAATTTTCACCCAATTTGTAGCAACCTGAACAAATGGTTAGATAATGCATAGGGGCTAGTCAGATAATAATCCTTCTTTTCTGTTGAAGGATATACCCAAAATAGCAACCTACTCTTCCTCTTTACATATTTTGACAGGTATGCTTTGCAATTCCAACATTTTTCTTTCGTTTTCAATTCTCAATGCAATTAATGGTGGGAGAATCTTCTGACAAGTTAATGTCTGATTTGCTTTCTACTGTTTGTACTGATTTCCTGTCCCTCTGCTGCTTTTTAAAAAGCTCCTATTCAATAACGAGACCACCATTCCGAGGAATGCGTCAATACCAGGATGCTAGCTGCCACCTGGATCAGGATAGATTGGTAACGTGTGTTAGAACTATGGAGCACAACTGCCTGTGTTACATTCCCATAATAATGGCAAATCCAGCATAGTGCTGCCTGGAGAAACAAATCCCTTTTAGGCAGCCTCCTGTTAAACTCATATGAAAGGTCACTTTTATTGAGATCTTTCAATGGGGAGGGGTAGAGGCTGCTTTGAGATGGTCACAGAATCCTTTAACCTCTCAGTAACATCATAACTATGTACTTAAGATTCTCCCACCATTAATTGCATTGAGAATTGAAAACGAAAGAAAAATGTTGGAATTGCAAAGCATACCTGTCAAAATATGTAAAGAGGAAGAGTAGGTTGCTATTTTGGGTATATCCTTCAACAGAAAAGAAGGATTATTATCTGACTAGCCCCTATGCATTATCTAACCATTTGTTCAGGTTGCTACAAATTGGGTGAAAATTGTTTTCGTGCCCTTTTTGATGCAGTCATTGAACCATAGAATAGAATTCCTACAGTGTTGAGGGAGGACATTCAGCCCATCAAGCCTGCACTAATACTCCAACAGAGTAACTTACTCGAGCCCACTCTGCACTCCATTCCCTTAACCCGTGTATTTACCCTGCTAATTCCCCTAATCATTTGGGACACTAAGGAGCAATTTAGCATAGCCAATTCGCCTAACCTGCACATTTTTTGGACTAAGAGAGGAAACCAAAGCACCAGAAGGAAACCCACAGAGACACAGGGGAGAGCGTGCAAACTCCACACAAACAATACCTAAGGCTAGAATTGAACCCACATCCCTGGTGCTTCAAGACAGCTATGCTAACCGCTGTGCCACCCTGATTATGTGGCCGGATGAGGAAAGGCGGTGGTGAGAATGGGGAAATGTGTTGAAAAAGAGGGTTTTGTGCCTTCACTGAATTTTGCTTTAAAGTGATCTTTGAGTTCAAAACAACTTTATTTTTTTTGATTGTAGGAGGCATTAGTTGTTTATAAGGAGGCGGTGCAGAAGATGCCAAAACAGTTTGCACCACAGAGCTTATACAATATGATGGGTGAGTGTTTCATCTCGTCTTGCAATCACACTGCCACATGCAAAGAAATGCATGTTTATAAAGATAGGCTGCATGCAATAGATCTGTAATAATGTTACCCTTCTAATCAAGTACGGCCAAAAAACTCCTCTGAATTAACTAGCCCAGTAATGATATATCATCTCGTGGAGCTGGCTCCCATCAAAAGCCCCAAACAAACAAACATTAAGCTGATGAGTTTTTCAATCAATGTTAAGCTCAAAAGACATAAGTAAGGCAACATTAAAAATAACAGTGTGGAGGTGCAACATATGCTGCTTATTAAGTAGTGAAAAACAATTCCTACTATATTAGTCAAACTACCACATTAAAAGTGCTTGTTAAAGAGCAACCTAAGAAGAACTTGTGTTCGAGACATATGGTGGTATAAATACCACTACTGACACATTACTGCTGGTTAGAGTTGCAATCCACAGAATGGGTTAATTACAGCCACCAGATGGGTCAAAGCTTTTTGTAAATTTATTGTCCTGCCACTAAGCTTAGTAGGCTATCACTCTGCTGCATGACTACAAAAATCTCTTGCCCTAGAAAAATATTATTGTAGCATAACGTGTTATCTTAAGTTATTCGGTTTCGTTTGTGTGGTTACAAAGAAAATAGGTGAATTACAGTAATGTATTAAAATCGTCTTTGTGACTAATAACTCCTGAGTTGAGCATAAGTGGATCATAAAATAACTGTGTGGGCTTAGCAAACTTCAATGCTTAAAAACAAATATTGTGCCTGTAGATTTAAACATGTAGTTTTAAGTTTGAGCAGAGCATTAAATATCCATTAGTGTTGTCTCCTTGGTCAGGGCTGCATTGTTTTCTCAGGAATTTGATTTGGATTAATGTTTTTTTTTGCTAAGGATACTGACCTCCTACCTGTTGTAATACATTAGTCATTGGGCCCAATAGTGCTTTGGAGGAGTAGCCTCACTGATGACATGTTTCATTTCTATTTCCAGTCAGCACGTTTAAATTCCGAAAGGTCATTATTCAATCTGGACATCAAAGTACTGTACGCTAGGCTTCTCTGCTGCATGGAATCTGTCCATCTGTTAACCTGTCATGTTATAACGAAACACAGGCGTTGGACACAGTTAAAAGATTTTCTTTGGTATGCTTGCGTTATGGGAGAGACTCATTAAAGATCCCCTATCATGGTGAACTTTGATTTTTGTCTATACCCACAGGTGAGGCATACATGAGACTGAACAAGCTGACAGAAGCTGAGCACTGGTACTTGGAATCCCTGCGTTCAAAGCCTGATCATATTCCTGCCCATCTCACATATGGGAAACTGTTGGCACTCAATGTAAGTCGACCATATTCATATATGTGCAGTCTTTAAGCAACTGATATTTTGTATGTTGTCTCTTGTGAATTAAGGCAAATTAAGGCAAACAAGTTTGGAAGCAAGTCCTTAGATTCCAGCATTCTTCATTGATTGATTGTTTCGAACCAGGAGTTACTTAACTTTTTCACATAGTCGGATGGCTTTTTGCTGAGAAGATGTTTTGAGTTGACTTCTCAATACAGATTGACATTTTTCAGCATCCATGATAGCACAGCAGTTGCCACTGTTGCCTCACAGCGCCAGGGACCTGGGTTCAATTCCCAGCTTGGGTCACTGTCAGCGTGGAACAAAGAACAAAGAACAAAGAACAACACAGCACGGGAAACAGGCCCTTCGGCCCAACGAGCCTGCGCCGCCATCCTAACGTCTTAATGACATATAGAGACCAATATAGGGACAATTTGTTACCCAATCAGCCTAAGAGCACATTTTTGGGATGTGGGAGGAAACCGGAGCACCCGGAGAAAACCCACGCAACCACGGGGAGAACGCGCAAACTCCCGCAGACCCAGGCCCAAATCCATGTGTCTGCACAGCAACAGCGATAGTCTCTGAGCTGTCATGTTGCCCATCTGATGGTCCAGTTTAAGCATACACAAACGACGTGAAGCACTAGGCCACTCCTGAAGTAACCTCCAGGAGCAGCCCTCGCACGACCTGCCGAATGCATGCACCTTGTTGGTCAAGCATGGAGTTTGCAGATTCTTCCTGTGTTTGTATGGGTTTCCTTCGGCTTCTCTGGTTCCCTCCCCCAGTCCAAAGGTGTGCAGGTTAGGTGTATTGGCCATGCTAAATTCTCTTTCAGCGTATCTGAACAGACGCCGCAGTGAGGCGACTAGGGGATTTTCACAGTAACTTCATTGCAGTGTTAATGTGAACTTACTTGTGACTGATACATAAACTTTTATATAGCCATTAATTTAATTCATTGAGAGTTTTGAACCAGTTTTGGGGAAGGCGATGGCCTAGTGGTATTATCGCTAAGACTACTAATCCAGGAACTCAGCTAATGTTCTGGGGACTCGGGTTAAATTCAATAAAAATTATCTGGAATTAGGAATCTAATGATGACCATGAAATCATCAGCAGTTGTCGGAAAAACCCATCTGGTTCACTAATGTCCGTTAGGGAGGGAAATCTGCTGTCCTTACCTGGTCTGGCCTACATTGACTCCAAAGGCACAGCAATGTGTGATTGACTCTCAACAGCCCTTGGGCAAGTAGGGACAGACAATAAATGCTGGCCACCCAGAGACACCCATGTCCCACGAGTGAATTAAAAAAATTGGGTAGGAGAATGCTCCACAACAGTAAGATGAGTTTTCCCTATTGTAACTTAATGCACCAAACATTGCCAGGGTGCTAACTGGATTGATGCACTTTACAATCATGCTGGCAGACTTGGAATAAAATTGCTGCACTCAATTTGTAAGGCCCACTTCAACAGTGTTTCAAAAACCTGTTATAAACTTACTGCGATGCGAATGCATTCTGTCCGTCCCACGGTCATGTCCTGCTATCACTTCGATGAATTGCTCTGGATTAACTTAAGTTGATTTGGCTACTAGACTTGACTGGGAATGAAGGGATTAGACTTCTGTAAGTGCATACGACAACTTAAGTGTGCATCAGTTTCAAGGGCAACATGGCGCCCCGGCTGTTGTATTGAAATTACCACAGTGTTTACAGCAATATCACGTTACTCATTTAGATTCTGGCCAACGGTTGCCTTAGGTGTGCCAGGTTCATGCAAACCCTCTTGCCCTCCAGATGAATTATTATTGCCAAATTTTTAAAAAGGTTCCTGAAATTTAGAAAAAAAATATTTCGGGAAAGCTTAACCTTGATCATGATAACACCACCTGGGGGAGCAATCTGGAGCTGGGGCAATGGTGACGATCCTTCTATTAATAGCAGAAGAAAACAAAACCTACAAATTCCTGTCGCTTTTAAAATAGCCGAACTCTGCTCTTTCCACTGCATTTTGCATGACTGGTGATTGACCTTTTTAAATATTTTTTGTGCCAGCAGCTCAGATTTCCCAATTTATTTAGCAAATAAAAATCTCCTCTGGTTTTGAGGAGGCTCATAAGTCTTGCTTACATGAGCATTTCTTCCAGGAACAGGAATTGATTTTCACAGTAAGCAGGTACTTTTGTTGTCTATTTCCTTTTTATTTTAATTCTCTCCCCACTTTATTTTGTCTAAATGTTTAGCACCAGTGCTTACTGCCCTGCATTACATCATGAGTCAGCAGTTAAACCTGCTCTTCAAATGTAGTTAAAATGTGAAGTGATTATCTCGAGCTTTCCAATGCAAATTGATTTTGAGGTTTATTTATTAGTGTCACGAGTAAGCTTACATTAACACAGCAATGAAGCTACTGTGAAAATTCTCCTAGTTGCCGCACTCCTGGGCCTGTTTGGATATATAGAGAGAATTTAGCACAGCCGATGTATTTAACCAGCGCATCTTTCGGACTGTGGGAGGAACCCATGTTGACATAGGGAGAAGGGGGAAATCTCTGCACAGACAGCAACCCAAGCCAGGAATCAAACCTGAGCCTCTGGCACTGCGATGCAGCAATGCCAACCACTGCGCCATCACGCTGCAGTACTAGTGTCACAAGCAGACTTATATTAACACTGCAATGAAGTTACTATGAAAATCGCCGAGTTGCCACATGCTATCACCTGTTCGGGCATACAGAGGAAGAATTTAGCATGGCCGATGCATCTAACCTGCATGTCTTTCAGACTTTGGGAAGAAACTGGAGGAAACCCATGCAGACAGGAGCAAATATGCAATCTTTGCACAGACAGTAACCCAAATCAGGAATCGAACCCAGATTCCTGGCGCTGTGAGGCAGCAATGCTAACTGCTGTGCCAACATGCTGCCATGTTAAGTTTGTGTGTTTGATGCACTGTATTACCTCGCTTTCTGGGGGCTACTTTTCTTATGTAGCCACTGACCCATTTACATATCCCCCAGACTCATGTCAACATAAATCCGTGATTAGTTAGAGGGTAGTACACAATCAGGGGAACAAAGTGAGAATGTCTGTTTTTCCTCTACATGCTATATTGAATATCCCTGTTGCACGAGGTAATTTATACAGCAGAACACTGGAAACAGTAAAAATTTGTTTCAACAGTGGCAGACAAATTGATGTGACAATCAACCGCGAGATCTTAAATCTATGACTATAAATAGGGGAACCATGTACTCTGCTGTGTTAAAGAAATTTTATCCGGAAAATTATTTCATGGGGAATGAATTAGAAATGATTATCAGCTCAGATATTTTAAAAAAGGAAATGTTCTGGAAGGAAAAAGAAAAAAAACTAGTATTTGTATAGCACCTTTTATGGTCTCAGGATATCCCTAAATGTTTTACAAGCAAGGAAATACTTTTAAAATTTTGTCGCTGTCGGAATGTGGGGAATGAGGCAGCCAACTTGTACACAACAAGGATCCACAAACGCAATGAGACTCATACCAGATCTTTGCATTTTTGTGAAGGGATTACTGTTGGCGGAGCACAGAGGCAACACATTCCTTGAATATTCTGAGGAATCTTCATCCACCTCAGTGTGCAGGCAGGGCCTCTCAATTGCAAGTTGGGTTGATAGACTATTAATAGGGTTCTACCATAACAGTGAGTAATAATATGTTGCTGGAATGAGCAAACCAAAGATATGACCTCATTGCCTACTTTATTATTTTGGTTTGGCTCCGAGTCACTGCAGACATCAATTCACTATTTCCTGTGCGAATTACACATACAGCGCTTCAAAAACCACACGTTCCTTTATGACTCTGAAATAGAACAACAAGACAAAGATGCAAGTTTTGATTGGAGCCTGTCTTAATGTTATCCGAATAACATTGCACTACAGCATCAGCCATTGGCACTTCATCGCAGCACTCTGAGTACCGGGATCACAGATTAAATGAAGTTGATCTCGCTTGAGTTCTTGCTGGGAACAAATCTGCAGTTGCAGATGCAAGAATTTCTCATTTAAATCAAAAAGTCATTTTACCTAATAAATATTAAATGACAAAATGTCACACTGCTGCAATGAGGCACTGTGGGATCATGCAGGGCACTTTATTTTTGCAATTTGGATTGGGAGATCTCATTGTGTGCACTGCATTTGATCTAATGGTGCTGCATGTGCCCATTATGCAGCAAGCAATCTTTTAAAGGGGAAAAGGTTGGTTTCCTATTCTTCTGTTTTAGCTTTTCCCTTGCAAACTAAATATGCATTTCACCAATCAGAAGGTGTCTGTGTTTACCAGTCAGTCAAATGATGCTGACTTATGACTGTACAAGCCAATTGTCTGCTTTAAGTATGTTTATAGCTATGCAATGTTAAATAAATGACAAATGTGTACAGACCAAATCCTTCAATGTGGAACTTATTTAAATACATAACTATACAGTGTTACGTAAAGGCTATCCTAATAGAACATTTTGCAAAATAATAATTAATGATCACAACTTTTCTAAAATTAACATTGTTAAGGATGCAGCATTTTTACTGTTTACCTTGCTATCCATATCTGTCTGCTATCTATATAAGAATTGCATGCTAAGTTGCTTACTTTACCTCTTGCAATGATGAGAGATTTAGGCAAATAATTGTCTCCCTGGACGAGATGTGTTTTTACTTCAAGCTTTAGCTCACATTGGCTAATGAACAAACAATAATATTGCAAGCACCTTTATCATTATATAAGTTGACTGAATCAGTTTTGAGACGACAACGCCTCTTTAAGAATAAAACATCCTTAATAATGTTAACCAAAGCCTGCAGTTCACAGTTTAGACAGTTATTGTTCTGGTTCTTCCGTGTAAGCTTTTCCTCATGTTTCGCACACAATATGCTAACCAAAAAAAATGCAAACCTTCTTCCGATGCATCTTGAGCTAGTTAGATGACAGTGACAATCATGGATTAAGCTTCCAGTTTCATTTCCTTTGAGGCAACCATCCACCCTAAATTGACGAGATGATTCAGGTTCATGCTGTGTGGGGAACTGTAAAGTGCATTAGTTCCTTCAGCATGTGGAACAGCGTGAATGTTGAACTTTCTTTAAACTTTTCCCATTGATGTGCTTCATATTTAATAGTTATAAAGCGTCCTCATTTGGTGTGCTCTAAGCACAACCAGGAACAGGAATCCCCTGTCATTTACAGTGACTCGTCAGAACTGAGACATGTTTCTGCAGCTTTGAATGCACTGTGGCAAAATATTTCAGTATGGAGTAAGTTCTGCTTAAGACATAAATAATACAGGAACAAAACTGATCACGTGCTGATATATTTTGTGCACTTAGAAATATTAATTTGAATAATAATCCATAGTTTAAGTTTATGTATTTATTGGTGTCACATGTAAACAGAACTTAGCATGACAAACGCATCTAACCAGCATGTCTTTTGGACTGTGGGAGAAAACCCATGCAGACATGGGGAGAATGTGCAGGCTCAACACAGGCAGTGACCCAAGCTGGGAATCATACTCGGGTCCTGATGCTGTGAGGAAGCAGTGCTAATTACAGTGCCACTGTGACATAGATGATTATTTTAGCATTCATATTTACACAAAATTTGTGCACACTCATAATAGGGGCAGCACAGTGACACAGTGGTTAGCACTGCAGCCTCACAGCACCAGGGACCCGGTTCAATCCCTGGCTTGGGGTCACTGTCCGTGTGAGGTTCATATGTTCTTCCCGTGTCTGCGTGGGTTTCCTCCGGGTGCTCCAGTTTCCTCCCACATTCTGAAAGACATGTTGGTTAGGTACATTGGCCATGCTGAATTCTTCCTCAGTGTACCCATACAGGCACCGGAGTGTGGCAACTAGGGGATTTTCACAGTAACTTCATTGCAGTGTTAATGTAAGCTTACTGTGACACTAACAAATAAACTTTCGGAGTTTGGAATCTATAATGAGGCAATGTTAACCAGTCTCCTTTTTATATAAATTGTTCAGTGAAAGCTGTGCGACGGTTAAGCTTTTGTCTGAATGAAGATTTTTTTTGTCAATTCAAAGGGGCGTAAGGAAGAAGCTGAAAAGTACTTTTTACGGTCCATACAACTCGATCCAGCAAAAGGAAACTGCTACATGCATTATGGTGAGTTCTATTTTAGCT
This sequence comes from Sphyrna mokarran, assembly GCA_024679065.1. Classification (NCBI taxonomy): domain Eukaryota; kingdom Metazoa; phylum Chordata; class Chondrichthyes; order Carcharhiniformes; family Carcharhinidae; genus Sphyrna; species Sphyrna mokarran. The sequence goes on along the minus strand of JAGIQG010000008.1, from coordinate 19,504,415 downwards.
TGATGTTTAACTTGGCTCTAGACGTAGAAAGAATAAAGACCTCACATAATACCATTCACATCCACAGGATGTCACACAATGTTTCACGGCTGATTAATTAATTTGCAGTGCAGCAGCTGTATGATTTTGCAGCCATAATTTGTGCGCAACAGTACCACAAACAACAGAGAGATAAAATGATCAGTCAGCCTGCTTTAATGGCTTTGGCTGAAGTATAACTGTTAACTGGGAGAGCTGCCTTCTCTTCTTTGATAAAAGGAATAAATGCGTTTCATTTCAGTAGCGCCTTTCGTGACTCCATCCATTCTTAACCATTGGCCACCAGGGCTGGGCGGTAGACATCTTTATCTGTTGACTACAGTGCTGCACACCACTGGTCATTCCTCCCACCACCCAATCCCTTTGCAACCTGGCTGCTTTTTTCCAATCATTTAGTAAAATTCTTACATGGGTTTTGGATCTCGCTGACCAGGTCAGCATTCGTCTTCAATCCCAAATTTCCCTTGAACTGAGGAGCACTTAATCGTAAAACAATATTGTTGTGGATCCGGAGTTTGACATGAAAGAAGGATTTCCTTTCTGAAAGGACATCCGTGAACCAGATGGGTTTTATAACAACTAGCAATCTACCCCTTTAATTCCAGATTTTTATTGAATTCAAATTTCACCATCCATTGTGATGAGAGGACACTAAAGAACAATTTAGCATGGCCAATCCACCTAAACTGCACATCTTTGGACAGTGGGAGGGAACTGGAGCATCCGGAAGAAACACACGCAGAAGCAGGGAGAAAATGTAAGCTCCACACTGACAGTCACTCAAGGCCGGAATTGAACTTGGGTCCCTGGCACTGTGATGCAGCAGTGCTAACCACTATGCTACTGTGCCACACAAGAGCATTATGCTGGATTACTAGTCCAATGATAATACTGCTACACTACGCCTTCCCTTTGTTTCAACACTAAACTCTCACCCCACCTTTTCCAGTGGTTGTATTTTCTCAATATTCACTCCTTCACTTCAGCCAAAAGCCCATGAGACTGCAGGACTTATTTTCCTGCAGGCAAATTAATTGGTTACTCGTTCTATCCGGTGTCTAAAGATCTTTTGGCAGAGCCACGTTTCAAAAGCTATAATCCTTTTCTCATCAGCCTTGTTGCAGGTCCAGCTCTTGCATTCATATGACACAATGCTCCACACCAGGGATTTTGCAAATTGATTTTTCAAGTACAGACTGATGTTGGATGCCCTTCGTACTTCATTCAGTTGATGAGCTGTACAGCAGGCAATTGCTATCTTGTCTTGATTGTGGTGATGTTATCCCCTTATGCGGTCAATTTGATCCCAGAAATTGAAATTGATCTGCATTATTGACTTCAGGATGTTCCAGAGGAGTTTAATGCCAGTTAATTACTTTTCAAATGGAGCCACTGGTATAACACAAGAATATGGCATCCAATTCGCACATGGTAAGTTTCCACATGTAGCAATGAAATAAATGACCAGGTAAATTCTTTCCCTCTCTATTGAAGAAAGATGTTTGTGGTTCTTTGTGATCTACAGTTGGTTACCTTCCTTGTCTGTAGTTAGCAATGCTGTCTGAGGGATATTTATTAGCTTGGTAACCAGGATTCCTTCCATGTCGTTTTTGAATAGTGGGAAGGGATCTTTTTTATCTGCTTGAAAGCCAGAGAGTGACCTGATTTAATAGTTCACCAGAAAGACAGTGGGCAGAATTTTTCTACCCTGCTCCCCACGGGAATTGTTGTGAGCAGGACATGGACCATGCAAAGGCCTGTTGACCTCAAGTGGGATTTTCCTGCCTTGGGGCGAGTGTGGCTGGAAAATCCTGCCCAGTGGATGGAATTTAATGCCTCCCCCAGGTGAATTTGGAAGTAAGGAGACCTTGATCCAGCAAGCAAATGTGAGTAGGTACCCTGTCATCTTCCATCTCCACTGGATCTTTGTTCCACTGTCACTAGTATTTAGTCAGCGGCAGGAGAGGGGGAAGAAATCACCATGAGGAAATCCTGAAAAGCAAACCCCAGTGCAGGCTATGGGGATGAGTGAGGGTCTCTCTTTCAAAGGCACTCAGTTCCTGATTGAGGGACTTAGCATTAGGTGCCTGAAGACTTTTATTCAACTGTTTATCAGCCCCCCGCCCCCCCCCCCCCCCCCCCCCAACAAGTCAGCAACCTCTTTCCCTGTGACCCCCATCTTGCCCTCAATCATCTGTGGACTGGATTCCTTCAAGATCCCAGGCCTCTGGTAACTGGATTACTAACAGCTTCCAATGGCACTTCTGTAATGGGAACTGCTGGCATTTGATTGGCTGACAGCTGTCTGTGGGAGGAGTGAGAGGGGGGAGCAGAATTTCCATCTCCAGGGTGGAAATCACAGGGAAGGCCAACTGCTGCTCGGCACACAACATTTTCCCAATGGAAGCGAGATAGCTACCACCGTGTCTGGATTAAATTCTGCCAAGTATCTCCATCTCTGGAACACTCAAAGTTATCTCAGACTGCAATGGGATCTTGATCAATTGGTGGGCTGACAAATGGCAGGTGGAGTTTAATTTAGATAAATGCATTTCGATAGATTGAAGCAACGCAGGACTTAATTAACGGTAGGCGTTGGAGAGAGTTGCAGAACAAAGTGATCTAGGGGTTCATGTTCATAGCTCCTTGAAGGTGGGCATAGTGGTGAAGAAGGCATTCAGCATGCTTGGTTTCTTTGGTCAGAATGTTGAATACAGGAGTTGAGATGTCTTGTTGAAGTTGTACAAGACTTTACTAAGACCACACTTGGAATACTGTGTACAGTTTTGGTCATCCTATTATAGAAAGGATATTATTAAGCTAGAAAGAGTGCAGAAAAGATTTACTAGGATACTACCAGGACTTCATGGTTTGACATAGAAGGAGAGGCTGGATAGGCTGGGACGTTTTTCTCTGGAGCATAGAAGGCTGAGGGGGGATCGTATAGAGGTCTATAAAATAATGAGGGGCACAGATCAGATAGATAATCAATATCTTTTCCCAAAGGTAGGGGAATCTAAAACTAGAGGACATAGGTTTAAGGTGAGAGGTAAGAGATACAGAAGTGTCCTGAAGGGCAATTTTTTTCACACAGAGGGTGGTGAGTATCTGGAACAAGTTGCCAGAGGTAGTCGTTGAAACAGGTACAATTTTGTTTTTTCAAAAGCATTTGGACAGTTACATGGGTAAGATGGGTACTGAGGATATGGGCCAAATGCGGGCAATTGGACTAACTTTCACATTTAAAACAAAAGATGGCATGGACAAGTTGGGATGAAAAACCTACTTTCATGATGTAAATCTCTATGACTCTATGATTCCCTCATTGGGCAGGATTTATGTCCCTCTCCGTGGCATGTTTGGCAGTGGTGGGAGGCGGTGCACCGCTCACTGGCAGAGGTATCTTATGGTCCTGCCATTGTCAATGGGATTCCTGTTGAATATCTGTGGCAGGGGTATGCCATCGGTGGGACAATAAGATCATATCGAATTCCTACAGCGTAGAAGGCGGCCATTCAGCACATCGAATCTGCACCAACCTCAACCCCACCCAGGCCCTATTGCCGTAACCTCACATATTTACCCTGCTAATCCCCTGACACTAGGGTCAATTTAGCATGGCCAATCAACCTAACCTGTAAATCTTCGGGCTGTGGGAGGAAACTAAAGCACCCAGAGGAAACCCACGCAGATACGGGGACAGTGTACAAACTTCACACAGACCCAAGCCGGGAACTGAACCCATGTCCCTGGCGCTGTGAGGCAACAGTGCTAATCACTGTGCCACCATGTAGCCCATCATGCCGGCGTGAATGGGGGTAAGATTTCAGTGAGTGTTATGTTGAAAGGTCAGCCTGGATTACATGTTCAGGATTGGAAACTAAACTTTACTGACTGAATCAAGCCGACATTAGATGACTCCATGTCTTTTTGCTTTTCATTTGGGTAACAGTTTTGAATATGAGAAAGAATGGAATAATAAAGACCATTTTGCCCATCAAATGCTCTTCATCTATCTGCCATTGCAGCCTATCTTATCATGAATCTACCACAATTATATCATCATTAAAGGGGATTGTATAGAATATGATATTGAGGCTGAAAGATAATCCAATAAAATGCCAAAGTATCTTCTCTGGTTGTTCCATTCATTCAAATTTGCATCTATCCGAAACGTTTTGCTCTAGGTAATTAGTTTCCGTGGCATTTATTATGTTCCAAAGCCTAATCTCTCTCCACATTTAACCTTCTCTCCCATTCCGAACCAAAAATTTAATCAGTTCTTTTATTAAAGGAGTTGATCAACCACATTAACTTTCTTTGCTGAAAATGTTATTTTCTAATTGCTCATTACTGTGTCAGCAGGAAAGAATTCTTACTTGAGGCTTAGAATCATAAAACTATAGCATTCCTGCAGTGCAGAAGGAGGCCATTTGGCCCATCAGGTTAGCATCAATCACACTGCCAACCAAGCCCTATACCCACTTATTTACCCTGCTCGTTACCCTGATAGTAAGGGACAATTTAGCATGGCCAATCAACATAACCCATACATCATAACATTGTGGGAGGAAACCAGAGCATCTGAAAGAAACATATGCAGACACGGGAAGAATGTGCAAACTGCACACAGACAGTCACCTGAGGCCGGAATTGAACCCGGGTACCTGGCTCTGTGAGGCAGAAGTGCTAACCACTGTGCCACTGCGCCGTGCTAGATTTCTCCTTATATCCTATATAACCCTGTGACCACAAAGCAAATATCCCTGTTACATCCACTTTATTACATACCTCGAGATTTTACAGATAGGATCATTGTCCTTTTAATCATTATTCCTTCATTTCAAAGTAAGTTCAGCTCTTGAGTTTTCTTTCATTATTTAAATATCTCAATCTTCCTTGCTCATCTGCAGAGCTTTTTATTTATGGTACTGATGTACATTCCTGAATAGCGGACAAAACTTTGCATAGAATAATAAATGTGATCTTATCAATGGCTTGTATAGGATGAGAACAAGTTGCTTCAATTTACACCCTTGCGTTGCTATCCAATACGTAACACTAATGTATTGGTTTTGATGACTGTATTGTAAGCTATCTAACAATAAAAAAGATCCATGCTTATAAAATATTTCAAGAAGTCCATCTTGCAATTTGGTGGCATTGTGCATAGGTTGTCTTCTGTTTATTTGTGAAATGTAGGTATTTCTGCAAGGCCAGTATTTATTGACAATCTCTAACTGACATTGAGAAGGTGGTGAAAAACTATCTTCTTGAATTACTACAATCTTTCTATGTAGGTGCACCAATGACCTCCTTAGCATTTCATTAACAGGCTTAGAATCCAACTCAACAGTCTCCTGAAATACCCTCATCTCTCCAACTGGATGTGATGTGGTCAGGAACTGATACAGATTCTGAATCATAAAATCATAGAAACCCCATAGTTTTGAAAGAAGCCATTTGGTCTATCGAACTTACACCAACAACAATCCCACTCAGGCTCTGTAACCACATGTATTTACTGTGCTAATTCCCCAACACAAAAGGGCAATTTACCACGGCCAATTTACCTAAGCTGCACATCTCTAGGATGTGGGAAGAAACCAGAACACCCAGAGTAAACCCGCGCAGAGACTGGAGAATGTGCAAAGTCCGCAGACACAAAGACATCTGAGGGTGGAATTGAACTCGGGTCACTGGTGCTGTGAGGCAGCAGGGCTAACCACTGTGTAATGACCTTAAATAAGACTTCATGGTTAAAAAAATAAATTGCTAAGCCTCCTTCTAATCAAATATGCAAGTTAGAATATACTTGCAGAAGTTTCTCAATTATCCTTTGTATGAGGGATTGCAGAGTAGGATACTTTTTGGAGTGTATTTAAAAATCATTGGCCTTCTTTATATAGCAACATAGGATATTGGAGCGCTGATGCTCTTTGCCATATACTAACTGTGATCTACAGTGAATTGCATGCCAAAAAGGTCAAACCATCTTTGGTTACTCTTGTGTATCTGTTAACATCTGTGTCACAGAATCATAGAATCTCTACACATACAGTGTAGAAGGAGGCCATTCAGCCCATCAAGTCTGCACTGACCACATCCCACCCAGCCCCTATCCCCATATTTTCATATTTATCCTGTTTATCTTCTGACTCTAAGGTCAATTTAGCATGACCAATTAACCTAACCAGCACATCTTTGGAGTGTTGGAGGAAACCGGAGCACCCGGGGGAAAAGCACGCAGACACAGGGAGAACGTGCAAACTCCACGCAGACAGTGACCCAAGCGGAGAATCGAACCTGGGTCCCTGATACTGTGAGACAGCAGTGTCAAACACTGCCACTGTGCCTCCCGTGTCAGAATAGAATTTTAAGTCATTATTGGCATGTGGCCTGGAATCAGGAATAAGACATAAAATAGTAAGTTATTTACTCTTAAATGATAATGAAAATAATAATCAACTATAACCATTTTAGTTTATTTGTAATACTTCCATTAAATGTTAAAACTCTAAAGATCACATGTGTTTATAGATTGAGGAAAGCTGAATTGAAGGACATGCAACATACTGCAAGAGTCTCAGATTCAGCTGGGAAATTTCAATTGAAGAACATGTATTTGTTTAAAAGATTCTGATTTTCAAAAGGCCTTGATTACTATTTAAATAGAAACTGTGGAATTTCTATCAACTGTCTTTTTTGACCTTTCATTTGAAGCTTTGATTATAAAATGTTTCGACAAACATTTCTAAAGGTGTTGTCACTGCCAGTTTGTATTTCTGTTGATACCAGTGAAACAAAATTCAGTTCATTGAAGATAAGTGACAGCGGATTTGCAATAAGAATGTATGTATAAAATAAAACAACACTCTTCTGTATTTTTGTTAAGTAAATGATTCTAGCTTAAGGTCTTGGGAGTACAATGCTGAATATTAGCAGACACATTCTTAATGCAATGCTGGAAAATCTCAGCAGGTCTGACATTATCTGTGGAATGAACATAAAGCCAACTTTTCCAAAGAATCATAGAATTCTATAGTGCAGAAGGAGACCATTTGGCCCATCGAGCTTACACTGACAACAATCCCACCCAGGCCCTATCCCAATAATCCCATGCACTTATCTTAGCAAGTCCCCATGACACTAAGGGCAACTTCAGCATGCCCAGTCTACCTAACCCGCAAATCTTTGTACTGTGAGAGGAAACTGAGCACCCAGATGAAACCCACATAGGAAGAATGTGCAAATTCCACTCAGACAGTGACCCAAGCTGGGAGTCAAACTGGGGTCACTGGCGCTGTGGGGAAGCAGTGCTAACCACTGTGTCAGTTTTGAGTCAGGACATTTTCCTTTATGTACCATATGAATGATATATTTTGCCTATATAGCATACAAGAAACAACATTTTTCACTGTGCCCCAGTACGTCATAATAATTAATCAAATAAAATTTAGTACCTCTCATTTAGAAACTTGGAAGAACAACACTGCTTTTAAAAAACACGGATGGAGTTGTCCTGTCCTGCCCTCCACGAAAATCGCAGCGGTGGGGACTGACCATGGAAAGGTTCGTTGACCTCAGGTGGGATTTTCCAGTTTTGGGGTGAGCGTGGCTGGAAAATCCCACCCGCAATGTTAAAATGACCTCTTTCAACGAAGAACTAACCTTAAAATTTGGATATGTGACTACTGGGGATAGGGAGTCCCTGGTTTTTGCCCCTGGTCATTTGACTAGTAAGAGACAGAGGTGTTGTCCCTTGCAGGCCAACCAGGAAGCTTCTGGAAACAAGAAGGTTTGTAGCTCCATCATGTTAGGTGAGGCACGGGCCCCAGGTAAGACAGGACAATGATTGAAGAGGAGTTGTGGTTGTCGATTCCAATGGACTTCTTCCATTCCTAAGAAACTCTTGCATTTTTATGTTTTGTCACAGGACAGTTTCTGCTGGAGGAATCGCGTCTGATGGAAGCTGCTCAGATGGCGGAGAGAGCAGCTGAACTGGACAGCACTGAGTTTGACGTCGTCTTCAATGCAGCTCACATGCTCAGGTTCAAGCTTTCTTACTAGCAGATTGCATCATGAAATGCGTTTTAAATTGGACACCATGGATTCTGTTATCTGACATAATCTGGAGGGAAAATAAGCTTTTTCCTTTAGGAGCTAATATTTCAATGTGGCAGACTTTCAAATCCATTTAAAAAGCTGCAGCATCATGCCGTAACTCTGTATCCCTCTGTGCCTAATTTAAATTGAACGTCTTGTGTGCTGAAGCATTTTTTAGAAAAACATACGGACTTGATCCGAGTGACCTTGCATAGCACTCTGAAGGGCAGGTTGGAGTAAGTGTTTTGCTGGCATGAACTATTTGGAGAAAGGAAATGATACACTGTGTACTTTTACAGCTAGTCTGATGAAGTTCACTTGTTAATGACCAAAGTTAACTTCTGTGTATAAGTTTTCACGGGCCATCAGTAAGTGAGGTGGAAGGGAGGGGGGGTGGGTTAGAAAACGCAATTCGGGAACAAATGCATCCATTACTAACTCTTGCTTCAGATGGAGAAAATCATTTCAAATAGACACTGAGTGGGTAATCCATAATAGTATGGTCTATAAATTAAGTCAATTCCTCCTCTTGGGGCAATAGACCAAATTTAACTTCTGCATTAATATCTGGTGCAATTTTGCTTAGAGTTTGAAGAGAAAAGGAATAAACGTTTTCTCCAAGAGTGAAATACACAACAGATTGACCAGTATTTGAAGGAGCAACAAAGGCTTATGTTAAAGCTTCATTATTGCTGCCATGACTGGATTGGAGAAATAACTTGTATAGAATACAGTTCCAGAGTTTACTTCTGTTTGCTTGCAACTGCCCTCCAACCATTAGATTACATTTGAAAGAATCCATTCATCTTGGATATTATTCTAAGAATCACAGAACACTACAGTGCAGAAGAGGGCCTTCGACCCATTGAGTGTGCACCAACGCATGAAAGGCTCTGATCTGCCCACCTAATCCTGCTTGCCAGCACTTGGCCCATAGCCTTGAATGTAATGGTGTGCCAAGTACTCATCCAGGTATTTCTTAAAGGATGTGAGGTATCCTGCCTCCACCACCTTCCCAGGTAGTGCATTCCAGACCACCACCACAATCTGGGTAAAAACGTTTTTCCTCAGATCTCCCTAAACCTCCCATTACTCACTTTTAACTTGTGTCCCTTTGTAATTGACTCTTCAGCTGCTTCCTACCCACCCTGTCCATACACCTCATAATCTTGAACACCTCAATCAGGTCACCCCCTCGGTTTTCTCTGCTGCAGAAAAAAAACAACCCAAGCCTACTCAAATTCTCATCGTACCTTAAATGTCCCATCCCAGGCAGCATCCTGGTAAATCTGCTCTGCATCCCAAAAATAGTTTGCATCTCACTTGATTTAAATGCTCTCACCTGCATATGGATCTCATCAAAAGATTTAAAACTTGTAGAGGGTTTAACAGAAGAGATCATTTTCCCTGGCTGAGGAGTCCAGAAGTAAAGATCATCGAGCGGGATTCCCAGGCAGTGTGCACCCCGAGACCGGAAATTCCCACCTGAACTCAACCTTTAAATGGGTCTGCCAAATTTTTTGCCTCACCCGCTATGATTCCCATGGTGGATGAGATGGAAGAATCACGGAATTATAGAATCCCTACAGTGCAGAAGAAGGCCATTCAGCCCATCAAGCCTCTACCGACAACAGTCCTACCCAGGCTTTATCCCCCTAAACCCCTCATATTTATCCTACAAATCCCCCTCCATTAAGGGGCAATTGAGCATGGCCAATCCGCCTAACCCACATGTCTTTCAGATTGTGGGAGCAAACGTGTGCAGACACGGAAAGAATGTAAAAACTCTACAGTCACCCAAGGCCAGAATTGAACCTGGGTCCCTGGCACTGTGAGACAGCAATGCTAAGCAGTGTGCCACTGAGCCATAGCCTAAGTAAAGGGTAGAGCACCTAGGGCTGTTGTGAAGAATAGATGTGAATTTGAATTCTCCACTCCAGTGAATGATGAATGCTCAGGTGATGTGTATATTCAATATTAAGAACAACAGACTTATGGACCTAGGATATGGGAGTAAGAGAGGAAAGTAAAGTTGAGGTAGAGGATTCTTATTGAATAGCTGTGCATGCTCAAGAGATCATTTGGCCAACTCTTAGTCCTATCTCTATGTTACACAAAAACAGGCTTGAGAATATAACGCGGACGTATCAAACATTGATCTAATTGTCAGTGAACTGTGCCTGGTATAGGCTGCATACGGTGAAATCCCACACCTCAACATTCACCCCTTTTACATTCATCATGTTCATTCTGCATTCACTAAATAATCTTTGCAAAGTGCTCAATTTATCATTATTACGAAGCACAATACACACAGTCACTCTCCGCATAAACTACGTGGCTTCATTTATTTTCATATTCTATCAAAATGTAAAAATCTTCGAAGCAATAATAAATACTCACACAGCATAGGGAATTGTGAAAAGGGAAACCTTTGGCTCTGACATGATTCACAGTTGCTATGAAAAAATACACTTGATGGTAAACAGGTTAGTGCTGCTAAGTCGCATGAGTACTTGGTGCTTCATTTTAACGTCATGTGTAATGCCAGTCAGTATATTACTTCAGATCCATAACGACTGTTCCTGAAACATTACCTAAAAAGTATTGTTGATGATGAGATAGTGGTAAAATGTATAAGAATATGTACATGACATTAAATAGTAAACATATTGGATTCTTGGAACACTTAGCTGAGGGCTTAAATGCTATCCACAGCCATATATGTGAAAGGATCACCCTGAGGTCAAATAACTCCAGTGCTGACCAATCTTTAATGGTGCTGCACTCTGAACTGGGGCTGGGACAGACACGTATCAGTTTCTCACAGTCTCTGGGATGTTGCAACTGAGCTAGTGTGTAAACACGTTGAACTGACAAGATCTCCTTAGTGGAGAATTTACCAATGTTATTGTGAGGATACCTCAACTCCACTGAAACAGATACATTTTCTTTATGAGATCAGGACTGTCTGCTCATGTGTCCTGATATTGAGGAAGCCTGAGAAGAAATAATTATTTGCAGAAATTGAAAAAAAAGTATTGGCTATGGAAGTTAAAAGTGTCAGTGTTTGAAAATAAACCTGAGGTGAGATCATGCTGTGACCATTGTAAAGGTTTAGATTAGAGCTGTAATGAAAACAATATATTTTAGACTTTGAAGCTTCATTTATGTGGCACCACATCATTTTGGCTGCTATCTCAAAGTTAAATGGCACCAGTTGGGGGAATCAAAGTCGTGGCTAAAGGAAGCATATTCAAGCCAAGGAAAGTAGAAAATATTTGAATTGGGAGGCTTGAAGTCACGTATTTATCCTGGCTTAATGGATGTTTCCAAAAACTCAGCAATTTGCTTTCAAAGAACAATGGAAAGAATAAAGAAAATTACAGCACACGAACAGGCCCTGCGGCCCTCCAAGCCTGCACTGACCATGCTACTCGTCTGAATTAAAAATACCTACGCTTCCGGGTACTATATCCCTTTATTCCCATCCTATTCATGTATTCGTCCAGACACCCTTTTAAAGTCATATCTGCTTCCACTACATCCCTCGGAGCAAGTTCCAGATACCCACCACCCTATGTGTAAAAGGTTTGCCCCGTATATCTCCATTAAACCTTACCCCTCACACCTTAAATCTATCCCCCCTCATAATTGACTCTTCCACTGGGAAAAAACTCCTGCTATTCCTAAACTAACATAATCACACATGTACATCTTTGATTAGTGGTAGGTCTTTCTAGAGATGACAACCTCCATTGAAATCAGTATTTATTTTTTAGCAAAAGCATAACAACCTGAATTCTCTGGCCATTTATGCAAGTGGGATTCTCTAATCCTGCCGGCGGTGCCCCCCCGCCTCTCCCCTCTCTGCACCTGAATTTCCCAGCTGGGTTGATGTCAGTGGAAATTCCCATTGACAATGGCAGGATAACAGAATCCCACTGCTGGCAAACAACGTGCCATCTCCAAACAATGTCCTCATCTCCAACACGCAGCTATAAATTGGAGAATCTCATCCTATATATTTCAATTGAAAGCACAGAGCAAAGTTAAATTTTGCAAAAGGCATTGAGGAGATGATACTTGTAACCCATCTCTAGGTATTCTGAGGCATGAAGATTCAACTAGTTAGTTGCAGGAGAGAAAGGCTAAAATTGTAACTTTCATTTCCTGAAGGACATTAGTGAACCAGTGCTTTTTTTCCCTGCATCCAACAATTTTTGTGCTTTTTTTCTAACATTTGTTTAAAATTGATTTCCCAATTGATTTAATTTATGGTATTTAGTTTTACAACTTGCCTTTTCTTTAGTCTATTTATTAGCTCATAAGTAGGCTTACATTAACACTGCAATTAAGTTACTGTGAAAATCCACTAGTCACCACACTCCGGTACACTGAGGGAGAATTTAGCATGGCCAGTGCACCTAACAAGCGGGTGAGATTTTACGGCCTTGCTTGAACTGACACTAGAAAATCCCATCGGAGATCAATGAACCTTGCCATTGTCCACCCTTCACGATTCCTGTGGCGGGCAGGGTGGTAGAATTCTGGCAAGTATATCTTTCAGAGTGTGGGAGGATATCAGAGCATCTGGAGGAAACCTACACAGAGAACATGCAGACTCCACACAGACTGTGGTCAGACAGGAGGGCTTCCGCCCACTATCCTGAGGGAAACAGCACCTCCAATTTTTCCCGGATGGCCTGAGGGAGAGTCTCCAAGGAAGCTTCACTGAACCATGACATTCGGGTTTTGGCAGAATTGAGAACGACAGCCAGGCTGAAGCCCCCGACATGCAAGGAGTTAACGGCTGTCCGGTGCCCTTCAAGTGTAGCGATCTTTGACTCTATAAGATAATGAATTGAACCCGGGTCCCTGGCGCTGTGAGGCAGCAGTGTTAACCACTGCACCACTGTTGCCTTGATGATATTTGAACTCATATAAATTCCATATCCAATGCCGTAACCTTGCCTTCTGATTTGTCACCTGTTTTAATTGTCTTATGCCGGAATCTTTCATTCTGGTATCAAGGGCAGGATTTTCCAGCCTTTCCCGCCAGTGGACTGTTCCAGTCCCGTCGAAGGTGAACCCCCCCTCCCCCCAACTCTGTGGCAGGTTCTCTGAATTCGGAATGAGTGAGTCAGGACGGCTGACCGTGCGCCAAAGTGTGATGTTCAACTTGTGCACCCATGAGGAATTTGCCAATTGACATAGCAGGGGCAGACAGGAAGCCTCCAACCCCACCATTATCTTATAGAGTCAAAGATCGCTACACTTGAAGGGCACCGGACAGCCGTTAACTCCCTGCAGGTCGGGGGCTTCAGCCTGGCTGTCGTTCTCGATTCTGCCAAAACCCGAATGTCATGGTTCAGTGAAGCTTCCTTGGAGACTCTCCCTCAGGCCATCCGGGAAAAACTGGAGGTGCTGTTTTCCTCAGGATAGTGGGTGGAAGCCCTCCTGTCTGACCATGGTGACCTGGGCAGAGATCACAGCAAAGGTTAATGCCTATGAGACCCATAGAAGATTGGCCCAGCTTTGCACAACGAGTGTGAATGATCTGGCGTGTTCCACCAAGTTAAGTCTGCTCACTGTAAAGTGACAATCATTGGGCCATCGAAATGGCCATTCTGGCTCAAATGTTCCCATTTTCCCATCAGGAGTGGGATGTACAAGTGCACAGGGATGTCATTCAGGAGTTTGAATCACAGGACTCAGCAACAGGTGGGACATGTGCGCTGAATGTATGTCAGCCACTTCATCCTCTCAATGTTGGCATCACACTCCGCCCACCAAATTTTCCATTGCTGGTGAACTCAGAAAATTGTACCCTTAGGCCCCAAGGCTCGCAGAATGGCCTTCTCTGTTGGTTTCGGGCTTGACCTCCTGAGGCTTGAGCAGATGCGCCAGTAAAATTCTGGCATTAGTCTCCTTACATCCTTTTCTACTTCTTTTGTTTGCAAACAACTGTCCCATTCCCTTTTAAAATAATTCATGAGTTCTGCTTCAGTGATTGTTTATGGCAGGGAATTTCACATGTTAAAACCCCTGCTGTGCAAATAAATTTGTTTTGTAATTATGTTAAATCTGTGGCCTATCGCTATCATTGAGCTGAGCACTCAGAACCCTTCATCGTGTTGAACAAAAATCTTGATCCAGTCATCCGTAAACTTCACAGCTCTAATTTTTAAAAATTAGGCCTTAAGATTGGATTGCAAAGCATGTCCATAAACAAACAAAATGTGGTGAATAAGGTTGATGAGATACTAACACAAAAAGTGGCGTGTGAACAGGATATAGCGGCAACAACAGAAACCTGGCTTACAATGGTGGGGGACTGGCCACTAACAAGGTGGCACAATGGTTAGCACTGCTGCCTCATAGCGCCAGGGACCTCGATTCAATTCCCGGCTGGAGTCACTGTCTGTGTGGAGTTTGCACATTCTCCCTATCCCTGCATGAGTTTCCTCCCGGGTGCCCTGGTTTCCTCCCACAGTCCAAAACATGTACTAGTTAGGTGGATTAGCCATGCTAAATTGCCCCTTAATGTCAGGGGGATTAGCTAGGGTAAATGCATGGGGTTATGGGGATAGGGCCTGATTGGAATTGTGATCAGTGCAGATTCAATGGGCTGAATGGCCTCTTTCTGCACTGTATGGGATGTGGGCATCTCCAGCTGGGCCAGCACTTAATACCTATCCCTAACTGCCCTTCATATCAAAGAGTATTTGAAAGTCAATCTCATCATTGTAGGTCTGGAGTTGTATATAGGCCAGGCCAGGTAAAGATGGCATATTTCTTTCCTAAAAGGACATTCGTGAGCCCAATGCCATTTTTATGACAATCGATAATAGTTTCACGGTCATTAGTAGACATTAAATTTTAGATTTTTATTGAATGCAAATTTCACTATCTGCATTGGTGGGATTTGAACCTGCATTACCCTGGTCTCTGGATTGTTGGTCCAGTGATAATTCCATAGTGCTACAGCCTCACCATCTCCATACGTGGATATACAGTATTCAGAAAAGATAGAGAAGAGAAAAAGGGAGGTGGGATGGCAGTAATAATTAGGGAAGAGTATCGGAAAGAGGATTTTCTTGAGGGGTCAAGGACAAAGTCATTTGGCTGGAGTTGGGAAACAAAAAAGGTGAGATTTCACCACTTGGGTTTTCAGTGGCACAGTAGTTGGCACTGCTACCTCACAGCACCAGGGACTCAGGTTCAATTCCCAGTTTGGGTCACTGTCTGTGCAGAGTCTGCACATTCTTCCCACGTCCATGTGGGTTTTCTCTGGGTGCTCCAGTTTCCTCCCACAGTCTGAAAAGGCTGGCTATTGGCCATGCTAAATTCTCCTTCAATGTACCCAAATAGGCGCTGGAGTGTGATGACTAAAGGATTTTCACAGTAACTTCATTGCAGTGTTAAAGTAAGCAAACTTTTGACGCTAATAAATAAATATGAAATAAAATAAATAATAAAATAAACACATGAATATAAAAAGGCAAAAATGACTTTGATGTTGGAATATGGAGTAAATTTTGAAAAATGCTGATAATAACAAAGTTGGAAGAGTGGCAAACAGTGAGGATAATAGGGGTTGCCTGCAACAAGACACAATGAGGCTAACAGAATGTGCAAACAAGCTGTGGATGGAACTTGGAACAGAAAAGTATGGAATGATGTGTTTTGGCAGAAGAGACAGAGGGAGGAAAATTAGACTTAATGGCAGAATTTTAGGACCCTGGAATGTACTGAGGATCAGAGAGACCTTGGAGTGGATATCCACAGATTGCTGAAGGTAGTAGAGCAGGTGGATGAGGTGGTTAAGAAGGTGTATGAGATACTTGCTTTTATTAGCTGAGACATAGAAAACAAAAGCATGGAAGTTAAGCTGGAACTGTATAGAAACCTAGTTAGGTCACAGCTGGAGTACTGCATTCAGTTGTGGTCACCACATTCTAGGAAGAATGCAGTTGCACTGGAGAGGGTGCAGAGATTTATCAGGATGTTGTCTGGGCTGAAGGGTCTGAGCTATGAGGAAAAATTGGATAGGTCAGCGCTGTTTTCCTCAGAGTAGCGATGGTTAAAAGGGAACCTATAGAGATGGACAAAATTATGAGGGGCATAGGTAGGGTGGATAGGAAGGCACTTTTTGGATCAGTAAATAAGTCAATAACTAGGGGGCACTGATTTCAGGTAAGAGGAGAGTTGAGGAGAAATTTATTCACCCAGAAGATGGTGGGACTCTGGAACTCACTGCCTGAAAGGGTGGTTGAGTCAGGAACTCTTGTAACATTTAGTAAGTCTTTAGATAGTCACTTGTGCTGCTGGAGCTGCCAGGGCCATGGGCCAACATCTGTGATTTGATAAAGAGTGTGCAGAAACAGAGAGACCTGGGGATGCATGTGCATTGATCTTTGAAGGTCCTTCCTATCTATGATCTGATTGTACAGGGACGGGAGCATAGACATGATGGGCTGAATAACCTCCTTCTGTACCGTATATAACTCAATGACTTTTAGTTTTTTGTGTTGCTGTCTATAAGTGTAAGACCGCATCCCTGATAAATCTGTAGCGAATCTATGCTGCACCCTTCCCATTGTGTTTGTAAACTCCTGATAGTAAGTAACTAAAACTATGTCTAAAACTCCAAATGCGGCACCAAAACTCCGGTTGTAGCATAGCTAAGTTCTGGTTCAAGTTTAACATTATCGTCTTGCTTTTGTAATCTTATCCCCTAGCTACAAAACCAAGGATTGTGTTTGCTGGTTTTCTGATCTTAACCATGTGTGCTGCTACCTTTAAGATGTATTTTCATATCTGGGCCACTTCACTTATTCTTTTCCATTTAAAATCTTATCATTCAAAATGTATTTCCATTTCTGTTCTTAATTCCAAATTGTTTTATTCATAGGTTTCGACATTGAAATGCCATCTATCCGCCTACTTTGTTCATTTATTTCTGTCTCCAGCAATCTTTGCCACAGCCTCAATTTCAGCACATTTCAAGATTTTCCCTCTATTCTTTGATCCAATTCACTATATGTGTGCTGCAAAGAACACAGAACATAGAACATTACAGCGCAGTATAGGCCCTTCGGCCCTCGATGTTGTGCCGGCCAGTGGACCCTCTAACCTAAACTATTCCAATATCATCATATGTCTATCCACCGAACATTTGAATGCTCCCAAAGTAGGCAACATCCAAAGCAGGAGGCAACTCTAACACTAACCTCTTCAGTAGGCCACTTGCAACATACTTCCACTCTATTCTTCACAGCACCAGGGACGTGGGTTTGATTCTGATACTGCCTGTACGGAGTTTGCACATTCTCCTTGCATCTGCGTGGTTTCCTCAGGGTACTCCAGTTTCCTCGCATAGTCCGAAGGTATGCAGGTTAGGTGGATTGGCCGTGGTAAATTGCCCCTAATGTCCCAAGATGTGTAGGTTAGGGGGATTAGTCATGGTAAATGTGCAGGGTTATGGGGAGAAGTCGGAGGTTTGACGCTGTGACGGAGAGAACTGGTGCAGTCTCACTGGGCCATATGACTGCCTTCTGCACTGTAGGGAATCTCTGGTAATTCTCTGGCAAGAAATCTCTGGTGAGAATTTTATCCCCTCTGGTCTTTAATTCCTCCACTCATCATCTTGTTTGAAATAGCAAGCAAAATTATTGGCGATCAGAGCATTAGGTACAAAAAAAACAAACCTGTAGGCAAATTCCACCAATGTTTGACATTAAGATATCTTTGCTGAAGTAGTAAGGTAGAATTTCAACTTGTCAGCTGAGCAGAAAATTGGCTGGCTATTCATTATGGGGATGAGCTGATATTTAAGTCCAGTTTTACACTTGGGTGACACAAGGAGGAATTGCCACAAGGTCTTTAGTGGCACAATAAAACTTTATTGTAAATATTTTAGCTATCCACGCTTCTTTAAATGTTACATTTCATCAGGCGAGCAAAAGAGTTAAGGGCCCTGAAATAACCGCTCAGAAGCAGGTATCCCTTCACCAAATTTCCGTCAATAACAAACTCAATTTCACTCCGAGAGTGCTTCAGGGACATAGTCAGAATACAGAATACTATTGGAACTGACGCTGTCATATTTACATAAAGATGAGCTTGTCTGATTGACTAGGCAATTATGACCTTAATCAAGGAACTCATAACTCCAAGAAGCCAACCTCTTGGGCCTTGTTGAAGTCTTGTACAACCTGAACTGTTGATAGTTTTCAATTGACTGCATTGACACATCAATCTACAGTTAATCTAATTTATTGTTCTAATTGATCTGTATTTGACAACAGACATTCTGAATAATAACATTAAGCCTCACATGGCACCATTTGTTGGAATTGGATTAACTAGGTAATGTAACAAGACTTTTTTTCCTTCCCCCTGCCACCACCCCACTACCATAGCCGGTTTACCCATGGTAGATGCGGTGAGCCATTGGCCACCAGTGGAATCTTCTGGTCCCACCAAAATCTCTGGGCGTTCACACGGCTTGCCTTCCTTACCACCAGGAAACTTTCTGAAGTAGCTGGGGGGGGTGGGGGTTGACTTCAGGGAGGGCGAGATTGGAGGATCCCGCTGGTGAGAAGGGCTGGAAAATCCCACCCTCTTGATCAATACTGAATTTCTCCAGGAACCAGCAGCAAAAAATATTCAAATATTTTGGCAGAAGGCAATTTGTGAGATAATTAAGAATTGTGAGTGAAAATATCTTCACAATAAACTCATCAGTTTAATTTGTTTACAAGAACACAATGGAATAGCAACAATCACATGGAAATATATTATTATTTTCAGAGAGAAACATTGAAACATAGAAATTAGTAGCTGGAGTGTGTCATTCAGTCTTTCGAGCCTGCAATGGTATTCAACATGATTATGGCTATACCTCTATCGCAACATCATAGTCCTACACTCTCACCATACGCCTTGACAATTTTAGAGTCTAAAAATTTAATTAGTTCTTAAAGGTATTCATGCGACTTCATCTCCACAAACTTCAATGAAAGAGAATCCCACAGTTCACTACCCTCTGAGTGAAGAGGTTTTTCTTAATCTCAGTCTAAAATGGGCCTATCCCATAGCCAAAGACTCTGACCACTTGTTCTAGGTCATCCTGCTATTCCCCCTGCCCACCACCTTTCCCCCACCCCCAGGTGGAAAATTGGGGTGCTACAGTTGGCTTCAAAGCAATGGAGGGGAAGATCAAACAGGGTTCCCATTCCCAATACAAAAAAAAATTGCAGATGCTGAAAATTCAAAATAAATATAGAAAATGCTGGAAGTACTTAGCATCTATAGACAGGCGACCAAGTAAATGTTTCATACAAAAATTTACCAACCAGAAATGGATGCTACCAGACCAGTTGAATATCATAGAATCATAAAATCCCTACATTACAGAAGGAGGCCATTCGGCCCATCGAGCCTACATCGACAATAATTCCAATCTATTCCCACAACCCCACATTATTTACCCTGCTGATATGCCCCCAAAACTAGGGTCAACTTAGGATGGCCAATCAACCTAACCCGCACATCTTTGGAGTCTGGGAGGAAACCGAAGCATCTGGAGGAAACCCACGCAGGCATGGGAAGAATGTGCAAACTCCACACAGACAGTGACCCCAGCTGGGTCCCTGGCACTGCAAGGCAGCAGTGCTAACCACTGTGCCACCGTGCTGCCCTTAGTATAGTCCCAGCATTTTCTGGTTTTATATCTGATACTCAATGGCTGCTGCTGAAAAATGGGTATGTAGAAGATAACAGAATCTAGCTTGGTTCCAATATTCTCTACTCATATTAACATTCTGGACTCATAAGTGACGAATGCTCATATAGACCCAGGTATTTGAAGAGTGTTTAGCACTCTGGAATCACTTGTCAGCATGGCTTAGCACCTGACATCAAGGAAGGAACGAACCAGTGTACGATGTGCATCAATGTTTAATGCTGTTATCACTATTGGTATCTCAGGTACATTGCTGAAAATTACAATAACACAAATGAATTTGCACAAGAGGTGTGCCGATGCTTTGAATTTTTTGGATGTCTACACTTAAAATGCAAATTATATACACAGCTTTGGGAAGTGTCCCTTATGCTTCACGTACAACACATGACAGGGTTTTGCCATGCAATATTGTACCGTGTCTTCCCTGTTTAACATCTGTAGGACTGTCCGCTTTTCTATCTGAAATGTAAACCATTTTTATGACACGTGTCTGAAGTCAGATTTCATTTTGTTTGAAAACTGTTCTTTGTTCATCAGACAAGCTGGCCTGAATGAAGCAGCTGAGAAACATTACGGATTGGCAGCAGGACTGCGACCAAATGTAAGTGAATACAATCAGAACCAGAACTGCGACATCCCATGATTAACACAGACTTCTCCATATTACATCATCCCAAAACAATGCCCCCCTCCCCCCCACTCCCCCATTAAATACATTAAAGTTACAGCAGGGCAATCACACTATGCATGGCAGGAGAGAGCTTTTTGGATGCCGACAAGCGCGCTCTGTGCCCTTCTCCTATTTGATATTTGAAGAATGTAAGTGAGATTGTGGTGATTTTTTTTTGAAGTGCCCAAACAAGTCTAACTTTTCGAATTTGGCTCAACTCTGCTCCAAACTTATTTTCCACACAAGATTGAAATCAGATGGTGTGAGAAAGTCTCCCTGAGGGACTGCATGGTACTCAGCTTCAGATTTAGATCTGGTCCTGACTCTTTTTTAAAGTTTATTTATTAGTGACATGAGTAAACTTACATTAGTGAAGTTTTTGTGAAAGTCCCCAAATCGCCACACTCCGGCACTTGTTCAGTACACTGAGGGAAAATTTAACACAGCCAACGCGCCTAACCGGCACGTCTTTCAGTGGGAGGAAAATGGAGCACCTAGAGGAAACCCATGCAGACATGGGGACAAGGTGCAGACTCCACACTGACGGTGACCCAAGCTGGGAATCGAATCTGAGCTGCGAGGAAGCAGTGCTAACGAGCGTGTGACTGCACCACTTATAATGCGATTTTTGTGTCCCTACACAGTGGAATTTGCACCCTAAACCCCTAAATCTGTTTGCCCCATTTCAGTACACAGTGGGATACAGATGCAAAAGTCACATAAGCTTTGCTATGACAGAAAGTAATATGTTGCAAAACATACTATTTAATGCAGTTGGCAGTAGGACAATTTTCAGTTTAAAGTGCAGCAATACTCTCATTGAGTACCTTTGTAGATAAATGAACAGTTGATGGAGAATCTGTGGTGAAAGAAATGAGGGTAATACACAACTAAATTATCCATTTTCAAGAAATGTCATTTAATTATGCACTTAACACATAACCATTAACAATTATGAGGTAAAGCTGTGGTTTTATAAACACTATACACTTAGTTACAATGTGCAGTAAACAGCTATATACTTAAATGTATTTTTGTCTATAGTTGGTAGTCATTATTTTGTTCTGAACACAAGTACTTGTTACACATTAAGAAACTTTACTACTCTTAAAATGTTATTCAGTGCTGATATAAACAGTTCATATTGTTTTTAGACAGTATCTGTAGGATACATTAAAAAGTGTTTTTAAAGATAAAATGGGTGTTCATATATAAAATTTTATGAGTTCTATAATTATACCAGCTACAAAAAGAATCTGTGATATTGAATGTAGTGGTAAATTATAGCAATGTTTTTAATGAATATTATTTTTAAACTTCAGCCTTTGGCTGGAATTCTCCAGCTACTTACACTGGCGGGAATTTCCAGTCCTGCCGGCAGTGCGCCTGACCCATGGGTTTCCCAGTGGGGTGACTGACGTCAATGGGGATTCTCATTGGTAACAGTGGGACCAGAGAATCCTGTTGCTAGTAAACAATACGCCACCTCTCGCCAGTGGGGAACATGCGGCTGGGAGACCGGAGAACCTTGTCTTTTGACATTAAGCTAACATGAAAAGTTAAATGAGAGATATTGTTTTTATGATCATACTCAATCTGCATTTCCAAAGCTTCTCTGGGAAGTTTTATTTAAGGAGCTATAGAGCAATTCATATGGTGTGATAAAATGTATAAATATGGGATTTTGGCAATTTTGTTTGGATCACAAGTGCTTGTCTCACTTTACTTCAAAGAAAACAATGGACCATATTTTCTCAGAGTCGTGGAATTTCCATGAGTACATAAAGGTGGCAGATGGGATGTGGATCCGCAGGCTCCCCTTACATTTCTAAAAGATCTCAATCTTGTGTCTAGGGAACTCACACTTGAGGGAAACCCATATTCAGCATAGTTGTTAGAAGTAGCTCAAACATGGCCCATCTTTTCCAAAGAAAGAACCTTGTCCTTCAGTGTGAGAATCACAAATTTGTGGAGGAGACATAGATGTCCACGAGGTATGTAGAATTGTCAAGCCATTAAATTATTTAAATCCCCACGTTTTTTAAAAAATGAAAAGAGCTTTCATTGTCAACAAGAGTTGAAACTAATGTGTTCTTATAATTGCAATAGCTATTTGTTGTCATAATATCATTATTAATGGTTGGCTGCTTTCCATAACCTACAATTAGGCCAGGAAGGAGGTTGTAAGTTAACAGTTTGATTGGTAGTTCAAATAGGTTATTAAAGAATTTTCTGTCGTTGATATGAGTTTCTGAATACAAATCTTTTGATAAGAGATGAAGTGCTTGAGGGGATTTTAAAGTTTTGAATGGGCTTTTAGGAATGGGAGGTTTTAAAAATTATTCTGAAAGCTGTAATAGGTATTTGGATCTTTGTTTTATCTCAATATTGCTCTTGAGGTCTGCATAGTAAAAAGTCTGACAACACCAAGTTTAAGTCCAACCAGTTTATTTGATAGTAATCCCACAAGCTTTCGGAAACGGTGTTCCTTCACACAGGTGACAAAGGAACACCATTTCCGAAAGCTTGTGGGATTACTATCAAATAAACTGGTTGGACCTAAACCTTGCGTTGTCAGATTCTTACTCTGTTTACCCCAGTCCAACGCCAGCATCTCTATGTCTTGAGGTCAGCCCATTGTTGTTACTGAATGCGTTGGAATTGAGATGTAAGAGTGAAGCATGTAAATGAGGGCATGAATTGGCATTAAATTGGTATTGATATAAAAATCATGTCAGTCAGGGTAGTTATTCCTGAGAAGGGTGTGCTGAGCCTGGTTTTAATTTCACAGGATTTAAAGATAGAATACTCTTTGGTTTAGTTGCAAGATCTGGCACCAAATTATGAGGTGAATTTATAGCAAAACAAAAGTAAGTAATTGAAGGTAGAATTTGTCTTCCACTCAATACTCGGATGGATGTCAGTCTCACATAAGTCACTCAACTTGACCTATGAGTGTGATTGGAACCTGGTGACAATCAAGGCTACTGGGAGGCTTTAGACTTGGTTACCTAGAACATTAGAGTGGTTGCCACATTTTAAATTGACTTGAATCAATCCGTTTATCATGCTAAGGGCAAATGTCTATCAAATAGCAGATATGAAAACTGCAAATGTATTCATTGCACTGCTATGCCTCAATGGCATCTAATTTGATGCAACTGTGTTTAAAATTTCACATCCTATAATTCTCTTAATCAGCTTTATGTTATCCATCTCCAGCCTTTTCTCAGGCACACCTCTGAAGTTGTTATAATGTCAATGTTTCCACCAAACTTGATTTTACTAATTTCCTCTTTGCTCAGCTCCGCCCTTGCAAAACCCCCAACTCAAAGGAAATTTAAAAGATACATTTCTCTGGTGTTTTTAATAGGATTGTAGCATCTGGAAGTGTTTCATAGCCAGTAAAAAGCCTTTGAAATATTGGCCTTATACAAGTAAGTGTGGCAGGCAATTTGCATACAGCAGGATCCCAGAAACAACTATGTGCTAAGTGAACAGAAGTCTTTCAGTAACTTTGAAGGGAAGATAAATATTAGCCAAGACATGGGGTGATTGACTTCACTCATTTTGAGTATTGTCATGGGATCGCTACATTTTTATTTGCAGATGGCTGCACTAAAGCCTATTCTTACTATGTTCCTGTCTCATTGATTTCCGCTATCCCCCTGTATCCATTGTACTAAATTTAAAATCTTCAATATCACCTATATCTCTGTCCATTGTTTCAATTTGGTGATAGCCTTTGGCCTAATAGCAAAACATTGGCTCTAAGTCAAAAGGTCATAGTTTCAAACTTCCCACCAGATCCTTAGTATGTAGTCTGGGCTGATACATGTTGTGATGTAGAGATGCCGGCGTTGGACTGGGGTAAACTCAGTAAAGTTTTGCAACACCAATTTTAAATCCAACCAATTTATTTGATAGTAAATCTGCGAGCTTTCAACACTATGTTGTGCCTTCGTCAGGCAAATGCAGTGTTCTGATCTGCAGAGGCACTCATATCCACACAGACAGTTACAGATTGCTGATTAGAATGCAAATCCTTATATCTAACCTGCTATTCAAGTGTTAAAGTGGCTAACAATGTGTGTGAAGGGAATCCTGAGCATTGGTTAGCCACTTTAACACTTGAATAGCAGGTTAGATATAAGGATTCGCATTCTAATCAGCAATCTGTAACTGTCTGTTTGGATATGAGTGCCTCTGCAGATCAGAACACTGCATTTGCCTGACGAAGACACAACATAGTGTCGAAAGCTCGCAGATTTACTATCAAATAAATTGGTTGGATTTAAAATTGGTGTTGCAAAACTTTACTGATACATGTTGTACAGCTGGATTACTGCAGTGTCAGAAGTGTCATCATTTAAATGAGACTTTAATCCATCTTTCCTACAAATATGTCCTGGTTGCCATTCACTGAACTGACTATTTCCCACGGAGAAGCTGCAGAATGGCAGAATAATGGCATGGAGATGTGCAGTTCTGAAGTAGCAAGAGGTTAACTTGACACAACAACAATTGCATTTATCTAATGCCTCTAACATAGGAGAACATTCCAAGCTGCTTCACGGCAGTATTACTGAATAATAGGGCAACGATTGAAGCTGACATTGGAGGCAGACTTTTCCTGTTCTGCCACCACGAGAATTGTAGTGGGTGGGGGGCAGACCACACAAGTTCCGTTGACCTGGGGTGTGATTTTGCTGAATTGGGGTGAGCATGGCTGGAAGATCTCACCCTGTGTGTCCAGAGCATAAATTGTATCATTCCTCGGCTATAACATCCCCCATGTGAATGAACATAAAATTCATAAAAACTAAGTTTTAAAGACTGCCTGCGCCTTTTCAGTCAATATCTAGTGTCAATATCTACCCTTCAAAGAACTGGCACGAAGATGCAGGTGTTATGCACATGGCACAGTTATAGTGCAAAGCACAGTAACATACAAAAAGCAATATTTAGCTTTCCGCCATCTACAAGGCCCTCAGGTGGGTGATGAAATATTTTTGGCTCGCCTGGATGAAGGCAACTCCAATAACATTCCAGAAGCTCAACGCCATCCAGGACAATGTGGCCCATTTGATTGGCACCCCATCCACCACTTTAACCATTCACCCCTCCTCCGCCCCACGAATATAAATGGTAAAGGTAAAATTGCCATAGTCCCAGATAACCAGAGGCTGTTCTCCCCTTTGAATTGAAAAGCTGACTCGTGGTGTTTTAACCTGAGGATCACCAAACCTCAGATGAGAGGCAAGATTGCAAAGATGGGGCCTTCATGAAAAGCTTAGCCAGTACCGGAATTGAACCCGCACTATTTGCACCACTTTGCATTACTAACCAGCTGTCCAGCCAACTGAGCTTAACCAAGGTTATTCATGAAGGTCCAGTCTCCTCAACCTTGTCCCTCGCCTGAGTTAAATCACCACCAGTCAGCCCTCCCCCTCAAAAGGAGGGCAGTCTGTCATTATCTGGGACTGTGGCAATTTTATCACATCCGATGTACAAGGATAGCAGTGTGTACAAACTGCAAGATGCATTGAAACAGCTTAACCACATTCCTTCAACATAATTTTTCAAACACATGACCTCCAGAAGGACAAGAGCAGCAGATTTATGGATACACCACTTGCAAGTTCCCCTCCAAGCCAGTCACTATCCTGACTTGAAAATATATCACCATCCGTTCACCGTTGAAGATTCAAATCTTAGAATTCCCTCTCTGACAGCGCTGTGGGTATATTGATGCTACATGGATTGTAGCAATTCAAGAAGACAGCTCACCACCACCTTCTCAAGGGTAATGAGGGATGGAAACAAATGCTGGTCTGCAGCCAATAATACCTACACCTTGTGGATGAATAAATAAAAAATAACTGAGCATTCAGGGAACCTTGCTTCCAGAAGCCCAAGAAACCAGTATCAGAAGTTCTGCTGCATTTCCTTCTTCGCTTTTTATGTAGCTGCCCGTCTGTTGAGGACTTCGTTTCTCACCACCACACATACACATTATTCTGAACAGCTGCAATTGGAGGAGCCATTTCTCCAACATCTGCTAAGTTACTTTCTCTTCTGTGTCTGAAAAAGAACGCTTTGAAGTTCTGTCTGAAATGCATTAGGCAAAAAGGTTCAGTGTATTGTTACATTTTGCTTTCTTGGTGTCTACATTGAGTTCGGACTTTCAAAATACCCTCCTTTTTTTGCCTTTAATGCCATAACCCAGACAACATATGTACTGTTAATGGGAAACCAATGAATTTGTACTTTCAAATCCAAAGCATTGCGACAAACCTTTGCTTCGCCCGTCAGAACTATGTGGGTAGTAACATTTTTCACTGTAAAATGTTTCTATCCAATGTCATTTCATACAAACAATCACAGGATATTCAGTGTAGAATTACACCTCCAGGCAAAGCACAGAAAATATAATAAAAAGGTCTGCATAGTTTGTAAATCTCTGTGGTCAGTGGAGCTTTGCAGACTGGAATCAGTTTGTTACCATTCAAATTTGTTAGATATTATATCGTTTGTATTCACGGGGATGCCAAACATGGAATTTTTGTGCATGCCAGACTGACAATTACCAGTCATTTATTTTCATGACTCTATGTATTACATTGAGTAACAAATATAAAGCCAGATGGAAACTACCATACACCACACAGGAAAAATCAAAATCCTAATGAAAAAAGTTTTAGGCGCACGGTGATTGATATGACCACCCAGAAATGGACTTGGCCAAGACTACGTGGCAGTTGATTGTCAATCAGTAGCTGTAGGGACTTTCTGACCCCTGCGCCTACAACAAATATAATTCAACAGACATTTTAATTGTTTGTTTACCAAATGGCACAAATTCAACAGCGCTCACCTTGCCAAGGTTGATTCTATACGTCTAAAAATCAATGATGTCGGCTCCAAGTATATTTATTTATTCCAGTCCCAACTTCTATTCAGCTTGATTGGCTTGTGGTAAACATTTGAAGAAACCTCTGAAAAGTGTCTTTCTCTAACTTTTTTCCCCCTCCCTTTAACCTCAGTTTCATTCTGAGATAGGTTCCCTCCATGTCTGCAGCTGATATTAATTTGGAATAGACGTAAAAGAACATGGAAGGAGGGCATTTTTTTGATAACAAACTCTGATTTTCCCTAGCCATCTTGGAGTTTCCTTGTCCAAGCCAGCATTGCATTGAATATGGCCTGATGATTAATTTACCCTCTTGTGGATTTCGAGGTTTTCATGAGTTTATTGTCTTCGCTTCAGTCAATGTTGCACTTTTCTGCTCTTTTACTCACTTGATAAAACATCTCATCCAATGCGAGAAATGAAGCGAGCCTTTTGACCAGCAAAGCTGTAGGTGGTGTCACTTTTTATGGAAGTCTAGCAGCAGTGGATTATTGAACTCCAGCATTAATGACTGTCTTTATTGATGAGGTGAAAAGTTTCATTAGCTGCTCTCCATAAAGGACAGTCTGAGAAACTTCACCAATATACGTTCATTTACCGTTATATCGCTCATTAATCTTGTGAGCCACAATGCGTACAAACATAATGAAAGTGGTGCGTATCCTGGAGCAAATATAATGTCAGAGATCATTTACAAAGAAAATGAACGAGCAAATCAAGTTGCAAAGAAGGCCCTGTGAATTGTGGATGTGATCAACAGGGTTTCCCATTCAGGACTTGGAGAGCTATGAATCCCTTTTGACAGCTTGTCTTAGCCACTGAAGGTGCATGGCAACAGGGTGGATAAAAATGAGAGAAATGTTTTTGGCTAGGGGGGGAGTGTGTTCAGTTGATTGTGTTGTCCCAGGAACAAGGTCTTTGTGAAACTGAAGACCGGTGCTGGAAAGCCAAGGCTGGTGTGTGAATGTCTCAGATTACTAAAGATGTGACTATATCCCTCTCTGTAAACCAGCAGGGGAAATTGGCTGCACACCAACACTTCCTGTCCTGTTTGACAATGAATAAATATGGTTCCGCCCCAGTAAATTAAATCACTTAAAATTAAAGTGCCTTTCCTGTCGTAGCTCTAGTCTTGGGCTTTAAATGCTGTGATATGACAGCACGCTGGAAATAAAGTGCACATACCTACTATGTCTCAGATATGTGAAGTAATTTCCTTTTATTAAAGGGCCAGGTGTTTCTAACTCCAAATGGTCAGGATTTTGCCTTGATTACTTATATCAAGGCATGGTAACCATCCATGTTTCATAATTAGGAAATGGGGATGGGGACAATAGTGTGGGGGAGGGTAGTTATAATGCTACGTAGAAGCAGCAAAAAGCACAAGTAGCATTTTCAAAGAAAAAGCTGGGGCACTTTGGGATTGAGGTGGGGAAGGTGCATAATAACTGAAGGTGAAGGAAGAGTGCAGTTTTGAATTGAAAACAAAAATTAATGAAAAACAGTGGCAGCTTGGTTGGATGGTGAAGTAACAGTCTGAACTGGGGTAGGGTTGGAAGAAGAATCCCATTTGGAATGAGCTTGGAAGGGGGAGCTGTGTGTCAGAATGATCTGGAGGAGGTGTGGGAAAAGTCTACATTTGACAGGGGCTGATAAGAAGGGTCAGATAAAATCAGATAGTGCATTTGGCCCATCGAGTCAGCACCAACCACAATCCCATCTACACCCTATACCTATAACCCCATGCTTTTACCCCAGCCAGTTCCCTTGACAATAAGGGGCAATTTCACATAGACAATCTACCCAACCCACACATGTTTGTACTGAGAGGGGAAACCGGAGCACCTGGAGGAAACCCACGTAGACACTGGGAAAATGTGCAAACTCCACAGAATTAAGGGAGTTGAAGGGGAGAAGGATGGCAGTGTGAACAGTGACATGAAAGATGCAGGTTGATTGGGGGAAATTTGAGCTGAAAAGAGGAAAGTAGAAAGAAGAAAGTCAACTCCAGCTGGTTTGCAGGGGTTGATGTGTGGTATCAATTGGCCTGCTTATTTTACATCTGTCCTGCCTTTCATTTCCATTGTATAATGGGTGCTGATGGTGATATTGCTGACAATAGAAGGATGCCTCAGCATTTTTTCAGAATCAGTGAGAAAAATTACTTTTCTGTCTTCATATAAAATGTTGCAAAAGACATTGCCCTGCATTTTACAGTCATCAGTGAAGTTACGACGCTCACTGCTGACCTCAAAGAAAGATCCAGTGACTTCTGGAGTGTGGGTTGTCAAATTCCTGGTGAATATTGATCCCAACTCGCTGGGATCTTTGGGACCAGATTTCCAGGCTCTGTCAAAGCTGGGGTTGGGGGAGGTGACTGCAATGGGTCACCCACATAGTTCACTGAGAACCACTTAAACCAATGAAAAAAACACCAACTGGCATTACTAGTCAACTTTCAATTCCCACAGGTGGCAGGGAGCAGTTTAAGTGTCTGGAGGTGCCCTTTTGGTCACGGACTGGTGAGCCATCAGTTCAGGCAGGGCTAGATGTTCTCTCCACTTGCCTGTTTGCAGGACCTATCTTGTAAAGGTGAAAAGGTGTTTCCTCTCACAGTGATGCTCTGACTGCTTTTTCTAATTAAGATTTTGAAATGTTGGAATGTGGGCACCTCCAACTAAAGCGCCACCTCCATGAGTTAGCTTGCATTGCAGCCTGGTCCTCCAGCTTCAAGAGCTTGCGTGGCTGCTGGATTTATTGCCTGCCTAATTAATAGGATGCTCCCATGGAAATCACAAGGAGCCGCTGGGGGCACATTCGGGACTTAGAAACAGTCCTGACTTCAGTTTTGAGCCCCCTGATGATACATCCTGCCCTTGCTGCTTGGCAACAGACCAAGCAACAAATTACATTAGAGAATTCTCTCAGACAGCAAACAAGAAAGCAAAAAAGCGCCGATTATGTTTCATTTTTTTTGACCATTATGCAAATAGCAAAGTAAAAATTGTGACAGGCACATGGGATTAAGGTAGAAGCTGAACTAATATTTTATGAGGAGGCAATGGCCTGGTGGTATTATCACTAGCCTATTGATCCAGAAACTCAGCTAATGCTCTGGGGACGTGGATTCAAATCCTGCCACAGCAGGTAGTGGAATTTGAATTCAGTGAACAAAATCTGGAGTTTAGAATCTACTAATGACCATGGAACAACTGTTGGGAAAAACCGATTTGGTTCACTTGAGTCTTTTAGAGAAGGAAGTCTGCCACCTTTACCAGTTCTGGCCTACATGTGGCCCCAGAGCCACAGCAATGTGTTTAACTGTCAACCGTCGTCCGAGGGGAACAAGGGATGGGCAATAAATGCTGGCTAATCAGTGCTGCCCTTGTCCTATGAATGGAGAAAAAAAAATTATTTAAAACATTTATGGAATTATTTAAAAATCCTAATTGAGATAATTGACATTCCATAAATTCTAACACTCGTTTTTCAGGATCAGAGTGCAACAGTAGTCATGAATTTTGTACATTGCTGTGTTTCAGTTGCACAACATGGCCTGACCTTTTCAAGTTCTGTGCAACCTGGTGTTGTGAGACTACTTATTGTGCTTGCCCCAATCCAACGCTGGCGACTCCACATCAAGTTCTGTGCAGTGAGTCCAGCAGCCAAAAAGCTGGCATTGAAATGATTGAAATCATTTAAATTTAAATGATTTCAGAAAATTTCCGTCTGTGGGAATTTCAACACTGCACCCCGTGGAGGAACAAAGAATCACTGACAGCAACATCTGGATTTCTGTGTTGAATAGAATATGTGATGATGATAGAAGCTGCTCTCAGTCTCACAGTTGTAATGATAATGACCGCTGCGAAATCCCTCAAGTCTACCAAGAAGATGGAATTCATTCATTGAGCATTTGTACCTACCTTCACTCTTCTGTGACTTAGGCACCAGTCTGGTGGAGTGGGTATCAAAATGTTGAATATACTGCAGCTTAAGTTACGAGGCCATGTAGCACTGCACTTGGATATCATTCCTTGTTTTGATGTGCTGTAAGTTTATTCCCAGGCTGGTACTGAAGTGGTTTTGTTAACTTGAGGCTCATGTATTGCAAATATGATTTCAGTTTGCAATGTCTTTTTAATGGAAAGTTGAACTGGAAACACTGTGTCTTTTCAACATAGAGTAAGCAACTCTTCATCTTCCCTGCCTGGGTGATTATCTAGCAATGCAGCTCAGTCACGTTATGAAACAAGTCAGATATCATTTCATTTCAACAAGATGAAATCTGGTCGTGTTCTACAATGGATGGATGACCAGTTTCACATAGCTGGATTGTCACTCAGGCAATGGCAGTGAAAATATACTCCACAAACTTTATACTTAGATAATAATGTGTCCTAAATGTCTGCTGTTCCTGAAATATAACTGGTAGCCACATTTAAAAGTCAATTGATTTTGGATTATACAAAATACTCTTTGAATTTTCAAATTGCCATGGAATAGAGGCCATTCAGCCCATCAAAGCTGCAGCAATTGTCTGAAAGAGTATCCCACCCAGGTCCTATCCTCTGTCTATCCCTGTAATCACATCCAGTCTACCCATCTTTGGATACTAAGGGGCAATTTAGCATGGCCAATCTACCTAACCTGCATACCTCTGAACTGTCAGAGGAAACAATAAAAAGTCTCACAACACCAGGCTTAAGTCTAACCAGTTTATTTGATAATAATCCCACAAGCTTTCAAAAATGGTGTTCCTTAGTTAGGTGTGTGGAAGGTTCTGGTCAGAGAAAGGCATATAAAGACACACACAATTTACAGAATACTGATTAGAATGCAAAGTTAGCAGGTTAGCTGCAAAGACTTGTGTTCTAATCAGTATTCTGTAAACTGCATGTGTCTTTATATGCCTTTTTCTGACCAGAATCTTCCACACAACCCGACAAAGGAACACAGTTTCTGAAAGCTTGTGAGATTACTACCAAATAAACTGATTGGACTTAAACCTGGTGTTGTGAGACTTCTTACTGTGTTTACCACAGTCCAATGCCAGCATCTCTGTCAGAGGAAACCAGACTAAATCCACACAGGTATAGAAAGTAGAAGCAGGAGTGGGCCATTCAGCCCTTCGAGCCTGCTCTGCCATTCATTTTGATCATGGCCGATCATCAAGTTCAAAATCCTAATCTTGCCTTCCCCTTGACACTGGAAGAATGTGCAAACACCACACAGACAGTCACCCAAAGCCGGAACTGAACTCAAACCGCTGGTGCTGTGAGGCAGCAGTGCTAACCAGCCACCCCAGCCACCAGCACTACCACTCAGCCACCCCATCTGTACGAAAGGCTGGTTAACTATTGCAGTTGTTTATTTTTTGTTTTCAATTCTTGGTCAGTGTTTACAGAGTGTTTCTGTTTTCCCTCTCACCCTGTCTTCTCTTTTGTGACAGTACCCCGTAGCATTGATGAACCTGGGAGCCATTCTACACCTGAACGGGAAACTGCATGAGGCTGAGGCGAACTACCTCCGTGCTCTTCAACTCAAGCCCGATGACGCCATTACCCAGTCCAACCTTCGCAAACTGAGGAACATCATGGAGAAACAAGGCCTGAGTGTGCAAAAAAAAAGAGATGGTAAAAATTAAGCAGATGGACTTTCAAAATGAGATGGGATCAGCAAAGATGCGAGGGCTGAAAAGCCTCTGGTCACACAATCCCGGCAATGGCCTCCAGCACTGGCCCAATTGGAGTTTGCAGAGTCAGTAGGAAACACTTGGTTATTATGCGACCTCCTGCACTTGCTTTCCCAAGAATGCTAGAAACTCTGGCATCCGTCTGATCTTCAGAGAGGGAACCTCCATCATCCTTTCAAAGATTTTAACAGAAAATCCTTTATTTCAGGGTCCGGGCAACTCGCCCAGCAATGAGGCCCTCATTCGCTCTTTTGAACACTATCATATCCCAACTCACTTGGTGTACTGACTTCCAGTGATGCACCAGGGCTCTGCTGAACCGAAAGAATGGAACTAGCTGTATTGGAGACCCTGGGTCTGCTCACCCACTCTCTGACCCTAGTCTATTGGGAAGCTCCCATAAATGATGGAGACCTGTACTGGAGGCAATGGAATTGGGTGGTGGGTTTGAGAGATCTTCCCCTGGAATTCTGATCCCGGATTTTACAAAAGCTTGGTCTTCCTTGGTTCTGACTAACCAATTAGAGCATTTAATGAAGCAAATTAGGGAATAACGGATGCTTTAGGGATTAATGGATGAAGTTAAACATTGTTAACAAATTTATTTTTTTTTGTCCCATTTTGAAAACATCAGCCTCAAGACTTCCCCACACCTGACACCCGTTGCCTAGCTCACATAGTGTTAGCTCACCAGTGCCTGTCTACTCTGCATCTCCAAGTGGTTGATTATTTTCGCTATGGCTTACCACTTGTAAGCAAGTTGCAGACAAGTCACAGACCTCTTTGTTTTAACAAATTGTCAAAGGCTTTGTGGATTGGGAGCACCTACCTGTCGGGGATGACGGACGATTTAGGAAGGCTCTGCTGAATTATCTGCACGATGGCTATTCAGCCTTGAAGTAAAGTGTGCCCGCATCTGCGACATGTTACGTATGGCTCCGGAGTACTGTAAACAATTGCGCGCAAGCTGCTTCAGTGTTGGTTTTGGCAAAATAATATTGGGCCTTGTCATTGAGTATGAGTTACTGTAATTAGAAGGGAAAGAGAAATGAAACATTAAATTGTATCCCCTTCTCCTTTAGCAATAGCAGAACCCTTTGCTTTTGAATTAAGTACATTTTGGTAAAGACATATTTGTTGGTATTTTAGGGGATAAAGGAAAAAAAAATCACAAGCTGCATTTGTTCTTTTGCTGTGTTTCTTTTGGTTTGTTTACATCTGTTGTTTCTTGATCGACTGAATGCATTTAATTGATTTTACTGACTACGGAGCAGGTGTATTTCTACGACTTCTGAGTCACAACACAAATATGTCACTTTGCATCTGTACTTCTTACATTTAAATCAAACAGCAGGGACTTTATTTCTTCTTTTGTGCGATTGCGTGGCAGAAGTGACTAATTGCTCTGGCTTTGTTGGCATTGTGTTGTAGCAATGATTCATTCATGGATCTGTCCAGGAGTTAAGGGTGAAACCTAAGCCATGCAGGGGGAGACTTTCTCTCTTCCTGGCCAATGCTTTCAGGTTCAGGAGAAAAGTTGATAAATTAATACATTTGTGTTGCTGCTCAGGGATTGCATACAGTGGAGTAATTCCAGACGGTGCTAAAGAGCACAGAACGTGTTTACTAAATTAAAAATTTTATTTTTTGAGATTGTTCTATTTGTATAAATTATCCAAATTTGTAGATGTGTTTCCTTTTGTATGACGACTGCAAACATGCCAGCACACAAGCTTTTCCCCAATAAAACAAAATGCAGTGACAGAAAGATGACTCAAGTGTGTTTATGATGCTTTGTATATTTACATTATTTCAAGGCACAGTGTGAATTATTATGCCTTGCACAAGTCGGGATGGTAGCACAATGGTTAGCACTACTGCTTCACAACACTAGAGCTTGGGTTCAATTCCCAGCTTGGGTCTCTGTCTGTGCGGAATCTCCGTGTTTCCCTCTGTGCCTGCATGTGTTTCTTCTGTGTGCTCTGGTTTCCTCTTACTGTGTGAAAGACATGCTGGTTTGGTGCTTTGGCCATGCTAAATTCTCCTTTGGTGTACCCGAACAGGCAGCGGAATGTGGCGACGAGGGGATTTTCATAGTAACTTCATTGCAGTGTTAATGTAAGCCTACTTGTGACTAATAAATAAATAAAACAAATCAGACTTACACGACATGGAGTAGCAATTGTATAGGTTCAAGGGTAACTGCCTAATATGAACAAACTTCTGCAGCCGTTTTGAATCTGATATTTGGACAAATGATGGTTTAATCATTTCAATAAACTGCATTGACAGAAAGCCAACTAAAGTGTTGGGCATTGTAGTTATTTTATTCAGAGAAAGCAATGAGAAGACATAAATGAATAATAACATAATAAACAAGTGACACATTAATTGCTGACAAATGTACAAGATATTAAACCAAGTCCATTAACTGCCATTCTTCCAACATCAATAATGTTTTTGAAAAAGATGGCGATGAGAGGTGACATGTTTAAGCTATCATTTAAAGCTAGGTTATGTTTGTGGTATGTATCACAAAAATGTCCAGAAATAAAAATATTTCCATTGTTTCTAGACCACATCTGTTCTGACGCAAAGTGTAGTAATTTTCATTCCTTTATTAGGAAACCAACTTTTACATGGGAATAATTGGTTTAGCAGAGATGTTGTAAAAAAAAGTGCAGTCAAAACTGTTGGAAGAGGTTCTAAGAAAGAGCTGATCAATTTTGGTGGTGTGGTTTTCTGTTTTTTGTCACAGTAACATGTAGTCCAAGGTATCGCACTCCTATGCCACACACATCAAATACCACTCTAATCTGAGGGAAGAATAGAAGGTACATATCAGTGTATAATATAATCCAAAAATGCTCCATAAATGGATTTTGACTGGTTCCTGCTTTTTAATTTGTGCACCATTGTGATTCCTTTTTTGGGCATGGCCAGGATCTCAAGATTTTGATCCTTATGGTGAACACACTGGAGAAACTCAGTGGGGACCATATATAACTTAATTAGATTTTATTTGTTCTTAAAAATTACTTTACAGAAAGGACTTGTGGTACACAGATGCTTTTCCATCTGCTAATTCAACAATAGTGGGCAGGCAGCTGACTAGTAATATTAATTGGCTAATATGTACAACATTCCCTAATGGGCTAAAATGGTGAGGAGCATTACAACACTGTGATTGTATATCCAGTAAATCTGTCTGAGGACAAGCCAGAGCATGAAAAAATTAATATATTACATTGTGAACTGTTGCCCCAAACATTCTGAGTAATTACCTTGTAATGAAGCCATTGGATGGACTAAAAGGGATGTGGGGGGAAAATAATATGAAGACACAGGTGTTACACATATGGATTTCTTAGTACAAAAACAGTGACACTTATTTTGCGAGATCAAAGTCTTTTCTGAAATCAAATTATCCTGAAATAAATTAGGTTTCTTGGAAATGTTTTTGAAATCTGTGATAGGTGCATTCCATTAAGCAACAATTCAAACGGAGTATACAATTTTTGTGACACTCTTCTGCAGTATAGAAATGATCTGAGTAGTAAATCATTAACTTCATTGAAATAAAATGACACTATCCACCAGGCTTTACAAGACTCTTCTGAGTGGAAGTAGGAACTCCTATTTTGTGTACCGTGCATGTTCTTTTGATCTACGTATATTCATTTCTCGAGTTGGTAATGCTGTCTCTAATAAAGTGGGTTCTGCAAAAAGAAATTGAAATTTGTACAAGTGAGAGTTACTCGTCCCTGAAGATGTGCAATAACACCCACATCAGACTGAAAGGAAGATTAATTGGAAATAAATACGTGCATTGAATACATTGCTCAGGTAACGCAGTAACACCAATTAAATGCTATGCTATTCCTCATAATAATTGCTTCCACTTTAAAGTCAACAACAGTCGTGCTCCAGATCCATGCACTTATTGTTGGACCTCAGGTAAACTGAGATCTCAGCTTGATTATCGTTTAGGGGAGGCGGTGGCCTAGTGGTATTATCGCTAGATTATTAACCCAGAAAACTCAGCTCATGTTACCGGGAGCGGGTTCAAATCCCGCCATGGCAAATGGTGGAATATGAATTCAATAAAATCAAATCTGTAGTTAAGAATCTACTGATGACCATGAAACCATTGTCGATTGTTGGAAAAATGCATCTGATTCACTCATGTCCTTTAAAGAAGGCAATTGGCTGTTCTTACCTGGCCTGACCTACATGTGACACTCAAGCCACAGCAATGTGGTTGATTCTTAACTGCCCTCAAGCAAAGGCAACTGGGGATGGACAATAAATGTTGGCCAGCCAGAAATGCCCAATGTCCCACAAATGAATAAAAAAAAATAGATTTCCTCATTGTTTACCTGTTGAAATTGCACCACAGATAGAACCTACTTCTGTATATCCCTTCAATGATGCAGCTAGTTACTTTTTCTTTTCCAATTATTACAGGTATGATGGGCTGAATGGCCTCCTTCAATTCTGTGATTCTGAGAATGGCCTCTTTCTGTGCCATAACTTTTCCTGGTTCTGTGGATGCATCTCTTTTTCTTTCTTTGCTTTTTTTCCTTAATCCCCTTACAATGCAATTCATAATGATTCTATTCTTTTTCTTTCATTCTAAATTGAAGATAGATTAAGCTTTTTATCTCAGGGAATCTATACTGATTTGCAGGGAGTTAGGCTCAGATATAACCAACAGCTTATTGCAATCATACCAGTGTGACTAATTCACTTTAGGTTTTGTGTACCGCATTAGAAAATGGATTGCATGCTGATAAAAGTCATTGATTCGTTTTGCCATTTTCCTAATCAGCATTTCTGTAAAATTAATGGAGTCAATTTTAACTTTTGAGGAGTTGAGTGGTGCAACATCCAGTCCTGGCTATATATTGCCCCCATATAATTGGAACCCTTTTGAGGTCCTGGTTGCATTTATCATACACTCTTTTGTAAAAATTGATCTTGTATAAAAGTCATTGGTGCGCCCTTTCATCCAAAAGACTATAAGTTTTCAGACGGGGTAGCATGGTACACATTGATTAACATTGCTGTTTCTCAGCACCAGGAACCCATGTTCGATTCCGATCTTCGGTAACTATCAATGTGGAGTTTGAACATTCTCCCCTCTGTCTGCGTGGGTTTCCTCTGGGGTGCCCCAGTTTCCTTCCACAGTCCAAAGATGTGCAGGATTAGCCATGCACAATTGCCCCTTAGTATCAGAAGTATAGGGGGATTGGGAGTAAATATGTGCGGTTACGGGGATAGACTCCGGGTCAGCTGCTCCATTAGAAAGCTGGTGCAGACCTGATGGGCTGAATGGTCTCCTTCTGCACTGTAGGGGTTCTCAGATTCTATTTATCCCATATAAAAGCTGATCAAGGATTTTCAGGCATCAAAGCCCAAACATTGTAAATATAATCCTGGAGATGTTAATGATTTGATGTCATGAAGTAAGTGAATGTTTAAAATGTTTTTATGCCCAAATTACAAATTTTGTCAGATCATTAAAGTATGAGGTTATGAATGGTAATTAATATGAATTATTTTAACCTGTTGGTCTAATCTAATTCCATTGCAATCCTTTTGTTTGGAACTCATTTGGGACTAAGTCAAGCAAGGAGTGAATGTATCAAAAATGTTACTCATAAAAAATCAACTCCTCATAAAAATCAAGTCCGTGACCTTTGATCTAAAAAATTGGTCGCAGATAAAATGTTTATACAGGTTGAATGTACACAAAAGGGGGAAATGGATACCTAAATGAGACTTTTACATACATATGTATGGTAGATGGATTCTTTGGGTGCCAAATGGACACTCCCAAGTCTGACAGCCACCATCAGACCAGTTCAGTATCAGTCCGTCTTAGCTTGTGGTAAGACAAGCGCAGGGGGAGACTGGGGTAGAGGGGACGGGGGTGGTGTGGGTGGTGGTGTCACAATCATAAAGAGAGGAGGGACCTGGGATGGAAATGACCCATATTATTTTCATGGAAGGGTTCCATGCCTTGGAACCTCACAGATCATAGAATCTACAATACAAAAGGAAGCCATTTGGCCTACCAAGCTTGCACCAACAACAATCTCACCCAGATCCCATCCCTGAAACCCCACCTATTTACAGTCCTAACCCCTCTGACACCAAGAATCAATTTATCATGGCCAGTCAACCTAACCTGCACATCTTTGGAGCGTGAAAGGAAATTGGAGCACCTTGAGGAAACCCTCGTGGATATGGGGAGAATGTGCAAACTCCACACAGTCGTCCAAGGCCAGAATTGAACTCGGATCCCTGGCACTGTGAGGCAGCAGTGCTAACTATTGTACCACTGTGCTGCCCAGTGATTTCAAATGATGATTTCAAATTTACCTTCTCACAGCCTCATCATTTCCATTGCCAGGGGAAACTGCTCAGCAAACCCATGGTACAATTCCAGTTCTAACATAAAATGAAAGCTGGAGCCCAATGCAGGTCTACCATTTGAAACATGTCTGTTTGATCACTTTGAAAGTGGCAAGAGCTGAACAGTAGGCATTGAGTAGTAAGTCTATCGCCACCACTTTGAGGCCATTTCCACATCTTGGCCACTAATAAAGTAAGTCCCCAATCTCTTTTTCTTTTTGTCTTCTTGTTCATCTCCTCATGTTCTTTCCAATTTGATATTCTGTTGATGAATTTGATATTCATTTCCACCCCCTTTTGAATACAGCCAACCTATATAAACATTTAACCTGTAAGCACCATCTCAGCTTCCCCATTATGCTCAACTATTTCTACTATACTTTTACTTTGAAATACTTTGAAGGAGACCTTTTCCATGGTACATGAGAATAAATATTTGTTCTTGATCCAATCCTGCTTATTAGGTGGAACACTCCAAGTAGAATTATGGTAAATTAGAATGGCACCTTGTTTGAATAACGAGGTCCTTATATCAGGAAATCAAAATTGCATTAGGCTTATAGGCTAATCACACAATGAAATCTATTATGTGAATGGAACTGATGCCAAATTGGTGCCAAACACAGTTAATTCAGAATAAGGGCACATATAAAGGTGTAATTGTTCTCTGATTTACATTAGCATAGACCAAACTGGCCTTTAATCACTTTTGAGGACATCCATTGCAAAATGTATATGGGGAACAATTTCCATCCTTAATCATCCTCCCTAGAAATATTGGGCTTCATTTGCTGGTACGAAGTCTTGCAGACCTCTTTGCCCTTGCCTTTGCTCTTGCCCAAAAATGCTTACTTTCAATTCAGGCCATTTCATACCCACCCTCTGATCTATCTTTCACAAATGTTTCTTATGCTTCATATGTGGTGTTCTCCTTGAGTTGAACTCTGACCCTATCCACTACTGATGCACAAGTTAGTAAGTTGGTTAGTGTACTTTGCACACCACCAGTGTGCACTACATGCCAGATACACTGCAATAATTCATTGAGGCTCCTTCAACAGTATGTTCCAAATCTGTGACCACTACCACCGAGAAGGACAACAGCAGCAAACGCATGGAAACACCACCACCTGCACATTCCCCTCCAATACACTCACCATCCTGACTTCAGACCATAACACTTTTCCTTCATTGTCACTGGGTTAAATGTCTGGAATTCCCTTCCTAACAGGACTGTTGGTGTACCTATACCACATGGACTTTTTTAATATTAATTTATGTGATGTGGGCATCGCTGGCTAGACCAGCATTGAACACCCATTCTTAATTGACCTTAGAACAAAGAACAAAGAAGATAAGGGTATGCTGCCTTCTTGAATCGCTGCTGTCCATGTATTCCTAGAACACTCACAGTGCTGTTCAGGAGGCAGTTCCATGATTTTGAACAAGCAATGGTGAAGACATAGTAATATATTAGCAAGTCAGGATAGTGTGTGACCTGAATGGAATTTGCAGATGGTGGTGTTCCCATGCATTATCTGTCCTTGACCTTCTAGGTAGTAGAAGTCACAGCTTTGAAAGGTGTGGCTGAAGGAGCCTGCTTGTTGCTATAGTGCATCTTGAAGATGGTACACACCACTGCCGCTAAGCATCAGTGAATATTTGTGAATGAGGTGCAAACAATCAGGCTGATTTTCCTGAATGGTGTCATTCAGTGAAACCATTGAGTGTTTTGGAGCTGCACTCATCTAGAGAAACGTAGAGTATTCCATTGCGTTCCTGACTTGTGTTGTGTAGATGGTGGTTAGGGTTTGGGAAGTCAGGAGGTGAGTGACTCTCTACAAAATCCCAATTCCTGTCAGCTCTTGTAACCGCAGTATTTATGTGGCTGATCCCCCTCCCCTTCATTTTGTGATCATGGTAATCCCCAGGATGTTGATTGTGGGGGATTTACTGATGATAATGCCATTGAATGTCAAAGGGAGACGTTCAATTCTCTGTGGTTACAGATAGTCATTGACTGCAGTGGTTCATCATTTTGGTTCCCAATGCTCTGATACTTGGTTCCTGTTTATTCCCCACTTCCTATTCCCCACCAGTCATTCTTTCAGTTATTATCCATGCTCTTGGGAACTCTCTTGAGAAGTTTCTTCACCTCCTACCTTCATTGCTTCTTACTGGTTTTCATAAGTATTTTGGGCTCTTCCCATCTCTTGTTGTGTTTTACTTTTTCTGTTTCAGGATGTGCACTAAGATGTTTTCTTGTCCAGCACAAATATAGGCTGCTATTTTTGCCATTGTCATAAGTATGCAGGTAATACAAAGAAGTCTCTTTAAATAGGTTAAGCAGTTGTAGCATTTGTTATTGGCTGAAAGGTCTGGAGTCCAGTAATTCCTGCTCAGTGGCACAGTGGTTAGCACTGCTGTCTCACAGTGCCAGGGGCCCGGGTCACTGTCTGTGAGAAGTCTGCATATTCTCCCCATGTCTGCATTGGTTTCGTCTGGATGCTCCAATTTCCACCCACAGTCCAAAAGATATGCTGGTTAGGTGCATTG
This sequence comes from Sphyrna mokarran, assembly GCA_024679065.1. Taxonomy (NCBI): domain Eukaryota; kingdom Metazoa; phylum Chordata; class Chondrichthyes; order Carcharhiniformes; family Carcharhinidae; genus Sphyrna; species Sphyrna mokarran. The sequence goes on along the minus strand of JAGIQG010000008.1, from coordinate 19,462,261 downwards.
GCCATGCTAAATTCTCCCTCAGTGTACCCAAACAGGCTCCGGAGTGTGACTACTTAGTGATTTCAGCTTCACTGCAGTGTTTATGTAAGCCTACTTATGACACTAATAAGTAAACTTAAACTCAAAGTCCACTGTTAAATGTTTACGAAATGATCTAACAACGGATACCAGAGAACACACTATGTTTATTTAGTAAGTTGGTTAATGTACTTTGCACACCAACAACTCTCCAGTTACCTGCTGCTGGGAAGTGCTGTCTCCATAAGGTATTGTCAGATACAGTGGATGTATGGGTTTTGTAGCCCCTCCAGAATAATGCTAATCAAATACTCTATGCTTTGGAATTTATCAATTCACCATTCCTCTACTTTATCACCCAAACAGGTACGAGAGTGTGGCAGCTGGGGGATTTTCACAGTTATCTAATTGCAGTGTTAATGTAAACGTACTGTGACACTGATAAATAAACTTTATCATTCATAAATGATTCAATGAGTATTCAATGAGAACCAGCTTTGCTGAACTTGCAAATTAACCAATCTTTTCTGGATAGCAAAAAAATGAATCCAGCATTAAGTTTTTAAGTTTTTTTACATGCATTAAAAAATACATGTTTTTAACATGTATTAGAATTATTTACTGAAATCAGTCCTGCATTTTGGACCTTGCATGTGTGCAAGTCTCATTATGGGTCTTTATTCCAAAATTCTAAATGTGCATAATTACTTATCCTGCAATCCCAACCATGTTCCAAAATTAACTGATTGAGCAGGGCAAACAAGAATGGTTCAGTTGGCGGCCTGAAGTTTCATTAGCTCCAGGAGAGAATGAAACATTTTTAAAAAAAAAAATTGGACCCAGGTTGGCAGTATACTCTTCTTGGAACAACTTCCCCCTTTCAAAAACAAGCAGCAGTAACTTGTCCTGATTTCATGAACGACTCTCCATGAATAATGAAACCATATCAAATAATCCTGGCTTTCTGTTTTTCAAATTACATGATAATAAAAACAACAGTCTGCTTTTATAAAATGGTTGAGATACCAAGTTATGAGCATTCTCTGATAGAATCATCCTAATAATCTTTCTGTTGAGAATCATAAGATGGTGCTTATGTCACTGGTAAGAATTCAGACTCCCGGACTAAGGACACAAATTCAAATCTCACCATAGGAGAAGAAATTGAAATGTTATTAATTGAATAAATAACAGCTGGAATAAGAAGCTTGCATCAATAATGATGACTTTTTAGCAGCCAGATTGTTGTGTCTTTATTTATTAATTAGTCTCACAAATCAGCTTACATTAACACTGCAAGGTATATATGGACTTTAGTAAGGCGTTTGATAAGGTGGCCCATGGTAGACTTCTGCAGAAAATGCAGATGTATGGGATAGAGGGTGATTTAGCTAATTGGGTTAGGAATTGGCTAGCAGATAGAAGACAGAGGGTGGTGGTTGATGGGAGATATTCATCGTGGAGTTCGGTGACAAGTGGTGTACCTCAGGGGTCTGTTTTGGGGCCCCTGCTGTTTGTAATTTTTATAAATGATCTGGATGAGGGTATTGAAGGATGGATTAGTAAATTTGCAGATGACACTAAAGTCGGTGGAGTGGTAGATAGTGAAGAGGGGTGTTACAGTTTGCAGAGAGACTTGGACAAGTTGCAGAGCTGGGCCGAGAGGTGGCAAATGGAGTTTAATGTGGAAAAGTGTGAGGTAATGCACTTTGGCAGGAATAATAAATGTGTAGAGTATAGGGCTAATGGTAGGATTCTTAATAGTGTTGATGAACAGAGGGATCTTGGTGTATATGTGCATAGATCCCTGAAAGTAGGCAGTCAAGTCGATAAGGTTGTTAAGAAGGCATATGGAGTCTTAGCTTTTATTGGTAGGGGGATTGAATTTCGGAGCCGCAACGTCATGTTGCAACTGTACAAAACTCTAGTGCGGCCGCACTTGGAGTATTGTGTGCAGTTCTGGTCCCCGCATTATAAGAAAGATGTGGAGGCATTGGAGAGGGTACAGAGGAGGTTTACCAGGATGTTGCCTGGTATGGAGGGCAGGTCTTATGAAGAGAGGCTGAGGGATTTGAGGTTGTTTTCGTTAGAAAGGAGGCGGCTAAGAGGGGACCTAATCGAAACATATAAGATGATTAGAGGTTTAGATAGGGTGGACAGTGATAGCCTTTTTCCTAGGATGGAGAAAGCTAGCACGAGGGGACACAGCTTTAAATTAAGGGGTGATAGTTATAGGACGGATATCAGAGGTAGGTTCTTTACCCAAAGGGTGGTTCGGGAGTGGAATGCCCTGCCTGCAGCAGTTGTAGATGCGCCAAGTTTGGTGGCGTTTAAGAGGTTAGTTGATAAGTATATGGAAGAGAAGGGAATGGTTTAGTTTGGAGGGGCATTGCTTTTTATATTGGTCGGCGCAACATCGAAGGCCGAAGGGCCTGTTCTGTGCTGTAATGTTCTATGTTCTATGTTCTATGTAACTTATTGTGACATTTCCCTAGTTGTCACACTCCAGTGCCTGTTTATATACTCTAAAGGGAATTTAACATGCATCTAACCAGCATGCCTTTCAGATTGTGGGAGGAAACCAGAGCACCCAGAGGAAACATACGGAAGAAGATGCAGATTCCACACAGTGAGCCAAGCTGGGCATCGAACCTGAGTCTCTGGTGCTGTGAAGCAGCAGTTCTAACCACTGTGCCACTCATCATATTGGTCTGGTTCACTAATCTCCTTCAGGGAATTAAATCTGCGATCCTTACCTGGACTGGCCTGTATGTAACCTCAGCCCATCAGCAATGTGGTTGAGTGCTAACTGCTCTCTGAAATAACATAACAAGCCACTCAGGTGTATTCAAGCTCCTTGCTGTAGCTTGATAGTCTTGCGGACGTCCTCAATATAATGGCCAGTCTATCCTCTGGCTGCTCATTGGTGAATTTAGGGAAAATTTTGGCTGGTTACTGTGTAGGCTTCCAATTGCCATTTGGCCCTCTTTATCAGTTGTAAAGCCTGTGAGGGAAGGGCAGCTGAAAGGGTTAAGAATCACACAAGTTTAAAAAATCATACAAGCTATTATGAAAAACAAAGGTCTTTTGATAAAAGCCTTCACAGACAGGCACCAATTCAGTTAGTCCTGGCAAAACTTATTAAATGAGACATCTGTAACTAGGAGAGAGTGATCCACAGTGCAAGCTGTACTATGGTCATTTGTAGCAATGATGTATTAAGTTTTTATGCTGGTTGGATATTATAATGAAGTAAGCATAAAGTGATTGTGCTTGGTACATGTTAATTATATGTAATCGAATTTGAAAACTATAATTGCCACTGAATCTTGGAATATGTCACTCTGGCTAGCGACGGAGATGTGTGCTGTAGCTTTCCAGTTTCCTTGCTGTAGCTTGCATTAAAACAGCAGCTTCAGAGCACTCCGTGGCTTGGTCTGGTTACTCAAAGGGCAAAGTTGTGATCAGTTAAAAGGCTGACATCAAAGCCCGCAATTGCTGCTCATGTTGCTTAATTGATAATCAGTTTTATTGAGATCTAATTTGATGTTGGTTTTTAGATGGTTGTAACCGGTGATTTTTCTGACCCTTTCTTAGGGGGCAATTATTGGGCATTGAGCAGCCAATGCCACTTTCCAGCATGATTGAAATAGATTGGCAACACATAAATCTGATTACTGAAATACATTCCAACCTTGAAAAGTCCATCCTGTTTCTCATGCAACCTTTTGGAGAACCATGAAATCTTTATAGTCTGTATAGAAATTATAGTCGCTGTTACTTGTGCATTATGACTTCTGTGCTGTTGCTTACTTAGAAGTCAGGTAAATAAGTCACTTGTTCATTCTTTTGCATCACATTTTCTTCTGGACAGGATTACTGAAATTTTGAGTTCAACTCTCACCAGATATGCCCATCAGTTTGATTGACAGGCGATACTCATAAACAGGAACAGGCAAACATTAATAATTATTTCCAAAGCAGGAAAATGTCAGCCTTTATCTCAATATCTTTTTGTAGTCCTTAAAGTTTTTTCCAATCAGAATGTCATTTAATTCCTCTGAGATTGTGACCATATGCTTCCTTATGGGATCAATTCTTTCAGCAGCCTTTTGTTCTTGTCTTTCCAACCAGTTGTAATCCTTGCTAATATGGTGGCAATGCTATACTCTCATGTGTAGATTCATTCTGTTTCAGATTAGTTCACCACATGCCTGCAGAGAATTTTTTGTTGCTGAGAGTTAGTAGGAGAGACTTCTTTCGTGAATGCAGAAGATTATATTGTGGCTAGCTCATAATACTTTTTCATTGGAGCAGAGATACAATTTATAAGCGTCTTTGCAGAGTCGTGGAGAATCTGCGGATCTATAAAATGGTGGCTGGCTCCTGTGGTGGAAGAGCTGTCCCTATTTTCAGCAGATCTCTTTTTCACTAGTAGGGGAAAGCACACGGATGCAAATTACAAATAGGCTCAGACATTTAATCTCAATACATAGGACAAGCACATCTAATTTTCATTCCTGGAACGGCCTCCACCTTCAGTGTGAATTTCACAATGTTATGGTGAAAATCGAAGTGATCTTGAAGGGTGTATAAGGAGTAGAACATTGAAGATGTCAAGTTATTTAGATAACTGCCTTTCAAACAGAAAAACTGCTTATGACTGTGAGAATAAAAGAAAATGGTTTTAGCTGTTTCAATAGCTGTTTATTGCCATAAACTTAACTATTCTCATTATAGCATTATTACTGCTTGACTGCTTTCCATAACCTACCTTTATCACAGTGGGGGACTGTAGGTTCACAGTTTGATTGATAGCTCAAATATGATGTTAAAGGATTAGCTATCTTTGATATGGTGTTATGAATACAAATATTTCTTATCAGGGATTAAATAATTAGGGGATTTAAATGTATTGGATGGATTTTCATGGATGAGAGTTGTGTGACTTCTGTAGTAACTACTTGTTTTAGTTAATCGCAACATAATTCCTGAAGTCTGCCAATGTGGGTACTGGATAGATTGCAAAAGGCATTATAAGGGGCCAAGAAATGGATGGGGAATATGGATTGCCATGAGTTGGCATGGACAGGGCATAGGGAGTGGATGGAGTTGCGAGGTGAGGGCTAGAGGGCCATATGTTTAATAATACAGCTGGGATTAGTCCCAGAGAACCTAGGCAGGCCTTTTAACAAGCCTACCTTGGGATGAAGCAATCTCTCTAGCACTCTTTGATTCCTGTCGGGGGCAATGGCTCTGACTCCCGCAACTCCAGAATGAAAACTTTGGCATTCAGGGCACTTTTCTTCTGAGACAGATAAGCTCACCTGGGAGATTTCCTGATGGGAGCTGCCTTGATGTGAAAATCTGGCCTTTTGATAACAAAATGCAATTTTCCAATCCATCATGGCAGAACTTGTAGTGGGAGATTCGGATACTCAGACAAAAATCCATTGACTTTCAGCAGGGTTGAACAACCCTGATGGTGGGCACAGCCAGAAAACCCTGCCCTATAGCAACTAGGCTTCTATTTGCCAGAGTTTACAGTAATAGGTAGTTTGATTAAAACATATAAGGTTGAATTTAAGGTTTATGGGGATAAGGCAGGAAAGTAGAGTTGAGGATTATCAGATCAGTCATGGTCTCATTGAACGGAAGATCAGACAAGCTGAGTGGCCTGCTTCTGCTCCTACATCTTATGGTCTTACAGTCTTATCCTGAGCAGTGTTAGTAGGATGTGGAAAGGATATTTTTTCTTGACAGATAATCTGGAACTAGGGAGTCACTGTTTAAAAATAAGTGGTCACCTATTTAAGACAGAACTGAGGAGAATTTTTTTTCTGTCAGAGGGCAGTGAGCTTTCCCTTTCCTGTTTTCAAGGCAGAGATAGATTCTTGAGAAATATGGGGGGTAAAAGGTTGCCAGGGTTTGTTGGAAGGTTTACAGTCAGATCAGCCATGGCCTTTACAGACTCGAAGGGTCAAATTGCCTGCTCCTCCTCTTAGTTTGTATGTTTGCATGTGATAAAGGTCAGATAATCTGTTTTAATAGTATTGATTGAGTGCAAAAGCCCAGGCATACTCCTTGTTCTTCTTCAAAATAGTGTCATAGGATCTTTTGCATTTTTTTAATTCGATCATGGGACATGGACATTGTTGGCTGGCCAGCATTTATTTCCCATTCTTAGTTGCCCTTGTGCAGAAGGAAGTTGAGAATCAACCACTTTGCTGTGGCTCTGGAGTCACATGTAGTCATGATGTGGAGATGCCAGTTTTAGACTGGGGTAAACACGGTAAGAAGTCTTACAACTCCAGGTTAAAGTCCAACTGATTTATTTGGTAGCAAACATCACTATCTTTCAGAGCGCTGCTCCTTCATCAGATGACCTTTGATCACGTAATCTTTGATAATTGTCCTGTATTGCACTCAAAAACTAATACAAAAGCAAGAGTGTTACTCAGAGACACAGCTGACAAGTTCGAGAGTTTGCCTGCTTTTCATTCCATTTTAAAAATGATTGCTTCAAATCTGCATTAGGAGGACACAAACAAACCTTTCAGCATTCAGAAAGTCAGAAATAGGTTTTGAAGTTATTTTCCAGATGGTGAGAGGAATGTGAAAGAAGAGTCAGGTCAGGTGAAAAGAAATCAAAAGTAATGAACACACAAGAAGATGTTAGACTTGGGTAGTTCTGGAAGAATAATGTGAACTGTTCCACTGTCTTTAATCTTGTTGAACTCCTGCTTTTAATAAACATTTTTATTACTTGCTGTTGCTCCTAATAGATTTTTAAAAATTTTACATGTTTTCCAAAACCTTCCCCATTCTTGAGTGAACTAAATAATAAATGAAGATTTCTGGTTGCCCCTTGGGTTACGAAACATCCTAAAGGCATACATCCTCACAAAAGAACAAAAGTTCACTTTTGCCAATGGCTCCCAGAACATTTTGACAGAGGATTCCTTTTCAAAAGAATTAGGAAAAACTATTTCCACCTATTTAATTTGATTTGATTTATTATTATCATATGTATTAATATACAGTGGAAAGTATTGTTTCTTGCATATTATACAGATGGAGCATACCATACATAGAGAAGGAAAGGAGAGGACACAGAATGTAGTGATACAGTAATGACTAGGGTATAAAGAATGATCAATTTAATATGAGGTGTAATGTAAATTATACAAATATAATATTCATTAAATGGAGGTGAAGTTGTGGTTTGCCATCCTTTCTTTGGGTTTCAATGTAGTACAGAAATATTTTTTAAATACTGTCTTTCTCTTGAACAAATCTGAACCCACCTGATGCCCACCAACATTCTAGGCAAGTGCGAATCTACACGTTCCTCTTAGGTAGGAAACAACACAACCCATACTGTGCAGCACATGTAGTACCCAGGCTGCACTCTCGCCTGCTGATTTGCACTCAGCCTGCCTCTGGTCACTTGCTCATTTGTGCCTTGTTCAATTATCACAGATTCCCATGGGAAGTCTGTATGGGATCCTCAGAGATCTCAGGATTTAGTTGAGAAACATTGATTTGTCTTTTGTACGAAGAGGAATGGAAATGCTGCCATGATTCTGCATGCAGAATCTGTGTTCTTTAAATTCAGGTAAGTAGTACAGTTTTATTCCTTAGATGTGAATTATAACTGATTTTCCACGTGCCAGATGTCCAGTGCATTAATAATAAAATGATTCAACTGCTATAATTGATTGAATTTCTTGTTCTAAGCTGCTTAGTAGCAAGGCTGGAACTTAGGTTTTAATTTAATCCTTCTGATGGCAATTGAATGGGGCATGTTCGAGGTCGGCACCTCATTTGTACCCTGTCCGTCCGTCAATTTTAACAGGGACCAAAATTGGAAAGAGTGTAAAGTAGGTGCCCTGTCTGCCCAGTTTCACCAGCCAGGCCAGATTAAAATCAATGTTTAGATTTTTACAAATATTGCTGTCAAGTTCAGTTGCAGGGCTATTTGTCCATTTCTCTATCATTTTGGAGATAAAGAAACTCAATTGACTTTAGGGGTGGCACACTGGTTAGTACTGTGTGGGAACATCGGGGTGGCGGCACGGGCTCGTTGGGCCCAAGGACCTGTTTCCCATGCTGTTTTTTTTTGTTCTTTGTTCTTCTTTGTTCTTTGTACTGCTACCTCACAGCTCCAGGGATCTATGTTCAATTCCTGGCTTGAGCCACTGTCTATATGGAGTCTGTAAGTTCTACCCATGTCTCTGTGGCTTTCCTGTGGATGCTCTGGTTTCCTCCCACTGTCCAAAGATGTGCAGGTTAGGTGCACTGGCCATGCTAAATTGCTTAGTATCCCAAGATATGTAGGTCAGAGGCATTAGTGGGATAACTATGTGAGATTTAGGAGATAAGGCCTACATGGGATTGTGGTCAGTGCAGACTCAATGGGCCGAAAGCTGCCCTTTTGCATTGTAGGGATTCTATGAACAATTTCCATAATTACCATGCCAAAAGTTACTGTCAAAAGGAAAAATAAGTTATTGCATTTGATGGAAAATACACCAACCTCCAGGTCAAGTCTCTGCCAAGCTGTTGAAGATATTTAAGAGGCATGATCATCTTCTGCTGAAGTCTTCAACTCCATTCTAAACCAGTTCATACTAAAATTGAGTTAAGTGATCAAAGCAAAGATCTTTTTTTCATGTAAGAAGCTGCATGATGTTAATTCCACATGTTTTTAGAAGTTTCTGTACTCCTTGGAATTGTACTTAGAGTCAACGTTTTGAATATCAGTGTGGGGTGGGTGGCAATTGAATTTCCATCGTAGCTTTCAGAATACATATATAATAGTTCAAATTGCTAAAAAGACAGACTTGAAGCAGGCAAAATACATAAAGAGAAATGTGTCATAAAGTCATAGACGTTTACAGATGGAGAAAGGTCCTTCAGCCCAATTTGTCTATCCCACCCTTTTTTTAAATCCCTCAGCTAGTTCCAGTTGCCTACATTTGGCCTATATCCCTCTATACCCATCTTACCCATGTAACTATCTAAATGCTTTTTAAAAGACAAAATTGTTCCCACCTCTACTACTATCTCTGGCAGCTTGTTCCAGAAACTCACCACCCTTTGTATGAAAAAACTGCCCTCTGGATCCTTTTGTATCTCTCCCCACTCATCTTAAACCTATACCTTCTAGTTCCCTACCTTTGGGAAAAGATGTTGCTATCTAACTGACTTAAGCCACTCATTAGTTTATAGTCTTCAATAAGATCACTCCTAAGTCTCCTACAATCCAAGGGAAAAAATCCCAGTCTATTCAACCTCTCCTTATAACTCAAACCATCAAGTCACGGTAACATTTCATTCCACAAGACCCTCTCTTCATTAACACTATACGCTTGATTCCTTGCTGCTATCACATAGCTAACTCTACAGTAATGCCCTAAAGGTTTTTATTAGTATTACATAGTCAGTTCTTCACCAATACTAGCACATAAAGCACAGGAGTGGGAGATCTTTTTTATCAAAACACTAGTTAATATGTCTTTTGGTTGCGTGCGATGTTAAACATTTGTGCAAATGTTATCAATGTGAAGCCGTGAGGATTTGTGAAACCTTTATCTGCATATTGTACTTGGCATGTTTTTGTACGTTTCTTACCACATTTCAGCAATCATGTATACTGCTGGCTGAATGTTTCACATGGATATATATGGGGTTCTAAAATACTTGTGCACTGAAGTCTATATATAGCAAGCATTCAATTTTGTTCTCCCCATTTGAATATTATGTACATGTCATTCACCTTTTTACACAAAAGTTATGTTACTTGTCATGCTCTTGATTTCATTACCAAAACAATAAAACCTGAAGATTAACCACAGTACATGCCTGAGCCTGTGATAGTTTACTGAACTATAACCAAGTGACATACAAAAAAAATTTTTGATAGTAGAGACTTCTTGTTGCCAGACTGAGAAGTGTAACTTATGTGACTGTGTCCCTTTATTTTCAATATATTTCCTTATGAAACTTTTATTGTTGAGATGTGGAAGAACATGTTACGGCTATGCATCATTCTGGATATTATTTCATGATCAAACAGTAGTTGAGAGTAGTATGGTGCTGGATATATATGTTAAATCCTTCTACCTTCAACTGTTTTCTTCTTAATTACAGAAAATGATTTCGAAATCTTTTTCATGGGTTTGTAATAAGTTTCAACTGTACTGTGTGTATTTCATTATTTAATTATCATACATTTCAAGTTATTATTAATTTTTATTCATTCCAGCGATGTGGACTTCACTAGCTTGAATCCGAGCAGTATAGAAAGAGGCCATCTGGCCAACTGAGCCTGCACCAATAACAACCTCATCCCCGTATAAGGGGAATTTCTTCGGATATCCCACTGGAGGGGGGGGGGTCTTGTATTTCAGCCGATCTCAGCAAACACAAAGAATTGTGAAAGACATTATGAGTTTAAAACATTCTTTATTTGACCAATGCATTAGGAGAGAGATAGTCAAAGCATTCCGACTTCTCTCTGCCCTTACATCAGGTGGATATAATGTATAGATATACATTTCTGAAAATACAAATAAAGCAGAAATATAATCATTTTTGATCAAGTATTTTAGATTAAACTGTATTTTTGTATTTTCTTGTAAGCTTTGGTAATTTACCCCTTAGCCTAATGGGAAATAACTTTAATTAGACAGACTACATATTTTCAGAACAATGAAGCATAGAGCTATTGTCAGGGGCAGGCCAGGCAGCTAAAGGCAACCAAGGTTATTGAAATAAATAGAAGAATTCTGCTTCTAGCTGTAATGAATAGCTGTAACCCCACATCTTTACCCTGCTACTCCACATCTTTACCCTGCTAATCTTCCTGACACTCACTTAGTACGGTCAATCAACCTAACCTGCACATCTTTGGATTATGGGAGGAAACTGGATGATGCAGACACAGGGCAAATGCTCAAACTCCACAGTTATCCAAGGCCAGAATTGAACCTGTGTCCCCGGTGCTGTGAGGCAGCAATGCTAACCATTGTGCCACCTCTGGTGATGGTGCTGAGTTGCCTTCTTGAATTGCTGCGGTCCATGTGGTGTAGGTCCACCAACAGTATTGTTAGGAAGGGAGTTCCAGGATTTTGATTCAGCGACTGTGAGTGTATCTACATGGACTGCAACAGTTCAAAAAGACAACTCACCACCACTTTCTCAAGGACAGCTAGGAATGGGAGATAAGTGCCTAGCTGGTGAAGTCCACATCCCTTGAAATAAATAATACGTATATAATAACGTGAAACCTGTGCCATTAAATAACGTAATACAGATTATTTAAAACAGGAATAAAACTGGTAACGTAAGCTTATGGGTGAACAGACATACATCCATCAATTTTCACCTCTGGCAGTTAAAAGAGGGCAAAAGTGCATTCTCAAATAATACCTTTGTCAGTGATGGAATCTGTTCAAGTCAATGCACCTAACAGCACATCTTTCAGAACGTGGGAGGAAACCAAAGCATCCAGAGGAAACCCATGCAGACACGGGGAGAATGTGCAAACTCCACATAGACTGTGACCCAAGCCAGGAATTGAACACACGTCCCTGGCATTGTGAAGTAGCAGTGCTAACCCATGTGCTACCTTGCTACCCTTCTGAATCTGTGGAAATCATTGCCACAGAAGGGTGTGGAGGCCAGATCATTCATTATCTATGAGACAGAGATAGATAGGTTCTTGGTCAATAAAGCGATCAAGGGTTTCAAGGATATAGCAGAAGAATGGGATGGAGCAGGCACAATGGGCCAAATGGCCTAATTCTGTTTCTATATCTCACAGTCTGACCCAAATTGGCCATAAATAACCCATTACTAATTTGGAGCCATTATGTCTGTTTACAAACGGTGGTGCTATGGTTAGCATTGCTGCTTCACCGTGCCAGGGACCTGGGTTCAATTCCAGAGTTGGGTCACAATCTGTGTGGAGTTTGCACATTCTCCATGTGTCTGCATTGGGTTTCCTTTGGGTACTCCAGTTTCCTCCCACAATCCAGTTAGGTGGATTAGCTGTGCCAAAATTCTCTCTCAGTATACCCAAACAGGAACCGGAGTGTGATGAATAGGGGATTTTCACAGTAACTTCATTGTTAATGCAAGCCTTGTGGTACTAATAAATTAACTTAAACTAGGTGGTGGGAATTAAAATCAGTTCAGGAAAACGGTTTAAACGTAAGTGCAGAGAAATGCTCGTGAAAGTGTTGCAATAATTAAATAGTTTTTCTGGGGAATTTTCTTCTTGTTACAAAGTCAGAAAGTTACAGACAGGAAGTATGTTCAAAGTTTAAAGTTTATTTATTTGTATTACAAGTAGGCTTATATTAGCAATGCAATGAAGTTAGTGTGAAAATCCTCCAGTCACCACACTCTGAATTTAGCATGGTCAATGCTCTAACAACTGGAGAACACCAAAATTCATGTGGAGAAAGTAACTTCATGCTGAGATGAATATCCTGTTGGGGATAACTGTTAAGGCTGTGCCAAGGGAAAAATCATCACGTGCACTTAGTATTATTAAAGTTATGGAAGATAACTTAGTGATATTGTTAGGAACTTGAGGAAATAATCTACCCAGATGCTTGAAGAATGTGAATCAGGAAGCTGAGCTGAATGATGTTCATATCTGGATTGAAAGTTGAGTGGGGCATATGTTTGGTGGTATGCTAAAGCTAGGATTGCTCACATGAGGTAACCATTTGGAAGAGTACAAATTGCAGACTCCATGAGTTACCAAAGGTGCTTTTATGCCAGGGCTATCAAAGTAGTCTAGACAGGTAAATAAACCACTGGAAAAAAAGCATCACTTGGTAACCCACGCAAGCAACATAATATAGGTTTTTACAATGGCTCTCAACCAATTAGAATCAACCTTTTTACCTAGTCATAATCAAATATATTTCATACAACCCCTGTGTACACTCCAACTAGAATTTATGACTTGTACTTTATGGCTTATGTCAGCCAACACTAGAACTATAACATCAAAACTTCATACATTGGGATAACACATGTTCAATAACACAAATGTAACCACTCAAAAGCATGGACTTAAGTAGCTACAAGGCTATGGATAATTATTTACATGTTTCAAAAAGGACTTCAAAACTGCAGTTTAAATTAAATAGGTTATGTTAAATGGAGGAAGGGAGTTGTGATTAGGTAGGTTATAAAGGTATATCTGATATCCAATCAGATGTAATGTATGGTTCAAGTCAACATCATGATCTTTATGGAAAATTCCATCTCCTCTTTATTTATAATTTCAAAGGGCTGAGGCATGAAATTAAGTAATTTAATAACATGGCATAAATAAAACAGATTCCGAAAATTAACTTAGGAGTCCTTCATAAAAGGAAAATTCTATTGCATATGTGATGAATCCAGGCACGCTAAATTTCCATAGCCTTCCATCAAACAAATTGCTTCAAATAATGAGTATGATTATTTCTCAATACTTCTTCTTATCCTTCAATGTGCTCCCTCCTGTTTACTATTCTTAATAATTTTGAATGCTCTTGTATATGTAATCGGCACTAATGATGTTGTCAGGAGAATTGGTTTGGAGCAGAGATTGAGATTCAAATTGTGAGGGGATCCGAAATACTAAAATGTACCATGAATGCTGCATGAGATTCCTGAGCTAATGGTTATGTCAATTAATTGACATTTATTATCAGGTTACCTCCATCATTGTTCCTCAGGTCCTGGCTAACATTCCTCTCTTGTCAACAGCAGATATGTCATTTTTTTACTTGATGTCTAGGCAAGAACCTGGCATTGCAGGTTGACTACCACTGTGTCTGCTTCCTGAATGTCCTTCTCCTTGATTGAACTTGATGGCTTCTCCAAAAGCTGCCTGATCACCACTTCACGATCATTAAAAATAAATGTATTGATTGCTATTCAAAGATGCTTGCCATGTGCAAACTGACTTCATTTTTAGACATAATAATAGTCAGTCCACTTCAAAGTAATTTATACCACCTCTTTGGTTCACTTCTGACAGATGTCTAACACACCGTATAAATGTGAGACTTGCATTTTTACCGACCTTCAAACGCCGCATTTTCTGCAACATATATTTTACAACATTGCTCCCAACTTAACCATTTGTGTGGTTGAAGCTTTTAATTATAAATGTCAGCCTTAAATGCATTTCTGTCTGAAGAATGTTGTACAGATATTAGGACGGCATAGTGGCACAGTGGTTTGCACTGTTGGCTCATAGTACTAGGATTCCAGGTTCAATTTCGGTCTCAGGATACTTTATGTGTGGAGTTTGCACATCCTCTGATTTCCCCCCTCAGCCCAAAAATCTGTAGATTATGTTGATTGGTTATGCTAAATTGATCCCAGTGTCAGGGGATTTAGTACAGTAAATATTGGAGTAGGGCCTGGGTAGGATTGTGGTCAGTACAAATTCGATGGGTTGAATGGCCTCCTTCTGTGCAGTAGGGATTCTATTCTATGGTAATCCAACTTCCTCAACCATCATTATCTAAAAAAAAGTCAGATTATCCTGTCATTATCTCCGTGTTTATGAAATATCGCTGTGTAAAATTGTTGCTTTATTTTCTCACATTACAATAGAAATGACCAAAACTACTTAACTAGCTGTTAATTGCTTTGAGATGCCTTCAGGTCATGAAATGTGCTGTATGAATGCTTTCTTGTATTTACATCTCTAACATCTTCATGCTTAATTACTCTAAAAATCTCAAAGCAAAATACTGCACATGTTGGAATCTAATAATTTCTAATGATCTCCTTGACAAAGGGCAGAGTTTTATGTTTTTTAAATTGCAACTCATCTAAAACTCCTATCCTATGTTGTAAAAAAGTTCAATTTCTTATTATCCCTAATTTTCACTGAACTTCATCAGTTCCTTATACTGGGCCTCACCTACTGGGGGTTGCATGGTAGCACAGTGGCTAGCACTGCTACTTTACAGCACCAGAGATCTGAGTTTGATTCCTGGTTTGGGTTACTGTCTGTGTGGAGTTTGCAAGTTCTCCCTGTGCCTGGGTGGATTTCCTCTGGGTGGTCCAGTTTCCTCCCACAGTCTGAAAGGTGTGTCAGTTTGAACCAAAGTTCTCAAACTGAAGGGCATGGTTTCACTTTTTGTTACTGGTTCTACAACACTCAGATCATAGAATCATAGAATCCTACAGTGCAGAAAGAGGCCATTTCGTCCATTGAATCTGCACCAACCACAATCCTACCTAGACCCTATCCCCATATTCCTACATCTTTACCTATTAATCCCTCTAACCTGTGCATCCGGGGACATTAAGGGGCAATTTAGAATGGCCAATCAACCTAGCCTGTACATTTCTGGACTGCGGGGGGATGGGGGGAACTGGAGCATCCAGTGGAAATCCAGGCAGACACAGAAAGAATGTGCAAACTCCATAGTATTACCATGCTGATCAAAATCAACATGAATTAATATGAACTAAGCAACTAACAAATTATATTCAATCGAAAACACAAATTACACATTAAATAGCTGAAAGAACTAAAATGGATCTCACAGATGTCTGGCAGTTCCCTCAGCGCATGTGCCATGTGCAGTTTCAGAGTTGTTCACAATTATGTCTTCCCCTGGTAGTGTTCTAGACCCTTTATTCACACAGCTAAGTACAAAGGTAAGAAAATACTATTGCAACTACACAAGACATGGGTGAGACAGCACCTGGAGTATTGGACACAGTTTTGGTCCCCTTATTTGAGGAAAGAGGTAGTGGCATTGGAAGCAGTTCAGAGGAGGTTCACCAGATTGATTCCAGAGATGAGGGGTTTGTCACATGAAGAGAGATTGAACAGTTTAAGCCTTTATTCTCTGCAATTTAGATGAATGGGAGGAGATCAAATTGAGGTATAGAAATTTGTAAAAGATATGGATAAAGTGGATGTGGAGAAGATGCTTCCTCTTGTGGGGCATTCTAGGATGACAGATTATAAACTTAGGCTATGGGGCAGCAAATTTAAAACTGAGTTGAGGAGAAACTATTTCTCCCAAAGGGTTGTGAATCTCTAGAATTCGTTATCCCACAGTGCGGTGGATGCTAGGACAGTGATTAAGTTTAAGGAAGAGGTTAACAGATTTTGAATTGGTAATGGGTTGAAGGGTTATGGGGAGAAGGCAGGAAAATGGGGATGAGGAACATATCAGCTATGATCAAAGGACGGAGCGGACTCGATGGTTGGATGGCCTAATTCTGCTCTTATATGACATGAACTTATGAACTAAATCTTCAAGATACCACTGACCATAGGTTTTAACCAGCTGCATGGTTATATTCATCACCAAGAGAGGTACACTTCTGCAGAATTCCTTAGCTCTGCTCATGACAGCCCTGATGACATAGATCTCTAGAGTCACTGCCATCTGACCACTTAATAACAGCCTGGCATTCCGGCTGATTCTGCTAATAATTAGAAGAGTGGGAGTAACTTTATAGGCAGACACGAGGAGAAAGAGCAAAAACAACACAAACAATGACCCAAGCTAGAAATCAAACTGGGTCCTTGGTACTGTGAGGCAGTAGCACTAACCACTGTGTCACCGTGCTGCCTAAGTAAGCATTCACAAGTAAGAAACACTTGCATGCAGAAGATTTGCCTCAGTATGTATGCCACATTACAAATCATTGATTGATTTGCCAAGAAAAGCAGGGTGCATGTGATTGTGGGACACAAGAACAATTTCAGTTAACAAAAATAGCAAAAGATTTTATTTGGTTTACACATATAGTGTAAAGCATTGTTTTTTGCTCACTATCCAGACAAAGCATAGCCTTCATAGAGAAGAAAACAAGAGTGTGCAGGATGCAGTGTTATAGTCATAGCTCGGATGTAGAGAAAGATCAACTTAATGCAAGGTAGATCATTTCAAAAGTCTGATAGCAGCAGGGAAGAAGCTGTTCTTCTGTCGGATAGTATGTGACCTCAGACTTTTGCATCTTTTTCCCAATAGAAGTCAATGTCTGGAGTGGGTGGAGTCCTTAATTATGCTGGTTGCTTTGCGGAGACAGTGGGAAATGTAGACAGAGTCAATGGATGGGAGGCTGGTTTGCATGATGGTTTGGGCTACGTTCATGACCTTCTATCATTTCTTGTGGTCTTGGGCAGAGCAGGAACTACACCAAGCTGTGAGAAAAAATGCTTTCTATGATGCATCTATAAAAGTTGGTGACAGAACAAAGGAACAGTTGGATGGGGTTTTCACTGAGTAACTTCTGCAGCAGGACCTGACTCATGATCATCCATCGATTTCTCCAGACAGCATATTAGAATATTATTTATGTCTGGCATCCTTTTTACTATAAAAGGACTGCAAAACACTAAATTTGCATTAAATTTCACTGTGACAATCACATTTTCATTGTTGTCACAGCGGATGGATAAGCTGGTAAGCAGATAGCTACAGATATTTTAATCTGACCCAATTGGATAGTGATCAGATGGCCACTCATATTCAGCCTAATTTTGCTTTCTATTGAAATCAGTGATAACGCCAAATAGCAGAAACTGGGTTAAAATTGATGAAAGAATTAACATTAAAAATTGCCATCTGTACCTGGCACAGAGCCCATGTACTTAGTGTTCTGATCAGACGCAATATGATTAACGGTAAGCCAAGTTCTTCACACTCTGTCAAATCTGCAAATCGTGATTTCTGGCCTGCCCTTTCAGATGACTTAGTATCACCCTGCAGCTTTTATCTTAATGCTAGCTAGTTGGACAACATAAACTCAAAAGAAAATGTAGAAGATTTATATTCTACAGCAGAATCAAACTTACACATTAACAATTTAAATTATGGATTTTCTGGAAAATCCTCCCCGAGGTCAACAGACCTTTGCATGATCTGTGACCAGCCCACTATGATTCACATGCTGGGCAAGAAAATTCCACTCTTCTGTTGATTTCCTGAAATTTAGCAGCAATGAATATCCTATGTAAAGTTGTTCCATAAATTATGGTGTTGCTGACGTCCATGCAACACCAGCCTTTTTTCAGATGACAGTCTTATTTCAAGACAATGCAGAATCACCAGGCAGTAACTGATAGCCAAGTTCTGCACACATCAGGACGGCTTCAATCGGGATCTTGGGTTCATGTTATGCTACATGTAACCTCTACCATTTTGCCTGGACTTCCAAAACCTACTAACTGTCTTGTCTTGAGTTGATTCACATTTCTTTAACTTGTGCTTATCCCTATCTCCACTTGCTATGTCTTTACCTGTAAAGACTTGATTATCCGTAAAGACTCACATTCCAACCACTGTCTTGCAATTGAGTCTGTGTCTATGTGTACCTGTTTGTATGTACCCTGTGTATGAAAAAAGTTAATTCACTGGTTAAAAGGAAAAAAGAGGCTTATGTCAGGATGAGGCTTGAAGGCTCAGTTAGTGCAATGGATAGCTATAGATTAGCCAGGAGGGAGCTAAAGAGTGAGTTGAGGAGAGCTAAGAGAGGACACGAGAAGACTTTGGCTGATAGGATTAAGAAGAATCCTAAAGCTTTCTTTAGATATGTTAAGAATAGAAGATTGGTTAGGACAAGATTAGGGCCAGTCATAGACATCAGTGGGAAGTTGTGCGTGGAGCCTGAAGAGATTGGAGAGGCACTGAATAAATATTTCTCTTCGGTATTCACGCAGGGTGATGTAAATGTAGTTATGGAGAACACTGAGGTACAGGGTTGCAAACTGGAAAGGATTGAAGTAGATAGGGAGGATGTGCTAGATATTCTCGAGGGTTTGAAGTTGGATAAGTCCCCTGGGCCGGACAGGATTTACCCTAGGATTCTCTGGGAGGGAAGAGAGGAGATTGCAGAGCCTCTGGCTCTGATCTTCAGGTCGTCGTTGGTTACGGGTGTGGTTCCGGAGGACTGGAGGATAGCGAATGTGGTCCCATGGTTCAAGAAGGGGAAGAGAGACCTTCCAGGGAATTATAGGCCAGTGAGTCTTACTTCTGTTGTGGGCAAAGTATTGGAGAGAACTATTAGGGATAGGATTTATAGTTATTTAGAGAGAAATGAATTGATTGGGGATAGTCAGCATGGTTTCGTGAAGGGTAGGTCATGCCTTACTAACCTCATTGAGTTTTTTGAGAAAGTGACCAAAGAGGGTGGATGGGGGTAAGGCGGTTGATGTAGTATATATGGACTTTAGTAAGGCGTTTGATAAGGTGGCCCATGGAAGACTTCTGCAGAAAATGCAGATGTATGGGATAGAGGGTGATTTAGCTAATTGGGTTAGGAATTTGCTAGCAGATAGAAGACAGAGGGTGGTGGTTGATGGGAGATATTCATCGTGGAGTTCGGTGACAAGTGGTGCACCTCAGGGGTCTGTTTTGGGGCCCCTGCTGTTTGTAATTTTTATAAATGATCTGGATGAGGGTATTGAAGGATGGATTAGTAAATTTGCAGATGACACTAAAGTCGGTGGAGTGGTAGATAGTGAAGAGGGGGTGTTATAGTTTGCAGAGGGACTTGGACAAGTTGCAGAGCTGGGCCGAGAGGTGGCAAATGGAGTTTAATGTGGAAAAGTGTGAGGTAATGCACTTCGGCAGGAATAATAAATGTGTAGAGTATAGGGCTAATGGTAGGATTCTTAGTAGTCTTGATGAACAGAGGGATCTTGGTGTGTATGTGCATAGATCCTGAAAGTAGGCAGTCAAGTTGAGAAGGTTGTTAAGAAGGCATATGGAGTCTTAGCTTTTATTGGTAGGTGGATTGAATTTCGGAGCCGCAACGTCATGTTGCAACTGTACAAAACTCTAGTGCGGCCGCACTTGGAGTATTGTGTGCAGTTCTGGTCCCCACATTATAAGAAAGATGTGGAGGCATTGGAGAGGGTAAAGAGGAGGTTTACCAGGATGTTGCCTGGTATGGAGGGCAGGTCTTATGAGGAGAGCTGAGGGATTTGAGGTTGTTTTCGTTAGAAAGGAGGAGGCTAAGAGGGGACCTAATCGAAACATATAAGATGATTAGAGGTTTAAATAGGGTGGACAGTGATAGCCTTTTTCCTAGGATGGAGAAAGCTAGCACGAGGGGACACAGCTTTAAATTAAGGGGTGAGAGTTATAGGACGGATATCAGAGGTAGGTTCTTTACCCAAAGGGTGGTTCGGGAGTGGAATGCCCTGCCTGTGGCAGTTGTAGATGCGCCAAGTTTGGTGGTGTTTAAGAGGTTAGTTGATAAGTTTATGGAAGAGAAGGGAATGGTTTAGTTTGGAGGATCATTGCTTTTTTCCTAATTGGTCAGCGCAACATCGAAGGCTGAAGGGCCTGTTCTGCGCTGTAATGTTCTATGTTTGTGAACCCAACCCAACTCTCCACTCACCTCGGAAAGCTCATGATACCAAATAAACCCTGTTGGATTTTAATCTGGTATTGTGAGACTTCTTACCGAGTATTAGTGTAATAAAATATCCCAAGACTCTTCAAATGGTCATAGGTATCAGTTAAGAGGTGGTAGATTTAAAACTGAGATAAGGAGAAACTACTTACCGCATAGCATGGTGGAATCTGAATCATTGAATGGTTTCAAGAGGGAAATAGACATATTTCTAATAAAAAAAAGGATAAAGGGATATGGGGAGCATGTAGAGAGGTGGATTTGAGACCAGGGAGAAATCAACCATAATCTGATTGAATAGCAGAGCAGACTCAAAAGGCTGAATCCCCTACTTGTGCTCCTAATTCCTATGTTCCTATGTTATGTGCGACACAGAGTAAGCATGTAAGGAGACATATGGGCAGATGATCAAATCTTTGGCGAAAGGGTCATGTTTTAAGTATACCTTAAAGGAAGAAAGAAAAGTGGAAACGCAAAGAGCTTCAAGAGACTGTGGACGTCATGGTAGTACAATGGTTAGCACTGCTGCTTCACAGTTCCAGAGACCTGGGTTCGATTCCTGGCTTGGGCCACTTTCTGTGAGGAAATTATACATTCTCCAAGTACTCCGGTTTCCTCTCATAGTCCAAAGATATGTGGGTTGAGTTGATTGGCCATGCTAAAATTATCACTTAGCCCTGAGATGGGTGGATTAGTGGGTAAATGTGTAGGGATATGGGGGTAGGGCCTGGATGGAATTGTGGTCAGTGCAGACTCAATAGGCCTGTTGACCTCCTTCTGCATTGTGGGTTTCTATGATTTCAGAGCTTCAAGCTTTGGCACTTGGAGAAATGGCTACCAATGATGGAACAATTAAAATTGAGGATGTTCATGATGCCAGAATTAGAGAAGCACAGATATTTCAGAATTTTGTGAGGCTGGAGGAGATCATAGAGACAGGGAAATCATGGAGGTATTGGAAAACAAGGATGAGAATTTTAAAATAGTTTTGTTTAACCAAGTGGAATCTGAATCTGCCAAGATAGAGCCTTAGGGGGATGGGACATGGGACGAGGTAGACATGGACACACAGAGTTTAGTAATCCATCATTACAGATAATATTTACAAACTATAAGACTTCCTACCTTTTCAATCAATCTTCAGACAATTCCCAAAGTCTGAGCACTAAATTTCTCAATCGCTTAGACATGTCTAATCCAAGAGCTATTAGAATACAGAATAAAATAGGTGGGAATTTCTGGTCAATCCCGCTGGCTGCATTGTCCAGTCCCGCCAAAGGCGGGTCCCCCCATGGTAGAGTGTGTAACCAACAGGAAGCCCTGTTGCCAGCGGCGGGGCTGGGAGGTTCCTCCATTGGCTACAGGCCTGCAGACTCTGCTGCCACCGAACACATCACAGGAGTTGTAATTCCACCCAATGCTACCAGTCACTTTTGATGATGAGCTGATTCCAAAATATAAGAGGGAATTCGATGAATATTTTAACGAGAGAAATTATAGAAGAATATGAGAATAAAACAAAGATGTAGGCTGGAATTCTGAAGCTGTTCATGTCTCACCAACAGTGCCAGTGAGAACTGAGAATTTGACGCGCACTGCAGCGGGACTGGATAATTTCAGTTGAGGTGAGGTCAGAGCATTTGATCCATAATTTGAGTAGATAACTCCAATGTGGAATAATACCCTCATAGGCTTTTACGAGTTGATTGGCTTCATAGAGTGACAGAATACCTACAGTACAGAAGAAGGCCATTCAGCCCATCAT
This sequence comes from Sphyrna mokarran, assembly GCA_024679065.1. Lineage (NCBI taxonomy): Eukaryota > Metazoa > Chordata > Chondrichthyes > Carcharhiniformes > Carcharhinidae > Sphyrna > Sphyrna mokarran. Next base: position 19,440,060 of record JAGIQG010000008.1, on the reverse strand, counting down.
GCCTGCACTGACAACAATCTCACCCAGGCCCTATTCACATAACCCCATATACTTACCCTGATAATCCCCCAAAATGAGGGACAATTTAGCACAGCCAATTAACCTAATCTGCACATCTTTGGACTGTGGGAGGAAACCGAAACAGGAGGAACCCGTGCAAATTCCACACAGAGGCTAGAATCGAACCTTGGGTCCCTGGAGCTATGTAGCAGCAGTGCTGTCTGTAATTAAATTTAATTAATTATTCAATGTAACTAAGAGAATAGAAAGGAAGCACAAAATAGTGTCATTTTCAGAGGTATATGAATTGAATAAATCTGTTATATAAGCTCCACATTATTCCTTACTTTAAGAGAAGGGACCTCACTTTGTTTGATATGGTGATGATTGAATAGTGCAGTTAACAAAACCCATCAACACACATGAAATGGAATCTCTCCACAGGACATTTTTGGACTTTGTACCTTGGCAGACCCATGATCCAGCTGCGTTTGTACTGCACTGCAGTGGAGTTCTGGATCCAAGGGATTTTGAACATCACCATATCCTCATGTCCCCATCATCAGTAACAGCAGACTGCAAGTGAAAGCAAGTCTTCTTTTTCATTGCATTTGATCCATACACAATGTAAAGTGAAACCCTTGGAGAGCATGAGTAAGGGCTCACCTCAGTTTTAATCTGGAATTCATATTTCGTCACTGCTAGGGGAAAACTCCTGGCTCTGAATCATTTATATTCAATGCACATCTCTAATCTATTATTCTCAGGGAAAAAAAAATGAGAAAAATGTACCTTTAAGTTTTCCGTTTATGTATAGTAACTGTGAAATTTCAATGATACTCCTTTACTGCCAGATTGTCAAGGTATTGTAGGACATGTGGCACAGTGGCACAGTGGTTAGCACTGCTGCCTCACAGTGCCAGGGACCTGTGTTGAGTTTACATATTATCCCCGTGTCTGCGTGGCTTTCCTCTGGGTGCCCTAGTTTCCTTCCACAGTCCAAAGATAAGTAGGTTAGGTTGATTGGCCATTCTAAGTTGTCCCTTAGTATCAGGGGGACTAGCAAAGGTAAATGCTTGGGGGCCTGGATGGGATTGTGGCTGGTGCAGGCTGGATGGGCAAATTGCCTCCTTTGACACTATGGATTCTATAGCATGCTACTGAGTGGAATCGACAAAAATCTTATATACGTTTTTCTAATTTTCTTTAATTTGCAGAATGCCATCAATAAATTAAACAACGGTCCATTCTTGATGGCTAGTGATGCATATACAATCCAAGTTTTTATTTTCTAGAAGAAGGCGATGTGAAAACAATGACTATTGATTTCCCAAACAGGTAATGACTGACGTCAGGCTTTGGAATCATTAACGAGGCAGAAATAAATCTCTGAAATACCCTCAGAATCCACATTTACTTCACACGCTGGCTCCATTCTGATCATTTGAACGCATGCATACATACAGATTAAATAAAGTCAGCACAATTTATATATGCAAGCATCGTGGCTATGGCAGTGGAATGTGAATTTTGGGATCAAAGGTTCAAAGAATGCACATTATTCCTGTTTCCCTAGATTTCTCACTTGCTCTCTCCCCACAGTTTGCTTGGCGAAGGAAGCTTTTTTCATTTGAATTCCAGACCTTTCTGCGATCAAATCACATTTGTTTCTAATGATGTCACGGCCTTGCAAAGAAATCTGAGCGAGGTGCTATGTTCAATCACATGGCCTCACCAACATTGCACAGTTATTGGCAGTAAAAAGCATTGAAACTGTTAGGTTTTTTGGATGGCAGATTGTAAATTGTGCAAAACATTCTTCTCTGATGTTGTTTTGAAAGTTATCTGTGGCAGCAGGAGGATGCTTGATCAGTTCAAGCAGGAGAGGGAGAAACTGATGGAATCCATATACTCCAGGGTACAGTGTTCTCTTGGTGTTGGAGAAAATAACATTGTGCAAAGCAGTCCTGATCCTTTCCACTCTCAGAATTTGTTTTCCCCATATCGTTTTCATTGCTGAAGTTGCATTTTTAAAAATTCCATCCAAAGATGTGCGGATTAGGTTGAGTGGCCATGCTAAATTTTCCCTAGTGTCAGGGGGATTGGCAGAGTAAATATATGGGGTTATGGTGATAGGGCTTGATTGAAATTGTTATCAGTACAGGTTTGATGGGCTGAATGGCCTCCTTCTGCACTGTAGGGATTTTATGATTCTATGAGACAGAACCCACATCAATTTTGACATCTGATTGCAGAGATGGGAACATTTTTGGAGGAGTGAAGGGGGGGGGTGGGGGCAGAGCTGCTGGATTGGTCTCCAAACCAGCTAACGAGATGCTAAGGTGACCATTTGATTAGTTATATTTGTTGCAGCTCCATATTCTGGAGCAAAAAATTGCAGGTTCTTCTGTTCCTCTCTGGATGTTTTCATCTGGTTGTTAATTGTATCAGGGGAGACAGACCTAATTTTTATAAGACCATTATGTTGGATGAATATAGTGTCACAAGTCAGATTGCTGTGAAAGATGGGAGGATGTAGAGATGCTGGCGTTGGACTGGGGTAAGTACAGTAAGAAGTCTCACAACACCAGGTTAGAGTCCAACCAGTTTATTTAATAGTAGTCTTAGAAGGAAGGTTCCAGACACCTGACGATGGGACACCATTTCTGAAAACTCGTGAGATTACTATCAAATAAACTGGCTGGACTCTAACCTGGTGTTGTGAGACTTCTTACTGATGGGAGAATCACAGGAATGGAGGTGGCTCAAGGCAGACAAAATCTGGGTGCACCATCTCTTCCAAGCCTTTTCATTTATTTGAGTATTTATTAACCAGGCTTGAGAGCAGTAAGGAGGGTGGCGAGATGGAGAAGTGCTGGGGAAGGGCTGCTTTTGCTTTGTCAAAGAGTCATCGGGACTCAAAACATCAACTCTTTTTTCTCCTTACAAACACTGCCAGGCCTGATGAGACTTTCCAACATTTTCTCTTTTGATTTTGAATATTTATTGGGTTCCCGCTCATTCTGATTGGGAATATGACCAGGGTGGGTGTGGCAAACTGGGAAAATTGGAACAATTAGCACAGAACCTGTTTTTCAGCTGACACCTGATTCTCCGGGCCACTGCCACTCCCCTCTCCCATTGCCACCCTCAGGGCCTGGATAATAAATGCCAACAAGCTTTCTCAAAGCAAAATCTGCCCAGTGTGTTTGCATGGTTATGAAATGCTGAATTGTTTGAAACTTGTATTTTCAGTCCAGCATTTCTTTCTCTGATAATCAAATAAAGCACTTTCTGTGTGATTTATGACCTCCTAGCATCTAAGCTAGCACCGAATTGAGCAGGAAGAACTCTGATGAAATAATAATATTAATAATAAGCTTCCATTCAATGTCAGTGCATCTATAGTGCAACAATTAAGGCTTAATTGTCTTTGATGCTGTTAACCTGTGCTGATTAAGGAAAGGGAAAGGACCATGGAGATACCAACACATGTGCTTTGTCTGTGATTTTTAAACCAAGTGGCATTGACTGTGGCTAAACTATCCACCAGGTTCAATCAAAAAATCATATAGTTTTACCCCTGCTGTTCTACGACAGATGTAAGGATTTGACTCTCACTTAGAGCCTTATGTTGTTCCTGAAATTATTTTATACAAGATCAGAAGCATCAATCTTCAAATGTTTTGTCATAAACACAGAATAATATTTCAGCAAAAGCAACCCCTTTATCACTCATTCACTTTAGTCATTTTTTTTCACATTGGTGCAAAACAGTTTCAAAGTGAATTGCTCCGAGTTGCTCTTTGCTATTAGGCAAGAGACCATCAGCTGTGTTTTATTACTGGTTGCCTTAAATTTATCAGAATGATAGGGAGTGGGATAGCTTGATCTTGGATTCGAACATAGCTCGGCATGACATTGAGGGCTGAATGGCCTGTACTGTGCTGTATTGTTCTATGTTCTATGTGTAAAAGAACTATAAATATCAGCCTAATTGGCATTTTTTAATCCAAAAACTTCATAAAACTGTTTTATACAAGTGATTGAACAGCAGTTTTCAAGTGGTGTTAATGTTTTACAATAATGTGGTGAATGAAGAAAATAATCCTTCAAAGTCCAGTATTCAAATAATTTGATGAATTTTCAGCTTACAGCATGGAATCAAATCCTGATGACAAGTAATCTTTCAACAGCAACCAATAGCATCCATTTTAAACTTGCAGTAAATTGTACTAAGAGCTAAATATTCAAAGAATATTCTAAGTCTTAAGCCTACGTCATTCAAAGTCTGGAACTTCCTTTTAAATGAACTTGCAAGCTTAGTAAATGCTGCAATTTTGGGAAAAAAATGATCTGGTTGCAATTGCATTAATCCAAATGGATAAATTATGCCCCAGGTCACATATTGTGACAAGTAATGAATAGGAATTGCCGGTTGACCTGGTCAAATGTCTTTTTGTCATTCAAAGACATTACAGGATATTTTATTCAGATTAAGTACTATTATTGTTGTGCTTAATATTGAACAGTCAATACCATGTATTGATTGCTTTCTCTTGACACAATGTTAGCGTGGGTGCGATGGTAGCGCAGTGATTAGCATTGCTGCCTCACAGTGCCAGGGACACATTCAATTCCCAGTTTGGGTCACTGCCTGTGTGGAGTCTGCACATCCTCCCTGTGTCAGTGTGAGTTTCCTCTGGGTGCTCCGGTTTTATCCCACATTCTGAAAGAAGTGCTGGGTAGGTGCATTAACCCGAACAGATGCCAGACGGTGGTGACTCGGGGAATTCTGCAGTAATTTCATTGCAATGTTATTGTAAGCCTTACTTGGATTAATAAATAAACTTTATTTCAGATCAGTGTGAAATAATTTGATAATCATTATCTCCAGACCTTTGATCAGTAGCTTTGTCATAATCTGATAGTTAGAGTGACCAGTAATTAAAAAATGTTCCTTGTGTTCCTAAATTATTACCTAATGGTGACTGTGTCAACATGACTTCAGCTATCAATTTTTTGATGCAGTTCTACAATTGGATCAAGGTGAAACGTTAATTTGACTTTAATATAAATCATGAAGATATTCAGTAAGACAATGTTCTTTATTAGCTCCAGTTCCATAGAGGTATTTAGGAAAATGCTTCCAACTTAAGATAATGCCCCAAACAGCATTTCTGTGACATTTTCTCGGTGGAATAGTCTCCTGATAGATGGATTGGTGCGGAAAAAATCTCATTTGCTTTGATATTCTTAATGATTTCTTCATATTTTTATCATCTAAAATTGCCAATCTATGTTTGTTATACCAACATATTTTGACTTTAACCTATGCTTATAAAGCCTTTTGTCAAGCTAAAGGTTTCTCCATCACATGTAAGGAAAATTTATGGGAGTTTTTTTTAATCATTAACTTTTTCTCTTAATTTTTCTTTCCTGTCTCAATTACTCAGACTAGGATATATTCTCTTGTTGTTGCCAGCCTTTTGGCATCTTACGTTTGACCCAAAGTTGCAAATGTTGATGGGGGATATCAAAATGAGCATTGGCATTGGCTTCCCCCAATATCTACAGGCTTGTGCTTTTAACAGGAGTCAATAAAAATCACTGTAGTTAATTGCCATCTCAGCTGAGATTGGCTAAGCAAGGTACCTAGGACTCTGTTCATTTATATGACTCAGTGAGGAACTATGTTGGAATTTTACTATTCTGTCTGCTATGGGAATCGGAACAGGCGAGGGGCGAACAATAGAAAATTCCGTTGACCTTGGATGGGACTTTCTGATTTTGGGATGAGCGAGGCTGTTAAACCCCACTCACATGTTGCATTTAGTATGGAGTCACAGAGAGGGAAAATCCTGAGTGGGACCTTCCAGCTGTGCTCATTCCAAAACCGGAAAATCCTTCCTAAGATCAACGGACCTTTGCATGATCCACCCCACCTCCCCTGCCCCCCACCCTGTCCCTCTCCCACTCACTGCGATTCCTGTGGCAGCAGTTACGGTAAACTCCTCCTCCTTTGTCAGCTTTTATATGTTTGGGAATTGTTGTCCCTTTCTGGGTGCTAAAGGCAATCATAGAGGGTTCCTTTCCCCGATGAAGACTCTGTTAACATCTGGGGTAGATTTGGTTTCTGAAAAAGGTGCTTTTAATTGGCAAAGGATTTTTCTCTGCCAACCTGGCATTTCAAGGCTCTGTGACAGATTTCTCTTGTGGTTTTAGATCGAGGAGACAGGAATGCACTCTGGGGTGGTTATGCAGCCAGCTCTCACATTCTGCCGTATGAAACTTGTGGAGAAAGAAATAAGCCATTTTAGATTAGAATCATTCAGGATGTGGTAGCATGCAAATTATTTGCCTTGGGCATGAGTGTGCGTCCACGTTATAACCACAATCCTCTGCTGGCAGTCTGTGCCTGCACCACTGGATGATGCCTCTCTGATGAATGGAATTTGGGTTCTGAAAGACACTCCTAAGGAGACAGTTAAAATAGAGTTGTGGTTAAAATAAATTAAGGTCTTTCTATAATGTGGATACGCGCAGTCAGTTTGATTATATGGTGTCAGGTTGGCTCAACGTTTAAGGCCTCTCTCCTCCGAATCAGCAATTTAGGGGTTCAAGTATCTTTGCAAGGCTCGAAGCTATATGGGGAATGTGCTACCTTGCCAGAAGTAGGGTGTTTATTTAGAGAACATTTTAAGCTTCAGGTCTTGCCTAGATTTGTGTGTGTCTTATGTTATATATTAACAACGTCATGGCATGTAGGACATTTTTATGATCAACTTTGTTCCTTGACAAATGTCACATTATTGCCTGGATGTGGAATATTGCAATGTGCAGGTTGGCTGCTTTGTCTGCGTACACAATGGGAAGAGGGGTTGGGGGTGGCGGGGGGCGGGGGGTGGTGGTGGTACGGGGGATGGTGTGCCCCACTTGATTCAAAACTGGAGAAATAAGCAATTCATTGTGTATGAAGTGCTTCAAGATGTTTCTGAGATTTTGATGATGTGCTATATAAATGCAAGAGTTTTCTTCCTGTTACTTTTCCCTTAACAACTATGCACCTGGGACTGAAATGATTTTACAAGTTCCAGGCTCCTGCTTTTATGCATGGAGATGATTATTTTCCAACTTTTAGATGAAAAGGACACTAATGACCTACCTTATCTTTTTTTTTGCTTATATTTGACATGCTGTCCATCAGTGAGAGGATCTCCTCCACAGACACTCCTCCCCTTCCCTGGTGCTGGAGTTGGGCTGGAATTTTCCACCTAATGATGGCTATATTCAGTTCCTTAATGCCACAGGTTATACTTAGCCTGCCATGCAATGGGTTGTATGGATTCTATTAGGAACAGGAGGGATATAGATTGAAGTCTGATATCCCAGATCAGTCATTATGTTTGTGAACACCTATCAGGAATTGACATCACGATTGCATATTTACGTATATATAACATTTAAATTTAGTATATAGCATATGAACCAGAACTACATTTCTGGCTGTCTGGAAATGGAAATCACTGGTATGTAGAATTATAGAATATCTACAGTACAGAAGGAGGCCATTCTGCTCATCAAATCTCTACCAACCACAATCCCACCCAGGCCCTAGTCCTGCAACCCCACACATTTACCCAGCTCATACCCCTGGTACTACAGTCAAATTAGCATGGCCAAATCAATCTAACCCACATACCTTTGGAAAGTAGGAGGAAACTGGAGCACCTGGAGGAAACCTATGCAGACATGGGGAGAATGTGCAAACTCCATACAGACAGTGACCTGAGGGCCCAATTGATGTGGGTCTCTGGCGCTGTGAGGCAGCAGTGCTAACCACTATGCCGTCCAAAAGCTATCTGCACTTTGGTAGTTTCAGGAGCCTCAAATAAGCTCTTTCAATTTTTTATTTGGATGTCTCATGTGCGGTCGTCACAGATTGTAACCTTACTCCTGCATGTGAGGTCTGTGATCCCTCCTCCCTCCTTTAACAGTCAAAAAACCAGTCAGCATAATTACTCAAAATGCTCTTTTTGCTGTCCCTCTTAGTTAAATCTAGCAGTCAGTACAGTAATTGAGAATTTCTTTCACTCTTATCAACCCTTCTTAATCACCACAAAGTCAATCCCACCCATATTCCACATCATTACTATAGTCATTGAGATTGGTTTGCATTACAGCTTTTTAGTTTCTGGTTTGAGAACACAAGTATATAATGTCGAGTGGCTTGCTTTTTGTGCTGCACTCATAAAATCATATAGGCATTGACCTAACAGATGTGTTATCTTGATAACAGTAAGTATTGACAATGGAGTTGACAAACTCTTTGTATAAGCATATCACAGGCTTTGCTGTAAGATTGTTCTTCTGTTAACACCTTGCCTGAGATACACTCCAGAAAATAGTTCATTCCCCATCCAGCATTACAATCAGGAACAATATACACCAATTTCTGGGTAACACAACAGAACTATTGCATATATTGTTGTGCTTACTTGGATATTAGGAGTTATTTTAATTTTTAATAGTGGCTGAAAATGGATCGGTCATCCTTTATGGACTCCCTCTTTTTGATGTTCCTTTGAGGTAACTTCAGAGGAAAGGCTTATTGAGCAGGGTATACGGGACAGCTGATCTGGTATTGCTGAAAGTTAAAATGGCCCCCATTTAAGTGCCTAAATGACAGCATTATTAGCTGTGATACTGAAACCTCCAATATCACAAAAGTGAAGTCTCCCCATAATATGGCCCATGTGGCAAGTTCGCTGAAAATATTTGAAAAATATATTGCATTAACAGGATAAATATTGGATCAATATATTTTTGCACTATTTATCACATCAGCAACTGGAGGAGAAATGGAAATTTAAAGGAAAACTCATTGAAATGTTTAATCCCCAGTAGTTTTAAAATAAAGATCTAAGTCCTTTATTAAAACTTTTACAATATGCCTGTTATTCTGAGCACAAACAATGGAAAAGGGATTAATAAGCGAGCAATGGAACATTTTCTTAGCTGGTAAGGTTACTAAGATTGAAAAATAAGTAGAAATTGCAACAAAGCTGAAAAATTCTGTGCTGCATTAGATTGTCAATAATTGTCAATGAAGGGCTGCACGTTGACACAGTGATTAGCACTGCTGCTTCACAGCACCAGGGGACCAGGTTTGATTCCTAGCTTGGGTCACTGTCTGTGTGGAGCTTGCACATTTTCCCCATGTCTGCATGGGTTTCCTCCAGGTGCTCCAGTTTCTTTCCACATTCTGAAAGATATTCTGGTTAGGTGCATTTACCCAAACAGGTGCCGGAATGTAGCGACTAGGGGAATTTCACAGGAACTTCATTGCAGTGTTAATGTAAGCCTTACTTGTGACTAATAAATAAACTTTACTTTATCTGCAGTCCAGACTGCATAATTATATATGCAGTCCAGACTGCATATTTAGGATTTTACCATGACAGCGTTGTTCATTCACACCAATGCTAACAACAATGGTATTAAAGGGATTGCAAAGTTCCTGCAAATATCAATGATCAGGGCCTGAATTCTCTCATCGTGCCTGCCACTGGAATTTTAGCAGGCATGTTGCAGACAATGTGAAACCCTATTAAAAGTCAGGGGGAATTTCAGGCTTTTAGATCAGCGCTGTCAGAGAATTCTGTTGTAGGTGTCAGATTGAAGACTCCAATTTTGTTCAGTGAACATCATCAGAATTCAATGGAATTACAAGTTAGTAATTAACGAAAGGTGTCACATGTTTCAATTCCTTCTCTTCTCTCCTAATGGTGGTGGGCCAAATGAGGGAAAGGTTTCAGCTGTGGGCTAAGGAAGTGCAGCATGTCACCTATTTTTACAGATGCACCATAGAAATCACCCTTTCTGGATGTATCGTAGCTTCATACGGCACCTGCTCTGTCCAAGACCACAAGAAACTACAAAGGGTTGTGAACATAGACCAGTCCGTCATGCAAAACAGCTTCCCGTCCATTGACTCTGTCTAACCTTCCTGTTACTTCGGAAAAACAGCCAGCATAATTAAGCCACCCCACACACCTCATATATATTCTCTTCCACCTTCTTCTGATAGGAAAAAGACACAAAAGTCTGAGTTCATGTACCAAGTGACTCAAAAACAACTTCTTCCCTGTTGCCATCAGACTTTTAAATGGATAAATGGTAAATTATATTCAGTTGATCTTCCGATGGCCATAACAGTATATTCTGCACTGTCTCTTTTCCTTTTCCCCTGCGTACTCACTGAATGGTGTGCTTTGTCTGTATAGAACACAAGAAACAATAGTTTTCACTGTATACCCATGCGTGCGACAATAATAAATCAAATCAAATCAATTGAAAGCACTGCACTACTATTTGTGAATATTGCTTTATTTGTGAGCATAAACAAAGATTTTTGACAGATTATTTGACCATAGAGGAGGGGGGAGGGGGGTAATCACAACTGAACATATGCTGTCCTCAGACATTTCTGCTGACTTGGCAGTTTTCAGCAGGGGTTGTTGAATAATACAACCAGAGTTGGACTTTTTTCCTTCCCTCTAACCTAGGAATGGTGAGACCAACATTAATAACCACCCCCCCCCCCACCCCCCTCTACCCCTCAGCTATTTTTTAGCTGGGATTCAATCTGTGATCTTGCTGAATTGAATTCCTGAATATCCTCTGTTTTTACTCATCGAGCCACTGGAAAAGCCGTTGGGAACATTATCCACCTTAAGCAGAACTATGGTCAATTTAGTGTAAAGTACAATTATGCCTTGGTATTTGGTAAAACAGTCATTAATCTTCAGACAAAGTCAATTCCTTTGAAAAGCTGGTTGCTATTAATAGGAGTGGCTGCGATTCATATATGCACTGATCGTACGAATCCCTAATGTTGCATTGAGCAGTAAATTTCGCTAATAATTGTATACTTTTAACTATTAAAACACAGAGTCATTTTTTCAAAGTTATTTGAAGTTCAGTATTGGCAGGTGGCACATAAAATGAATGGATTATTTCAGACTATTGTCACGTTCTTCTGATTTAAAAAGAATGCCCAGATAAGTGAAAAACTGTGTCCATTTCTCGGATCTAAAATGGGTGCTTAAGGGTGACACACAAGGATCAATCCTAATGCTAGATTAAGTCTGAAGCACGCCTGATATTGGATCCTGGGCCTCATTTATATTAGGTCAATGAGCTAAATGTCTACAAGACATCTCCAGGCATGAAGTAGATTCCATTTTGGCCCCTTACGTTGCTGGCATTGCAGTGATCCTTGAGCTTGGCTCACACAAGCCAATTTCTAAGCGAATATTTTTTGTAAAGTTATTGATTATCTGCAGACACAAATTTAATGCTGCAGTGAAAAGAGGGGAAAATAGTCACTACTAGAGAGTTGCCTTGTTCGTGAAAACCTGCTCTTATCAGATTGCTATTTGTAGCTAATTTGTTGAATCAAGAATTGATTTAAACTCTTGACAGGAACTCTTGAAATATAAAAAAAACACTGACAGGACTTAAGTTTAGGTTTCATTCCTGTAGGGTCCTGCTTTTTATCATTATTAATGAGTCTAGACCTGGCATTTGTATCTGTTTTAAATTAAAATGATTTATTATATAAGACTTATATTTTCCAAATTGATCGTTTTGCAATCTGTAGTCACATTTAGCAAGGTAAAATTTTTTTCTCTCTGTGCTGCAACATGTTACAATAGCTCTTCAGATGGAGGCAGAAGAATTTGGAGGGGGCACATTTATTTGTGCTACCGAGTGATATCCTGGAAGGAGCACTTATACACTCTCACAGTCTCACAGCAAGTGTTTTTTGACTCATGAACTAATAGTGATACTCGCCCATATGATGCGATCAATATAAACTTACCCAAAGCATATTTTTTTCAGATTAAGGGACTTGTCATGCGTGCCCTGGATGAAGTGGGATATCTTTGATAAATGTGCAAAGGCAGACAGGTTCATTACAGCAATGAGCTCTGTGGTTCCAGTGGCAATATTAGTCACCATCAACAGTTCAATCCTAATCACCATAGCTGTCTAACATAAATGCTTAATTTGTGTCAGAGTTGCACATGAAATCATCATTGGGGTCAATTCTTTGCTGCAACTCAAAGTAAATAAATAAGAACAGCATCAACAAGATGACTTCCTTCCATGCTGTATCATTATTTAATTTTATGAAAATCCATCTAAGATTTCACAGTGTTTGTGGATCAGTGTGTGTTGAATTTCTATATTCAAGAGACAGCTGGACACAGCAATTGGGGCGAATGGAATCAAAGGTTATAGGCGTAAAGCAGGATTAGGCTATTGAGTTGGGTGATCAGCCATGATTGTAAAGAGTGGCTGAGCAGATTTGAAGCGCCAAATGGCCTCCTCCTGCTCCGATCTTCTATGTTTCTATGATCTATAAAATGTTTTATTTTTGCTACATTTTCCTGTCTTTTTTGCCGTATTTGTGAAAACAATTGGAATCCATTATTTAAAGTTTATTTATTAGTGCCGCAAGAAGGCTCACATTAACACTGCAATGAAGTTACTGTGAAAATTCCCCAGTAGCCATATTCTGTTTGGTCACGCTGAGGGAAAATTTAGCATGGCCAATGCAGTGAGCCAACTCTTCTTTTGAATGGTGGGAGGAAACCCACGCAGGCATGAGGAAGACATGCAGACCGGCACAGACAGTGACCCAAAGCCAGGAATCGAACCTGGGGCTCTGCTGCTGTGAGGCAGCAGTGCTAACCACTGTGCCAGCAAGCTGCAGTTCAGCTGTGGGGAGTCCAGAAATAGGGGCCATAAACGTAAGATCGTTACTGGTAAATCCAGATAAATTCAGGTGAATCTTCCTCACCCAAAGTGTGTTTAGAATGTGGAACTTACTGGTAATTCAGCAAAAATGATTCATGTCTTTAAAGGGAAAGTGGATAAGTACATGAAATACATCTTACCATGAGTAAGATGGGTATAGAGGAAATTGGGCTAAATGCGGGCAATTGGGACTAGCTTAGGATTTAAAAAAAAGGGCGGCATGGAAAAATTGGGCTGGAGGGCTTGTTTCCGTGCTGTAAACCTCTATGACTCTATGAAGGAGAAAGAATAGAAGGACATGCAGATAGGGTTAGGGTGAAATAAAAACCAAAAATTCACAAAGAACTCAGCAGCTCAGTCACTATTTGTGGTGAGAAATGGAGTTAATTTGGTGAATTTTTACCCGAACTAGGCCCATGTGATTTGGTTAACATGGGGACACGGGGAATGGTTAATATGCATAGAAACTCAAGAGCCAGGTATCATATCTTGACTCAGACTAGAGCAGCTGATCTTTCTGACCACAGAGTCTCACACTCAGAAATTCAGATACTTGTAAAAACAGACCAACAATAACTGCCACTTAACCAGAGGGAAAGCTGTTTTTTTTTGTTAACTGTCAAGTAGGATGTTGGTGAGAATGGATTTCCTGTTTGAAGAGAAGGGACTTGCAGAGATTTAAAAACCCAAGATCCCCTCGATGACATTCAGGAGACTGAGTGAAAGGACTTTTCAAAGTCTCTGGTAAGGAAGAAAGTCTCTGGTAAGGAAGAAAGAATGCAGTAAGAATTTAGCAACACCAATTTATAATCCAACCGATTTATTTGATAGTAAAAAAGCGAGCTTTCGACTCCTGTGTCTTCTTCAGGCAAAAGAACAGATAGTTGGGAGGAATTTTTCTGCAGCCTTTAACTGCAAGGCTATATAATCTGCTGAGAGTATGGCGTAGCAAATAAATGTAGCATAAACTAACTTTGGTTGTGTTAGTGAACTAGAGGGGTTTTCCCGACAATAGTATCATGGTCACCATTGGATTTTAATTCCAGATTTTATTCAATTCAAATTTCACCATTTGTCATGGTGGGATTTGAACATTGGTCCATATAGCCTGGTTCTCTGGATGTCATTACACCACTACCTCCCCTTCCTACGATTACTCCCTCCCCTTCTTACAATTACTCCCATCACCCTCTATCCTGCGATCTTCAAGGGTGCAAAGTAATCGGGGGCTTCCTTGCACCTCTTCCAATTTCTTCATCTAGTTAAGTTCTGACATATGCACATCATATTAGTCAAGATGTGTGGAGGCCACTGTGACAATGTGGGTAGGGAGATGATTTCCATTTGGGGATTGATTTGCATTCCATCATTGGGATACAAATGAGCTTCATGAGGTCTCTGACAGGAATGGCTTCCACTATTATCCTGTCACGATGGTCAGGACCGCAGAGGTTCAAGAAGGGAGCTAACCATTATCTTCTCAAATGATGGGCAATAAATGCTGGCCTAGCCAATGATACTCACATTTCTTGTCTGAATAAAAAATAAAGTTCCTACCCCTGATTGCAGCCATTGGAATACCAAAGTTACAGTTCCCACGTGATTGTCTGTCCCCACCCCCCACCTTCTTTGACTCCCACTGATAGTAAGGCTAGGATGTAAAATGATTCCTCTCAAGGAGATTGGATGTCAGTGAAAATAGTGAAAAGTGAAGCAGAACTCCTTCAGAATTAGGTTCTGAAATTTGTGTCTCATCATCTGACATTGGAAAAATATCAGAGGAGGGCTACTATCAGCAATTAAAGAATCAGCCAATTGCACAATATTGCAGAGCAGGGAAATGGCAGCAGTCCTGTCAGCAATTGGAGAAGCTCCCATAGGAGACCTGGAATTTTTCTTATTCTTTCATGGGATATGAGAGTCTCTAGCAAGGTCAGTATTTGTACCTCACACACACCCAGAAAACAAAAGAATGCCCTCTTTCCTTTCTCAGTGCCCCTCATCCCTCACTCCCCTCCCACACATACACCACACCTTCTCCCTCAATGCCTGTCTATCACTCTGCACAAGAAAAGGCTTACATGAATATTAAAAAAAAGAAAGATCCAAGGGGCAAGAAGACACAAGCTACAATATAAGAGCAAGGCATCACAAGGGGGCAACAAGGGTTGGACATGAGCCAAAAGAAAAGAGACAGAGCAAGACAGAAAAGGGGGCATAAGAACGTAAGGACTAGGAACAAGGATAGGTTTTCTGGCTCTTTGAGCTTGCTCTGCCATTCAATAAATCATGGCTGATCTTTCGGTGGATTCAGCTCCACTTATCCGTCCGCTCACCATAACCCTTAATTCTTTTACTGTTCAAAAATGTATCTAACTTTGCCTTAAAAACATTTAATGAGGTAGCCTCGCCTGCTAATCTGGGCACAGAATTCCACAGATTCACAACCCCTTGTATGAAGAAGTCGCTTCTCAACTCAGTCCTCTCCATGTTCGACCCCATGGCAAGACAGTGGCATAAGAAATAATAATAAAATTGAATATGCTGGATTGTGCTTTAAGCTCTACCAAGGTACTCCTACAATAGGAACTAATAGGAATGAGAGCCTTCGACTTCTCATAGAGTGATATCTGCATATCACTCTAATTGCCCCCAGCAGGGAATGCATAGCAAGAGGCCCATCAGTACATAGTCAGAGCAATGTAACAGGGAAGACAAAGGGGCAACTCCCTTACCCGAACTCTCTTATGCCTTGCAGGAAGATGTTTTATGTGTAATGACATTAATCTGACATTCATTTATATTTTAAATATGGAAGATGACAGGCCAATATTAAGCCTGGAAGAGCCAGTAATGAATTTAAGAGCGCAGCATCTGAATTAAATGAACTGTACAGACTCCCCCGCAATGGAACAATCACTGGAGACTTTGGTAATGCACGCAAGTCCTTTGAAGAATCATCTTGTTTATGGAAACTCCAAAAGCCAAGTCATGCGAATATTGCAAAACTGTTAAATAAACCCGTCTGTGATTGAAAGGAACAACCATTTTGTTCCCATGCAAAGGTAAATTACACACAACATCAACAACATTAACTTGTTATAGTGCCTTTAACATGGTAAAATGTCCCAAGGTGCTTCACAGGACTGTTGTAAATCAAAGTTTGACACCAAAGCACATCAAGAAATATTTAGGGCGATTGGTCGGTGTATAATCAAAGAAATAGGTTTGAAGGAAAGTCATCAAGGAGGAAATGAGGTAGAGGGGGTGAGGAAGTTTAGGGAGGATATTCCAGAACTTAAGTCCCAGGCTGTTGACGGGATGGACCCCCGTGGTGAAGCAGTTGAGGAGCCAGGATACTGGGCTTGTAGTCCAGAGATCAAGGCTGATGCTTTGGGGATACGAGTTCAAATCCCATCCTGGCAGCTGGTGGGGTTTAAATTCAATTAATAAATATGGAATTACAAATAAATATTGAAATTGTTGACCATAATATCATCTCCAACTGCTGTAAAAACACATTACTGGCCCACCTGCCACAGGAATTGGAGCGGGCGAAGGGTGGAGCATGGGGAGGTCTGTTGACCTTAGGTGAAATTTTATGTTTCAGGGTGAGTGAGGCCATAAAATCCCACCGATTGCATGGAACTTTTCCATCTTCTCATTGGCTGGATCTTCCAGCCTGCCACTTGCACACTCATGTTGTGTGTTTCTCAGTGGTTGGGGACGTATTTAATGGGAAATCCCTAAGATTGGGGTGGGACAAGTAAATCCTGGACCACCTCCTGCCACCGAGAAACATGCCGCCATGTGGAGGCAGAGAATCCCTCTCATTGAATTATCAAACATCCTTTTAAGGATGCAAATCTGTCCTCCTTACCTAGTCTGGCCTTCATGTGCCTTCACCCACAGGGAATTCTCCAACGTTGCCATAGCTAGGATTCTCTGGTCTCACTGCAGTGGATGGCGTTTTGGCCCCAATTCCTTCATTCTCATTGGCAGTGGTGGTGGGGTAAACAAGATTGGAGAATCCTGCTCCATGTAACGTGATTCTCTCTTAAAAGCCCTTTGAAATGCCTTGGAAACCTCAGCTGTATCAAACTGCTCCAAATATAAAAGGGAATGGAACTGGACAAACCACTGGAAATGACAAAAGTAAATCCAGTCCTGAAAACTCTACAAAGTCTGTCTTCCTATCATTGTGGCACAGTGATTAACACTGCTGCCTCACAGCACCAGGGACCTGGTTTTGATACTCGGCTTGGGTCACTGTCTGTGTGGAGTCTGCACATTCTCCTCATGTTTGCATGGATTTCCTCTGGGTGCTTTGGTCTCCTCCCACAGTCCAAAAGATGTGTTGGTTAGATGCATTGGCCATGCCAAATTCTCCTTCAGTGTATTTGAACAGGTGCCAGAGCATAGTAACTCACGGATTTTCACAGTTGCTTTATTGCAGTGTTAGTTTAAGCCTACTTGTGACACTAATAAATAAACTTAAAAAAAAAACTGAGGGTTTGTCACAAAGTTGGGACTAGTCGCAAAGAATTTTCAAGCAACAGCTTGACATAATCATACTCAGAATTATATGTTACAGCCAATGCCCTGGACCCCAGAATCACTAACTCTGGGTATGTTCTAACCACCAACAGGTCAGAACCACCAGAAATGGTGACACAGTGTATCCAGTTAGGAGGGAGTTGCCCTGGGAGCACTTAACATTGGTTCCAGACCCCATGAAGGTATCATGACAAACATGGGTGAGGAAATCTGCTGATTACTACTTATCATCACTCTCCATTCACGATCAGTTGATGAATTTGTTCTGTCTCATGTTGAACACCTCTTGCTTGGCAGAAGCGCTGAGAATGATGAGGGCTCAGAATGTGCTCTGGATGGGGAATTTCAACATCTTGGTAGCACCACTGCTGATGGAGTCCAAAAGAACATTGCTGCTAAACTTGGTCTCCAGCAAGTGATGAGGGAACCAACAAGAGGGAAAATCAATATTGACTTCTTCCTCACCAATGGATCTGTTGCAGGTGCATCTATCCAGGACAATATAGGTCAAAGTGGTCATCACATAGTCCTTGTGGCAATGCAGCCTATCTTCATATTGAGGGTACCCTCCGTTTTGTTGTGTGGCATTACCATCATCCTAATGGGATATGTAGAAATTTAAAGTTTACGTTTATAAATAAGTGTCACATACATTAATACTGCAAATAAGTTCCCATGGAAATTCCCTAGCCCGTTCCGATACACCTCAGGAGAATTTAGCATGGCCAATGCAGCTAACCAGCACGTCTTTCAGATTATGGGAGGAAACCAGAGCACCCAGAGGAAACACGTGGAGGGAATGTGTAGACTCTGCAAAGTGAACCTTGCTGGGAATCAAACCCAGATCCCTGGAGCTGTGAGGCAGAGAGCTAACCACTGTACCACCGTGCCACCTCAAGACTCAAGGACCAAGGTCCAAGGATGTGTAACAAACAATACTTCATTCATTAGCTGAGCAGCAATTAAATCCGGCCATATAAATAATGTCAAATAGCAATTGTGAGCCTAACTTTTCCCTGATCCTTTTATTATATTCAAAATGCAGCAGGCTGTACACAAGCTCACTGACTTGAACACATTTTGCTTTAATGTTTTTTAAGTTTTCTTTTGAGATTCTGTTTCTTTTCTGCAGTATCCCTTTAAAGAGCAATTCTTTTCTTTTTTCTCTCAGTTATTTTGTTTCAGTTTAATTGATTATTTTACTCAGAAGATTGCAAACTCGCTGGAGGAGGCTCCACAAATATCCCAATCCTCAATGATGAGGGAGCCCAGCACACCAGGAAATGATTAAAGGCACACTACATGCTGCAAAGGCTATGGACCTAACAACATTCTAGTAATAGTACTGAAAACTTGGGCCCCAGCCAAGCTGTTGCAAGACAGCTACAACATTGATATCTACCTGGCAATGTGCAAAATTGCCTAGATGTATCCTGTCCACAAAAGTAGGACAAATCCAATCTGGCCAATTACCACCCCATCAGTCTGCTTGGTGTTATTAGCAAAATGGTGAAAGTGTTGTTGACAGTGTTATCAAGTGGCACTTACACAGCAACAACTGCTTATTGATTGTTAGTTCAGTTCTGCCATGGTCACTCAGCTCTTGACCTCATTATCATTTATAGGAGTTGGATACCATTAGTAGATCTTAATTAAGTCCTTGTAGTCTTAAGTAGGTTAATGATATATAATTATTAACTGCAAGAACTATGCATATAGAGACAGTAAAGGATTCAAGCTAGGTGTTGTCTCCATGCTTGTTTGTGTACACGGCTCTGTCTAACACTCGACAGACATGTGCTCTTTTACATTACTGTCTGAGCAATACTGTACTCAGTCCCATGTTAACCCTATGTGCACCAATCCTTATATTACAATTACAGCCTTAGTGCGAACATAGCCAAAAGAATTGAATTCCAAAGGTGAGGTGAGGGTATTGGCGGTGGGAGCTATATTTTCTGTGGTGTGGGGTTTGCAGTTGGCACAGCCCCAGTGATTTCTGTAGGGGGAGCTGAGTTGAGGCTGGCTGCAGCAGCTGTGGCTTGACAGGTCTCTTGCTCTCTCTGTCAGACCTCTGCTGTTAGAATTGTGCATGTGCAGCCAAAAAGGTCTACACATGCGCAATAGTTCTCTCTGCTGCATGGTCAGGCTGGGTGTCAAGTTAAGCCCTTCCCACTGCTTCTCGTAGCTAGAAACAGTCTAGCCCGCTTTTTTTTTCAAAAAGTATATGCATAAAATTGGGAGTAAGATCTTGTCTAAAAAATGGAACTGCAACTCTTCCATTTTCACACTAGTGGACACTTAGGATTTTCTTCATAAAATTTTGTCCATAGTTCTGGAGCTGATAAAGTTAAACTTATCTAATCATCTTTGTTGACAATGTTTTATGTCTTTGTAAGTGCGCTGTATATCTCATAGTTATCAAGGATTAGTTAACAGAATAACACAAGCAATTACACAGATCAATCAAACTATTAAACACAGCATTGCCTTTTAGCTATTAAACTATGCTGTTTCTATACTTTCAGGTGAATGTTAAAGACCTCATGGCACTATTTCACAGAAGGTTCAGGGAAATAATCTCTGGTGTTCTAGCCAAATTTAATTAGTTAGTGAGCAGAGATAATCCCCAACTATAGCTCCTGAATCCCAAAGCTGCAGATCAGAGTTTATATCATTAAGCTGTCTCAAGTATGTCAAATCTTCCAGATCATGCTGGAAGTGACCCTGTGTGGCAGGTTCTCCTGTGGTGGAACAGGCAAGCCATTGAAAACACTGGTATGACCATAAGATCCTACCACTGGCCAATGGTGAACTGCCTTCCATGGCGGAACTGGAAAAGCCGTTTAGGGTATCAACTGAGAAGCATAATATTGTGTGAGAAGTCACCCAGCTAATTGTAATTTCATCCCTAGCCAACAGCAACTTGTTAAACGTACCATCAGAGCTAACAACCCCAATGTCATCATAGTGAGACATCACTTTTCTATGATTCCCAGGCTCTCTTGGACAGACTAACTCAAATGGACTGCTGTTGACAGCTCTTGGATTCCTATTGCTTCTTCCAGCATCTGTTAATATATGCAGAGCAGGAAAGCTGCCAACTGATAGTTCAGCATTCCACTCATTCTGATTCATGTCCCATATATTTTGCAGAACATTTGCTACTTGAAGCAGTTTTTTTAAACATGTCTTGGTTCTGAACTCAGCCCACAGCAAGCAGAATTTGAGTTAGAAGCAGCAGCTGCCTAATGCATCGCGTCCGCAACAATATACTCCTGGCTGTCGAACTTTGTAAATGTTGGGTAAGATCCATGCAGATTAGTTGTGTCGAAATGAAGTACATTAAACTCAGAACTCAGCTGACCCCGTTGCTGCAGAGGGATTACATAGATGGGCCTCCAACAATTTCATGAGTTGTATGATTTGAGTGAGTACAACATACATCCTTCCTCATTTCAAACAGAATTCAGGGCAAAATTTAAAACCAGCACATCATCTCTGATTTCCATGTCCTGATCCACCAATTTCCTCAGTTAGATCTGGTGAGCTTGCACCATATCAGAAACTCAGGTCCTGGATTTGAACTGCTAACATAGAGTGCCTCAGAATACAGGGAAAATTATCTTAGAAAGGTTATACGTGGGAAGACAACAGTTACATTTCAGAAGTACCACTGGGAACAGAGATTATTGCAAACCTTTCCAGGCTGAATCAGCAACCTATTGAGTACTGAGTCTTATCATAGGTGGGAAACTGGAATTGGCTAGTCTCCTCATAGTATTCCTTGAACTGTTTTGCAGATAGTCAACAGGGGAAGGGAATGCTGCTTTACAGAGACAAATAGGAAATTGTAGTGGATGGATTTAGTTACAGTTGGAAGGATCAGAAGAAGAAACTCAAAGACAGCATCAGATGGCATCAGAATGAAATAATTGTCAACAAGATTTGTAATTAATAGATTGTGTTTTGCTTTTCTGGTGTACAAACCAGGCAGATGTCCAACCGCCCAAAGTCTGCCATCTTGACTCTGAACTCAGCCCACAGTAGAGCAGAATTTAAATTAGAAACAACAGCCTAACCCATTGGACGGGTTTTTATGACCTCGCTGAGGCTGGTGGAGATTTCTGTTCGAGGAAGCTTGCCCCATCCCGGAATCGGGGTGGTCAATGTTGTTGGGTTTCCGCCATTGTGTCTGCAACAATCCATCTCCAGCTGTTGAACTTTGCAAATGTTGGGTAAGATCCATCTATCCATGAGCAAGTCAAAACATTTTAATGGTCAGGCCTCAGTTGTATGCAGCTGGTGAGCTTCAAGTGTCCACCAGACACTCCAAGGCAACTCGTTCATTAAAGCAGGATGTTGACTTGGCTCCTGTTACGTTGTTATGTTCATCATAAAAATATGTTTCCTGCCAGTGGCATGCATGCTCCATGTCTCATCACTGAATCATACAGTGCAGAAGGAGACCATTTGGCCCATTGAATCTGCAGCAACCACAATCCCACTGAGGCCCTATCTCCATAACCCCATGCATTTATCCTAGCTAGTCCCCCTGACACTTAGGGACAATTTAGAACAAAGAACAAAGAACAAAACAGCATGGGAAACAGGCCCTTTGGCCCAACGAGTCTGCGCCACCACCCCACCTCTACCTGCAATCCCTGTCCATGTTTATAGATCTATGAATTAAAAACCAAATTTGAGACAATTTAGGGGAAATTTGTTTTGCCAGTTAGCCTAAGAGCACATCTTTGGGATATGGGAGGAAACCGGAGCACCCAGAGAAAACCCATGCAAACACGGGGAGAATGCGCAAACTCCCACAGACACAGGCCCAAATCCATGTATCTGCACAGCACAGCAATAGTCACTGAGCTGTCGTGTTGCCCATCAAATGGTCCAGGTCAAGCGTACACTAACAACGTGAAACACTAGGATACTCTCGAAAAAAATCCAAGAGCAGCCCTCTCACGACCCATCGCGTGTATGCCCCTTGTTAGACAACAAAGTGGACCAAAGCACCTGTAGGATAAAAACAAGTACATCAATATCATCATCTATTTACACACTTCCCAGGGACTCCCAAGGCTCATGATCCCTATTTTAAATCAGTTTTCTATACCCCTCCATTCCCATTCTGTTCATGTGCCCATCTAAGTATTTCTTAAATAACTCCAGAGTACCTGCCTCCACCACTTTACTTGGCAGCGCATTCCATACCCCCACCACCCTCTGTGTGAAAAAACTCCCTCTAGCATCCAAATTATACCTTACCCCCCTCACCCTAAGCCCGTGACCCCTCGTGCTATTAGAGTCCATCCTAGGAAAAAGCTTAACCCTGTTTACTCTATCTATACCCCTCATAATCTTGTACACCTCTATTAGATCTCCTCTAAGTCTACGTCTTTCTAAGGAAAACAGTCCCAATTTGCCTAACCTCTCCTCGTAACTCAGACCTTCCATACCAAGCAGCATCCTGGTAAACCTCCTCTGCACTCTCTCCAGAGTCTCCACATCCTTCCAGTAGTAGGGCAACCAGAACTGGATGCAGTATTCCAAATGAGGTCTAACCAACGTTTTATACAACTGCAACATTAAAGGCCAGCTCTTGTACTCTACACCCCATCCTATAAAGGCATAAGAAAGCACACTATATGCTTTTTTCACAACCCTCTCCACTTGCTCTGCCACTTAGCATGGCCAGTAGACCTAACCTGCACATCTTTGGAGTGTGGGAGGAAACGGGAGCACCCGGGGGAAACCGACGTACACATGAGGAAAAAGTGCAAACTCCACACTGACAGCGACCCAAACCAGGAATCAAACCCTGTTCCCTGGTGCTGTGAGGCAGCAGTGCATCATTGTGCTGACTGAGCAGTTCAAGCATGTTGCTCCGTGTTGTCACTTGGACTGACACAGTAGGCAGCAGCCAGGAACTAAGATGATGTTGTTCAAATCACCACACTGTGCAGCAATGTCCTTTTAACATAGCAGGATTGTGTAAGTGTATCAACTTGCATTCATCCAAAACCAATTAGAAAATTAAATGCAGGTTTGGCTGGGTCTCTTGTGTGGTGCACTGCACTCCTCCCGCTTGAAGCCATTCTCAGTGCATTCTGGACACATCTCTGCCTCAGACAGCTTCTACCCACGTTAACAATTCCTCCAGGGAAAGCAGAGCCGTGAATGGAATTAGGTCCATTACTGGATGAACCAGAAGCTTCCACTCCCTCCCCATCCTGAATTTGATCTCCCCTCATTCTTCGAAATTCCAGAGTATAGGCCTAAACTATTCAATCTCTCTTCAGTAGGCAATGCACTCTGACATGGACAGCTGAACGCCATAATGTTTTATGTAATTAGAAAAGCCATTTGGGGTCTTCTTATCAGATTTAACTCTTGTACCACCATGACATCTATTGTGATCGGGGACAGAAAATCCTGCATTTGAGTTTCAAGAGTGATTATTTCTAGCTTACAGAAAACGGAACCTATAATATACTCCCTTAAACTGAGATGAATGACAATTTAATTTGGAGGAGGAAGACAATCTTGGGGAGGCAATGCTGGCAGCCAATTTGATGCTCCCTTGAAAACTAAATTAGGCAAACTTTGGAAGGACAGGTGGTTGGTACGACAATGAATGAGTCCTTTCTTCTGAACACCTTTTGTTTCACTGCTATCTCATTTTCCAGGTGTGGGCAAAGCATGGGCCTACTTTTAATTGATTTCTAATACATCCTAAGAAGTCTCACAACACCAGGTTAAAGTCCAACAGATTTGTTTGGAATCACGAGCTTTCAGAGTGCTGCTCCTTCGTCAGGTGAGTGATATATGCATCCTCCTCCCGGTGCAGATAAGGAAAGTCTGTCAGGATTTTCTTCTGTTGAGCTGCAGTCTAGTCCACAGCCTTAGCCTCCAGTTAAATGTTCCTCAACCTTCTCTGACGTGGAACTAGATAATGATCTAAGATCAAGGTGTTTTAATGGAACTCTTTAAGTGATAGAAGCATAAATCAAAGGGGACTGATATTTGAAGTAGAAGAACAGATGGTTTTGCAATTTAAGTTATAATAATGTTATGATTTAATGACATTGAGGGTTTACGAGTCCATCATTGCCATCCTGGAAAATGTACACGATGGCTTGGGTTTTGCAATCAGCAGTAAAGCCATGGGGGAATTCTTTCATTTGGAGATAAAGTGCTGTGGTGGGTGGGAAAGTGGAGTGTTTTTTGGTGGCTGGCAGGAAAAAAAACACCAAATCTTCCTGGGTGACACGGTGGCATAATGGTTAGCATTGTTGCCTCAGAACTCCAGCGATCTGCATTCAATTCCGGCCTCGGGTGACTGTCTCTGATCAGTTTTGCATGTTCTCCCTACGTCTGTGTGGGTTTCCTCTGGGTGCTTTGGTTTCCTCCCAGAATCCAAAGTTGATTGGCCAAATTAAAATTGCCCCTTAAAGTCAAGGGGATTAATAGGATAAATACGTGGGGTTACAGGTAGAGGGCAAAGGTGGGATTGTTGTTGGTGCAGGCTCGAAAGGCCGCATGTGCTGTAGAGATTTTATGGAACTTCCTGAGATATCTCAAAGGAGTGGCACTAAAGTAACTAAACTATCTATTTATTGTAGCTAATAAACAATGTATAAGTACAAGAAATGTGCTGCCGAGTACTGACACCAATGCTTCTACTTTTTCAAGAGGCTAAGGAAATTTGGCACATCAGCTATGACTCTCACCAACTCTTACAGATGCATCCTAGAAATCTTTCTTTCTGGTTGCATCACAGCTTACTATGGTTCCTGCTCTGTCTAAGACCGCAAGAAACTACAAAGCGTCATGAATGAAGTCCAATCCATCACGCAAACAGCCTCTCATCCATTGACTCTGTCTACACTTCCCACTGCCTCTGACAAGCAACCAGCATAACCAAGGACCCCACACACTCCAGACATACTCTCTTCCACCTTCTTCCATCAGGAAAAAAATACAAGTGTCTGAAGTCTGAAGGACAGAAGTAGAAAGTAGAAAAGGGTAAGGGGGGCGGGGAGAAAGGGTAGGGGAAGGGGGATGAAGTAGAGGAGGAGGAAGAAAGACGGGGCAGGGGAAGGAAAATGAAGAAAGACCATAAAGAAATAAAAGGTAGAGAATAGTAAAAAAATTAAATAAAATAGAATGAAAACAAAGGGGGTCTAAGTGGGGTGAAGCAAATCATCTGAAGTTGTTGAATTCAATGTTGAGACTGGAAGGCTGTAAAGTGCCGTCCAGTCTCAATCCTCTCAATCCTATTCTACATTTTACTTCCGTCCCATTCACCACCCCCCACCGACCCCCCCAGTCTGCCCCTGCTGCCCACCCCCCTACTCCCCCAACATCACCATCTGTCACAGTTTACAGCTTCTCTGCCCTTTGGATATTCACACCCTTTATTCCCTCTGTGGACAACTATTAGCAATCTTTTCTCCTGGCTTCTATGGCTGTGACTCATCTTTCATTCCCTCCCCCTGCAGTGTAAATAACTACCACTTTCTACGCCTTTCAGTTTTGACAAAGGGTCATCTGGACTCGAAACGTTAGCTTATTTCTCTCCTTACAGATGCCCCCAGATCTGCTGAAGTTTTCTCTTTTGGTTTCAGATCCCAGCATCTGAAATAATTTGCTTTTATCCAGCTAATTATGAACTTGGTATGAGGTTATACGCCTAAAGTTTAAAGTTTATTTATTAGTGTCACAAGTAGGCTTACTTTAACACTGGGATGAAGTCACTGTGAAAATCCCATGGTCGCCACACTCCAGTGCCTGTTCAGGTACACTGAGGGGGAATTTAGCATGGACAATGTACCTAACCTAATTATTTTCCATTCAGCAAGGAGATGCGTTTGTGATGGCTTTAGAGCATGACTAAGACTGTTTTAAAAAAAGCAAATTTTCAACAGTTCAATCATTTCTATTTTAATGTAGTACATTCTCCCAATCTCCCAGAAACTAGTTGATGTTTATCCGCCTCCTAATAAATGTCCAGCAAGAGATGGACGGACCTTTCAGGAAGATGATAAAAGAAGCTACTGAGGGACATCAGTGAAGTTCCTTTGGAATTCTAATCCCTTCAATCTGAAGATTGTGACACACAAAGACACACGGTCAACTTTTCTGACGTCACCTGCAGCTGGCATTCTCCAGTACCGCTGCAGTGAATGAGGATTTGGCCGAATTCTCTATTCTTGCCGGCAGCAATGTTGGGGCAAATGAGGCCGGATATTTCCTCATATAAACTGTCAGTGCAGGAATTCTAGTGGGGATTTCACATATGATTAAACAGCACTTTTGGGATGAGATGAACTGAATGTGATTACCCAAGGTTTGTGTTGAGAGCTGTCCGTATCTGCTCACGTGCTGGACAATATTAAATGACCAAACTAAGGCATGGACTAATTATTTTTCCCTTTTCAGTGAGCAATGTTGACAGGTGATTCACATCAGCACAGAGATTTAATAGTGGAAGATTGTAATGGTGAAATGGAATTGGGGTGAATAATGGTATCAATTCTTCTTGACACCATGGTGTGTTTCAGTGGCCAACTCGCAATAAATGCAAGCTTCCAGCTCAAGTCAAAACAAATCTTTGCTACTAAGGCCATTAGTAATGTTATTTGTAACTCCATGGCATGTTTGCCATTTCAGAGGTTTGCTGACCTCGTCGTTGCTAACCTAATACAGATCCATACCATTTATTTTAATTTTCTGTGACTAGTTTAGTCAGCAAAATTAATTTGTAAGAAGCACAGACTTATTGAACTACACATGAAGGTGAAAGTTATACCTTAATGATTTTCTCAAGAGGATATTTTTCAGAATATCAATGAAGTTTTTACTTCATTCTCACATTACTCACTTCCTGAAGAGTGCTCCCAAGGTTTAAGGTTAAGATCAAGTGCTAAAAAACTAGGAAATGTGCCTGAATAGTGCTCTGTGTTAAACACAGAGCTGCTTTGTGACTGACAAGAGTGCTGACTAATATAGAGGCTGATCTATCTTGTATTAGATTTTTCCTCAGTTCAGCACTGTACAAAGACCAAACAAAAAAAGGTAATTTATTTTTAATTACTTACTGCACTTTCCTTTTGTTGCAGTTCTGTTTCTATCAGATACTGGCTGCCTGCTTATCTTTCTAAAATAGCGGCTGCACACTTTCAGTGTTCGTAACAGCAATCCACCAAATTTCTGATACTTATAGATGCTACTGTAAGAGCCATTTTGCTTTACATTGTGCACTAATTCCCTAAAGTATCTTCAATAAAATAGAAAAGTTTTTGGTCATCTGTGTGACGTATCCTCAATTTACTGTTAATTATGGTACATGGCTGCTGTTGCAAGATAAAATTGCCATTCATTACTGCTGTTGACTGAATACACAACTTTGGACGCAAATGTAATTGAGTAATACCAGCTAACTTAGCCATCAATTACGTCAATTCATTGCCACTGAAGCTTGTGGAGGCCAGGTCACTGAGTGCATTTAAGACAGAGATAGATAGGTTCTTGATTGGTAAAGAGATCAAAAGTTAGAGGGAAAAAGTGGAGAATGGAGTTGAGAAACTTATCAGCCATGATTGAATGGCGTAGCAGACTCAATGGGCCAAATGGCCTAATTCTGCTCCTTTTTTTATTCATTCGTGGGACTTGGGCATTGTTGGCTGGCCAGCATTTATTGCTCCTCCCTGGTTATTCTTGAGAAGGTGGTGGTGAGCTGCCTTCTTGAATCACTACAGCACATATTCTGTGGGTTGGCTCACAATGCCACCAGGGAGGGAATTCCAGATTTTTGACCCAGCAACTGCAAAGGAATGGCGCTATATTTCTAAGTCAGGATAGTGAGTGGCTTGGAGCGGAACTTGCAGGTGGTGGTGTTCCCATTTATCTGCTGCCCTTGTCCTTCTAGATGGAAGTGGTGGAGGGTTTGTAAGATGCTGGCTAAGGATCTTATACCTTATGGTCTTATGGTCAATTGGTGGGCGGATTTATTTTGAATTGGATCTTTACCTTTCATTATATATTTTAATCTTACAAAGATGCGCACGTACATTAACGCTGCACTAGATTTAAGTTTACTGCTCACTTCTCTTTTATTTTTTCATGATGTCACTGTGTGTTAAAAACTGTTTTGCTTCAATGCCACATAGACTCAAAAGAAACCATACCATTGACATTCCGGAAGAAATTTAATTCCTGAGTTCAGGTGTGTCAAGGAATGGGATGGTGAGAATGGCAGATTATGGATGGAACCTGAAACTACTGAAGGAAATTGGCTGAGTCTTCTACTTGCCCCTTTCCCAATACAAAGAATGTTTTGGAGCAAGTCCGGAGGATTTCCAGTGCTACTTGGGAATTAAACCCATTACGCTCTCATTTTCTTTTGGAGGACAGTAGGCAACATGATGGATGGCACAGTGGCACAGTGGTTAGTACTGCTAATTCACAGCTCGAGGGATCTGGATTCAATTCCTAACTTGGGTCATTGCCTGTGTGGAGTCTGCATGTTCTCCTCATATCTGTGTGGGTTTCCTCCAGGTGCTCCAGTTTCCTTCCGCAGTCTGAAAGATGTGTTTAGGTGTATTAGTTATGCTAAATTCTCTCTCAGCGTACTGAAATAGGTATTGGAATGTGGTGATGAGGGAATTTTCACAATAACTTCATTGCAGTGTTAATGTAAGCCAACTTGTGACACTAATAAATAAATGAAACTAAAAACTCAAAAAACAGTAGATAACCAGTGGGATTTTTTTCTGACAATCAGCAATAGTTTCATGGTCATCAGCAGATTCTGAATTCCAGATTGTTTCTACTGATTTCAAATTTCACTGTCTGATGCTGCTGGATTAGTACCCTGGTCCCCAGAACATTAGCTGAGTTTGTGGATTAATAGTGGCAATACCACTAAGCCATCACCTCCCCAAAATGCAAATCCAAACCAGGCAACAGTGGGATCCGAACCCAGGGTCAATAAAACTTCATCAGAGCTCTGACAAAGGGTTATCTAGACTCAAAATGTTAGCTGTATTCTCTCTCCACAAATGCTGTCAGACTTGCTGAGATTTTCCAGCATTTTTCTGTTTTCACTTCCAATAAAATTCATGTTTAGCTGATTGCTGCTCCATCTGGGATCCATTCAGTTTCCACAAATGTTCATCCCTTTGAGGAGAAGAATGGTTTAACATACTGGAACCACAGATTTAGAGGCCGTTTTATTGACTTTTTTTTCTCATAACTGTCCTTGTAATTCCTTGAAGTAGCAGACCCAATAAAATGATCCTGAAGTTTTAAACTTCTTTCACTAAACTCTGTGCCCTGAGTCCAGCCAGCATATCTTCCTTGGCTAGTTGGGACTGCAGGTCACTTTGGTTGTGTTACTACCAGGGAAACTGAGCTAGACTCATTATCAAAGGTTAACTGACTCAGTTCTTGTTATTACAATTATGAATTAGCATATCTTTTGCTATCTACCACAAATTGGATTTATTTGCCATCACTGGTTGTAAAGTACAAAACCATTGACTTCAAAAGTACAATATGCTCCAAGACTGGATAATTTTCTCCTAAATTTTATGATATCAGGAACCATTCACGTGACTATTATTTCTAAATTTCATCTTCAGATTGAATGTATAAGAAAGGAATACTCAACTGAATTGACTACAAAATTTACAAATATTTGTCAACATACATTTTTTGTAAAATGATTATTTCCTATAAATTTTATACAATTTGTTGAAAATTAGTTTTAAACTTAAAACCCGCTTCCTCAGCTACACTCATGGAAATGCATTTGGATAAAGACCTTGAAGTATTGTATGACCAAATAAGCTGCTTCTGCTGCTTCCTGGATGGCTGGGGTGAAATTGAAAGGCTGGTAATTACTTTAGGGATTGTTCTTTGGCACAGTGACAGATGTAGCTCTTCTTGGGAGGAGCAAGTTTACACAATAGAATACACTTTCAAAGATGTATGAGCTGTGGTGCGTGTAGCTACTGCTGTCAAATCTGCGATCTATCCTCAAGACGCGGACAGGTTAGATATTCCAGATCTCTGTATAATTCACGACTGTTATGACTGATATTGTCAAGCCTTATAATTATGCCTCAGTAACCACGAATCAATTAACACTGGTCACCACAATCAAAAGAAAATGGAAACATTGACAAGTGCAGCAATTGGGGTGAAGGGAGACTTGTTACATTGCACCTGTACCCTGAGGCAGAACAAATGTCACATTCTGTTTAACTATTGTCACATCGGTGTTATGGGGGAAGGAAAATAGCAAGAAATTTGAATTAGATTATTTACATGGGCTTTATCTGAGTCAAATTGATCCATAGTCGGTTCAATACACAGAATGTACATAGCTTTGCTGTACCATTATTTTACATTTTAAAGCTGAGGAGGGAGAAAAGGAGAGCGGGTAGGATTTTCCAGCTGCCCTCACCCCAAGCCCAGAAAATCTCACCCGAGGTCAACAGACCTTTGCATGGCTCGTGTCCTGCCCCGTACGATTCCTGTGGTGGGCAGGACTGGAAAATGTTATCCAGAGAAAGAGAGAGACAAGCATTCCATAGAAGGAAAGGCTTGCATTTATTCAGCATCTTTTGCGACTTTGAGAAGGCCCACGATGTTTTACAGCCATTGGCAGCCACTGAACTACTTTATGAAGAGAAGTCAGTGTCGTAATGTAAAAATAGTCATTTTGTGCACTCACAGAAAGCAGATATTTGGAACACATCAGCAATAAATAAATTACTGGTTTATCCACATTTAGATGCTGGCTGAAGAATAACCAATAGCTGGTACACTTGGAGAAATCCCAAGTTACGACTTCAAACAGTGCCATTGAATCTTCTATGTCTACCTGAGAGAACAGACTAATTATAAAGCACCTCTGACAGTTCAGCATTTACTCAGCACTGCAGTGGAATAGATTGGAAAATATGAATGCTTCCAAGCAACTATTTGAAATCCATGCTGAAAGAAACTTTTGAGTAGCTAGTCTTCTCACTGTTTTTGCCGACTAACATTGTAAAATCTAATCGTGAGGATGTAATGGTGCATACTCACAGACTGCATCAGGAGCACAAAAGATATTTATCAATAAGGAATTACCAATTGGTGCCAATGCTCCATCAAGGGGCAATGCAAGAAATTATGGCAGGAAGGCAGACCTCATTTCCGTGTTCAATTAATGATCCCTTGACTATACACGAAGAGATAGAATTTTTGCTGATATTCAGGCTAATGTTCGATCATCAATGAATCTGCCTCCAAATCTATGATTCATTTGAATAGCAGAACAGGCTCAAAATGTATGTTTCCCACTTGCCCTAATCTCTATATGTTTTCTACAAGTCTTTTGCCAAAGGTAGGACTCTGCCCCCCGGGGTGATTATCCACTCTCTGTCCATAATTGGTCCCTCAAGCCAGGTAACTCTATCCTGCTGTGTTGTCCTTCAAGGGAAAACCACCACAATGACCAATTTCAAAAAAATGTGAATTTAACGCAAGAAGCAGTTAAACTAAGCGGTTCAAAATTAGAATTCCAGAGGTGGGAACAAATAAAGACTTGAGGAATAAAAAGATAAAATGATTGATTCAAACAATCAAATGAACACCGAGGGGTCTTTGCAATGAGATTGGAATTGCTGCCTTGAAAACAATTCAATTCTTCTGTGAAGTATTTTGCATTTAAATGTTTTAATGCATATATTTGTATTCATAAGCACATCACTTTATGCATGACCGGTTGAGTTTCAATTTTCAAAGCTATTGACCTATGACTGTAAATATCTACAACTTAAGGGAATTGTTAGTTTTTAATGTAGTTTTTCCAGCAGTTTGAAATAATCGGAGATGTGAAACACGTATGATCTGGAGTCAAATTCAGACAAGATAATTGAGAATACATAAATCCAATTTACACAAAATACAGGATTAATGTTGTCACTATATAAAACTGGAAGAAAGGATGTAGTGTATTTGAATCAATTGTTCCTCCACTAAGCTGCATTTTCTTATTGTGCAAATGTCTGTAAAATTCTTGAAGCTCCATGAATGATAGTTAAAGATTTTGAGGTGGTAAAGATTAATTAGAATTTCAAATTGGACGTATACTAGGGGTGGCACGATGGCACAGTTGTTAGCTCGATTGCCCCATATCCATTGTCATTCTTCAATCTCATCGTGACACAGGGCAGCACGGTGATTAGCACTGCTGCCTTACAGCAGGGACCCAGGTTCGATACCCAGCTTGGGTCACTGTGTGCCTGGAGATTGCATGTTCTCCTTGTGTCTGTGTGAGTTTCCTCCTGAGTGCTCCAGTTTCCTCTCAAGTCCAAAAGTATGCTGGTTAGGTGGATTGGCCATGCTAAATTCTCCCTCAGTGTACCCGAACTGGCACTACAGTGTGAAGACTAGGGGATTTTCATTGTAATTTCATTGTGGTGTTAATGCGAGCCTACTCGTGACACCAATAAATAAACTTTAAGCACATAGGCTCACATATTTCCTTCACTGTTCTATTATCAGACGATAATCATCCATCCAGTGTCCTCTTCATAGAATCATAGAATCCTTTCAGTGCAGAAGGAGGCCATTTAGTCTGCACTAACTACAGCCCCACCCAAGTCCTATTCCCATCTATTTACCCTGCTAATCCCCCTAACACTAAGGGGCAATTTAATAAGAACCAATCAACCTAACCCGCACATCTTTGACTGTGGGGGGAAACTGGAGCTCCTGGAGGAAACCCATGCAGACACGGGAGAATGTGCAAACTCCACACAGACATTGATCCAAGGCCGGAATTGAACCCGGGTCCCTGGCACTATGAGGCAACAGTGCTAATCACTGTGCCACCGTGATGCCCCTTCATGATCTTCTTAGGCTATATCCTCAGACACGGACCATCTCATCCAAAACCCTGTGACAAGCAATGCTTCCCCCGCAAATTGTTGCTCACCTATTTTTCAAGTTTGCATTCAATAGCTCCTCATCCTCTATTGTAATGAATTTTTATCCAGGATTTGGAGTTGGAGGTGGCAAGGGATTGGGAGAAATTTCCAGGATGGGGTGAGTAGATAGAATATGGCTGCAGGAGTGGAGGTTCTGTGATTATATGGTTACATAAAGCCAGTTACAGCACCAAAGGCATTTATTCAGCCCATCAAATCCATGTTAGCCCTCTGGACAATACAGTTAGTCTCATTTACCACAACTCTAGAAATCTTTATGCTATTACTTATGTAACTCTCCTTTGAAAACTGCAGTTGAATTGGCCTCCATCAATTACTCAGATGGTGCATTGCAGATCCTAACCAGTCGCTGCGTAACTTTTCCTCATGTTGATTTTGGTTCATTCGCTAATCCACTTAAACCTGTGCCCTTTGGCTCGTAAACCTTCCACCAATGGAACAGTTCTCTCCATCTACTTTGTTTAGACACTTCATGATTTTGAATTCTTCTATCAAACTTTCTTTCAACATTCTTTGTTTTAAAGGAGAACAAGCCCAGATTCTCCAACCTATCCGCAAAACTTTCAATCTGCAACATTCCTATGCTTTTGCATCTTCCTTTGGGCCTTCATCCTTTCTAAAGTGCAACGCCCAGAATTGGAATTAATATTCCATTTGAATTTGAACCTGCATTAGGGAAAGTTTCATCATAACTTCCCTACTTCTGAACTTAATTCCTCTATTGAAGTCCAGGATCCTTAGTTTTTTTAAAAGAGAAACAATTTTATCAAACTTGGTTAGAATGTGATTCAGTGGGTGGGGGGAAGTAATACTGGGGTAGGGGGGACGAGGAGGGAGGATGACAGGGCTCATAGCGGGATTGGTGATTGATGATGGATCAGGAAGATCAGGGTGGTTTGGGAAAGATTGTGTGGGGGATAGGTACCATTTGTAGCTCAGCTTGTTGGGCTTGGGAGGAAATGTTTCTGCACCGCCCCCCCCACACCCCCTCCCCCCCAGGTCCACCAACAGTACAGTAATTGCATCCACTTTGCAATCCAGTCTTTCATCTATCTACCAAGTTAGCTTAAAGCAAGAAAACCTGGCCAACATGAGTTAAAAATTGTTACAATGTAGGTACACAGTTTCATTAAAATGTTTCAATGACTGCCCCAGCTCCTAACATTAATTTGGATTCCTGCTATTTCATATGGGGGTGAGTTCAAGGCAAGTTAGGCTCATGTTAGAACATCTTTAGTATTTCTTATTCCCACTTGATGTGCTTTTTGAAGGTGAAATTTATCCGTTCATATCTCAGTTTAGGCTACATTTTTACAAACTGGGCGGCACGGTGGCACAGTGATTAGCATTACTGCCCCACAGGACCAGGGACCTGGGTTTAACTCTGGGCTTGGGTCACTGTCTGTGTGGAGTCTGCATGCTTTCCCCATGTCTGCAAGGGTTTCCTCCAGCTGTTCTGGTTTCCTCCCATAATCCAAAATGTGCAGGATGGATTGACTGGCCATGGTAAATTGCCCCTCAGTGTCCAAAGCTGTGAGGGTTAGGAGGATTTGAGGGATAAACACAGAGTTATGGGGATAGGATCTGGATAAGATGCTCTACTGGAGAGAATCAGTGCAAAGTGGAGGACAATGGTCTAGTGATATTATTGCTAGATTATTAATCCAGAAATCTGGTTAATGCTCTGAGGACTTGGATTCGAATCCTGCCATGGCAAATGATGGAATTTAAATTCAATTAAAAAAAATCTGGAATTAAAAATCTATTGATGGCTACGAAACAAATTGGCAAATAAACCCATCTGGTTTATTAAGATCTTTTAGGGAAGGAAGTCTGCCATCCTTACCTGTCTGGCCTACATGTGGCTCCAGAGCCAGAGCAATGTGATTGCTTTCAACCGTTCTTCAAGGGTAACCAAGGATGGACCATAAACACTGGCCATCCAGCAATGCTTATGTACCACACAAATGAATAACAAAGAAAGAGACTTGATGGGCCAAATGACCTGCTTTTGCACTGTAGGGATGATATGATTTTCAAGTTCCAGGTTAAATCCACAACTTCAGAGACACGGATGTATCAATGAAACCAAGCTGACGCTTCAGATAAGCTAAGCAATTTACTTTTCTCGGAAAATGTTTTTATTCTTTTAAACCTCCTGGGAATGTCTTTCTCTTCCTTCTTCGTCTTCAACCAAGACCTTCATTGCTGTGATCATCAACTTTTGGAAAACACTAAACATATGAAGCACAAAGCCAGGGATAAGATTTTCCAGTAAATGTTTTTTCTTCTTTTAAATAGATCGGACAAAGGTGATGTTTTCTGTACAGAAGCACAGCGTTCGAGAAAAAAAAACTCATCAAATGTACAATTGAGGTTAAATTGGTTTCTCCCCATCTGTCTATCTCCTTTGAATGCTCCAGCGAAACAAGTTGCTCTCGGGGGGCATCAGTCTGATAGCTTGAATCCTAAGACCAGGAAAATGCTGATGTTTAATTCCTCTGCTTTATGTAACATGGCAAAATAAAAGCACGTTTCACACTCTGTGGGCTTTCTAAAGTGGTTTGCAACCAATGAATTACTTTTGAAGTTTAGTCGCTGTTTCTTAACCACAGCCAAATAGTGCACAGTTAGATCCCGCAAACAGCAGTGACATAAATAACTAGATAATCTATTTAAGTGGTGCTGGGTGAGCAATAAATGTTGGCCAGGACACAGTTGGGGGCGGGGTGAAGTCCCTTGGCCATAACTTTAATTGTGATACCATACATTATGCTAAGCAAATAGCAGTAAAGTGAATAGCCATATGTGTGATGGTTTACTAAGTGTGCGTTGCATGCTATTTCCAAGTAATGTTTTCCCATCATGCTACTTGGGGACATTTGTTCCTCTCCACTTTGAGCCAAGGTGAAGAGAATAAACAAATAGGAGGTTGAGTTATAATTAACTATATGATAAATGTATCCAAAGGGAGCTGAACTTCTCTCCTGTTGGTAGCTTCATGGTGGCAGGGGAATGTTGCGCTATGTTACGCTGTCCTACTGATGTTTCCTCCCAGGGTGGGAATGAAACGTACAGAGTGGGTTAGATAATATCTTTTCTGACAGGGCTACTGCCACTGGCAAGGAAACGAAAAGACTCAGACAAAAGCAAGTTACAGGAATCTGAATCTGAAACAAAAAATGCTGGAAAATCTCAGCAGGTCTGACAGCATCTGTGGAAAGAGAATGGAACTAATGTAGCAAGTCAGGATGACTTTTGTCAGAGCCGAGTTCTTGAAATAAAAGGACCCAACTGCTTTCCGAAAACTGACAGCCCAAGAGGCCTTGCAGAACAGTAGCCTAGGGAGAAGGCACCAAATAGTCTTATTCACCTATGACACTGTCAATGATTAATGCCAGGACCCAAAGAATTGTAATAATGATGAATCATCCCATATGAGGGAAGGTAGCAGAAGTTGGGAGCTGGATCTTTGTGACTCCAAGGACCACCAAATAGTACAGGAAGGGATTGAACGATCACTTAAGATAAATCAAGTTACCATTTCCAATCTTTATACTTCACCATTAAGGCAACCTTCAGTCAGGGTGATCAACCATTATTTGTTTTATGTTTTTTTTTGGTTTGATACTTTTGATTTATTATAGTCACATGTATTAATGTAGAATGAAAAGTACTGTTTCTTGTGCACTGTAAAGACAAAGCATACCATTCATAAAGAAGGAAAGGGGAGAGTGTACAATGTAATGTTTCAGTCATAGCTAGGGTGTCAAGAAAGATCAACTTAATGCGAGGTGGATCCTTTTCACCAAAGAAAGAAGTAGAAGAGTAAATGTCCGGGCTGCGAGGGGCTTTGATTAGGCTGGCTGTTTTGCAAGTGTAGACAGAATCAGTGAATGGGAGACTGGTTTGTGTGATGCATTGGGCTGCATTCATGACCTTTTGTAGTTTCTTGTGGTCTTGGACAGAGCAGGAGCCTTACCAAGCTGTGATACAACCAGAAAGAATGTTTCCTATGATGCATCTGTAAAAATTGGTGAGAATCGAAGCTAACATGCCAAATTTCCTGAATATGTTTTCCTTCATTCCTTATGGGATTGTTTAACTTTTGAGGCAACTATCCCATGTCCTTGGTTAAATGTTGTTTCAGAGTTATATGAATTAGGAGCAGAAGTAGGCAACTCAGGCCCTTGAGCCTACTCCTCCATTCAACTCGGACATGGCTGATCTGATTGTAACCTCAATCCCACAGTCCTGCTACTCCTGATAATCTTTCAACCCCTTGTTAATCAAGAATATCTCCAGCTCCACTTCAGAAAAAAACTTTCAAAGACTCTATTTCCATTGCCTTTTGAGGAAGAGAGTTCCAAAGACTCACTGAGAGAGAGAAAAAAAAATCTCCTTGTCTTTATCTTAAACGAACAGACCCTTATTTTTAAACAGTGACCTCTAGTTCCAGGTTATCCAACAAGAGGAAACATCCTCCCTACATCCATCCTGTCAAGGCTCCTTAGGATCTTAAAACTTTTGATTAAGTCATTTTTTTTTACTCTTCTAAATTTTGGAAGCTATAACCTCAACAAGTCCAAATTTGCCCATTCTGCAGCACTGACTCCTTCAAAGAACTTGGTTAAGTGATTTCCCTTTTACAAAACCATGCTGCTTTTGCCTGGTTGCTTAGACTTTTTTCTGAGTGGCCTGCTATAAGATCTTTAGTAATAATTTTGAACATAAACGTTAGGCTAACTGGCTTGTTGTTTCCCGCTTTCTGTCTCTCTCCCTCCTTTTTTGAATGAAATTATTATACTTGCTATTTTCCAATCTAATGGAATTGAAGTCTAAATTGGACAAATGTGAAATTTTCCATTTAGGCAGGAAGAAGAAAATAGGTGCTTATTATGTGACAGATAGCAGAGGTCTGGGTGTACCCCTGCCTGATGGCATGGGATATCTTCAGTGAGAAATCCCATTGACAGTGGTAGGGTTAGAGAATCCAGCCAACAGCGCACCGCTTTCCACCACCAAGAAACACGCAGCAGGGAGGCTGAAGAATTTTGCTCAGTCTATTTATCATTTCCCATATTAATATCTTTCCCTCTTGCCCAGTCTTGTTGGTCTACCACATCTTCCCAAATTTGATTCCTTGCCCCCTGTAAAACCCTCTTTATTTCCCTAGTTATACATCTCACTAGGACTGCAGGTCCCTGCAAAGTTTATCTGTGTACAGATAAACAACCATACAGATCCCACTTTCCTTAATATTGGTGCCAAAAAGCCAATATTTAAATCACCACTCCTAAAAAAAGTTTTCTGTCTGTGTTCTGAATTGCTATGTACCTTTGAGGCATTAATGCAGATTTCTGACAGTGGAATATAGGTTTCTTTAACATGCATTTTCAGATAGTTTATGACTAATTATCCTTTCCTTCTAGGGGACTACTTATGGCATTGGACTTTGCTATAATTTTGAAAAGAGGACAGTGCAGATAAATTGGATCCCAGATTGCCTTCTATAATTTTTAAAAAGCATAAATATTCTATATGTTACATATCCCTAATTTTTCTGATATTTACCAGCTTCAGAGCATTCTTTTCCAATCCACATTGAGGCTAAATCTAAAATTGGCCACCAGATCTAATTAAGAATCAACACTTGTGGCTGTGTGTCTGTTACAAAGGAAATGGAGATGGTGTAATTATTCTCCTCAGAACAGAAAATGTTAAGGGAAGATTTGATAGAGGTGTTCAAATTTATGATGTATTTTGAAAAAGCAGACAGTAAGAACTATTCTTAAGTCTGGGGGGAGAGGCAGTAATCTCTGGATAGAGATTCAGGACTACTGGCACAGGAACCATTGGAGTCACGGAGATTTTACACAGAGGTTTGCTGTGGAAGAAATATTTTGCCTGAAAGTATTATGGAAGCAGATCAAACAGAAGCTATCGTTATCAACTCACGTTAAGTTAATCTTTGTCTACACTCTAGCTATGATTGTAACACTACATTCTGCACTCTCTTCTTTCCTACTCCATGAACGGTATGCTTTATCTGTATAGCATGCAAGAAATAACATTTTTCACTGTATATTAATACATGTGAAATAATAAATCAAATCAACTCAAAGCAAAATATTAGAATGTCAGATGTCGGAGGGAAATTTCTTGTCCTGTCTGCCATGGGAATTGTAGCAGTTGTTGGGGGGAGAGCGGGAAACAAAAATCTATTGACCTCAGGTGGGATTTTCAAGTTTTGGGGCAAAGACGGTTAGATAACTCCAACCATATACTTTAAAAAAGGTAGTATTTGCTAAGCTGTGGGGAATGGGACTATGACATAGCTGTTTCAAAGAGACATCACAGTCAAAAAAGGGGTGAAATGGTCTCCTTCTGTGTTATATGACTTTATAACAATGTCATCTCCTGGCTATTATAATGATACATCTGTTATTGCAGCTGATAATGAGGCATATGATCCAAATGAAAATTTAAAGCCAATACTTTGAGAGTTAATCGTTTCCAAGTTCATAGATAAATGTAGTAAGGTGAATAAATCGGAATTTTTATCATTCTCATTAATTAAAAATTCTTAACGTTCAGTGACTTCAATCCTTAGAGATTAGATTTTTGAGTTAGTCTCATAAATACTTCCAGTTTGTTAAAGTCATCTGCAGTTCATCCCATTACACTGAATCGAAATATGAAAAATTACAAATTCTCTGGAGTGCACTTGGCCAAAACTTGCTTCACATTGCATTCCAGAAAATATTTTGCAGTGCATTTTGTTGTAAGTTATGCATGATTTTAATTGAACTTCTTGAATCCAATTTTTTCTTCATGCTTCCTTCAAATCAACTGAACTTTTTGAGTCTAGATGTATCATGAAGTAATTTAAATATTATATTCCACACAATCGATAACTGTTGTTTGCAGCGTGCAGCATATGGGAAACTTTTTTTAAGAATGCGTTTAGCTACTTGCTTATTTTCTCCATATTAAGGAATCGCGGTTAATGGCCAAGGTTCAAATTGCAGGATAGCATCTAGTTTGAATAGAATAAGAACGATGAGGTAAATCAGAACATAGTGATGAAGTGATGCCAAACTTAGATTCTAAATGATCTTAAGGAGAAGGAAATAGGATAGTGTAATGCAGATAAGTGACTGAGAAGTTGAACATGGAGGTTAATCAGCTCCACATGCCTATGCAGTCATCTGACATGTATAGAAAAGTAGCCGATTTGGAACGGGTTGTGTGCTTGAACTGCGGGATAATGCTTGACTGTAGCTCTAAAGATTATCATAGAATCATAGAACCCCAACAGTGCAGAAGGAGGCCATTCGGCCCATTGAGTGTGCACCAACTACAATCCCACCCAAGCTCTAGTCCTGTAACCCTACATATTTACCCTGCTAATTCCCCAACACTAAGGTCAATTTAGCATGGTCAATCAAATTCTTTGGATTGTGGGAGGAAACCAGAGAACTCAAGGGAAATCCATGCAGACATGGGCAAAATGTGCAAACTTTCCACAGGCTTCTGATCCAATCTTGGTTCCTGGCACTGCGAGGCAGCATTGCTAACCACTGTGTCACCATGCCATTCCAAAATGCCCAAATGGGATCGTTCTCAGAAATCTGTGTGAGCATCATGATCATAGAAGAATATCTACAGCATAAAAGGAGGGCATTTGGCTCATCATGTCTCCACCAACTCTCTGACAAACTATTTTCTTAAGGCCCTATTCCTATAACTTCATGTATTTACTCCACTAATCCCTTGACCCACATACTTTTGGAAATTAAGGGGCAATTTAGCATGGTCAATCCACCTAACCTGCACATCTTTGTATTGCGGGAGGAAACCGGATGAGACAGTGCTGCCAGCATTGGGCCGGAGCCATCAAAAAGGGCTGAGAACATTGAAGGCATCCTCATAACTAATTCTCTTACACAGATCCCACTTTCCTTTCATTTCCCATTTGCCAGCTGCTGGCGGTGTAAACATGCATTTCCTAAATTTCACTGCCCTCCTTCATCACAAGCTGGCTTTTCTGCCTTTCCACTTTCAGACACCTAAGAAGTTCCAGCAGACCAGATTGCAGAAGAATACCTAAAAGAGAATAATGAGGAAGACAGATAGTCCCTTGATTTTACACTTGAGCCATCAACTTAGTTACTGGTACTGTGTATGTCTTAGAGAATAGATTTGAGGTGGATTCTGTGAAATCCCAGGCTCAAGTACGCTTCAGCCAACACAATCATAAATATAACGCAAATGTCAACTGGCTGGTGGGTGAGATCAGAAATGCATTCTGTTACCGAGAAATTGAGCTTCAATCGATTAGGCCACCGAAGGACATTGATGGGTACACACATCAAAATATTTGACGTATTTGTATATGAACAGTTTCAGTCTCCTTATTTAAGGAAAGATATTTCAATGAAGACAATTCAGATTGCTGGAAAGGAGAGATTGTCTTATGAGCATACTCAACTAAATACAACTCAACTAATTGGAATTTAGAAGAATGAGAGGTGATCTCACTGAAACAGGTAAGCTTGAATTTTATCACTGCTCACGTCAGTAGGATTTTCCCTCCCCACTGCAGAGGATGGAAGTTTGGCTGGGCATCAAATTCTCCAATCTTGCTGCAATGGGAAAGTGGTCTAAATGGCAGGTAAGGTCATACTGGTAGGATTCTTAAAGGCTTGACAGAGTAAATTCTGGGAGATTGGTGCCCCTCAGGAGAGAATTTAGGACCAATTTAGTCTGCTGAATTTTCTGTTCCATCCCGCTACAATTAACATCGCAACAGGATTAGAAAATCATACCTCTTGTTGTATTTAAGTCTGAGATGAATAGATGTTTGATCAGTGAAGTAGTTGAGGCAAACATTCTCTTAGACATGAGTTTGTAATCTGGTAGTTAGCAGGTTTGAACAAAATCCTCCTCAGCGAAGTGTAGGTACTTCCTTATTGAAATTCAGGAGTAGGAGAAATGCTACCTGATTACCGTGGGGCGATTGACCTCATATTGTGAATCCTTCTCT
This sequence comes from Sphyrna mokarran, assembly GCA_024679065.1. Classification (NCBI taxonomy): domain Eukaryota; kingdom Metazoa; phylum Chordata; class Chondrichthyes; order Carcharhiniformes; family Carcharhinidae; genus Sphyrna; species Sphyrna mokarran. The sequence goes on along the minus strand of JAGIQG010000008.1, from coordinate 19,397,607 downwards.
CTTCTTCTTCTCTTCCATCTTCTATCAGCTTGTCCTACTCTGCCTGGTCTCTGCTCATTTCGTTAGTCATGCTCCACTCCAAGAGGAAGGTCTACCAGTTTACACGTGTCCGCAAGCAACTGGTCTTTTTTGCGGAAGTCTTGAAGTCAGCATCTGCCACTTTTGAAACTTGAAATTGTGGAAGGCACCAGAAAACTATAGACCGTTAGCAATACCCTGAAGAAATCACCTGGCAACTAACTTGTAAATAGTTAGTGATCCCTTTAAAAAAACCTTTGCTTAAATTGTCCAGTTCTGTCCACTGCGAGAATTGCTGCACGTCTGATGGACAATTGATCATGTCCATTGACCTCAAACAGTTTCCAGTGTGGGGGCAAGTAGGACAGGAAATCCTGTCCCTAGTGTTTGAGGCAGGACCTACCTGTGCTTAACACCTATTCAGCTATGCAAGGTTGAGGGAGAATGGCAGTGGAGCACTAAGCTCTAAAATGGAAACATTCATGCGAAATAAACATTGAACACCAACTGATGTCACAATCTGTCTGTTGTACATATTCGCTGTGGATGCGTGCTGAGTGTGGGCTGACTTGTGCTCAGGTGATAAGACCCTGGCTAAGACACTCTGTCGGAGTGGTCGAATGGGCCTCCTTCTGTACCATGGCATTGTACGAAAATTCCCGTCCTTCATCTCCCTTGGCATTCAGTGTGATTTGCTGCACAAATGGGCAACCAAAAATTGAGTGCTAGCTTGTCCAGTTTCTCAATCTCATATTTTCCTCTTGTTTTGTTTGCAGTGAATGCTTGATTCAATCAATTATTGTCAACATTGCTTTTAAGCCAAACATTTTCATGACTGACGTGTTGTCCACTTCTGGGACATTTTTGGCCATCCATATTGTTGTTTTGGACATCATGAGCGCTGCTGACACAATTTGACATCATGCACTTCTGAATGGTGCTGTGGGTTCCCGATCACTGACAGCAAGAACTTTCAACAAAGAGTGCAGTTTATCCACTGACTCAGCAGCCACTTCAACTCGTATGCTCTGCCCGTGCTCTCGAGGATAACTCCCACGATCTTGCCCGCCGACCTCTTTTACAGTCCACACCTTTATGTCCTCGCGTGGCCACTCAGTCAATATCTTCCCTGTTTTGCTGGGACATCCGGCGACATGTGTGCAATAGGAAACTATGTACAGGTCATCGTGTAGCAAATAAGTTAAACGAGCTAATGATGCATAACTATTAACATATACAGTGAGGCATGGAGTGAACTGTTGCAGCTGTGCAAAGCTCTAATGATGCACTTTTTCAGACTTCATTAGAAAGCTGAGATGGTTTCAGTCTGACTGCCAGCCATGGTGTTCAGCAGTATTCATCCTGATAATGATCACAAATGTGACAATGAATTAGATTTTCCAGCAGTGCTAGCCTCAAAACTGTAAAATCCCATGAGAGATCAATGGACACTTCCATGGTCTGGCCCTTGCCCGCTATAATTCCCATGGCAGGCAGAATGGGAAAATCCACCCCCATGTGCATGGAAAGCCTATTTCTCCCTTCCTTCTGCAGCTACTAGTCATATTTCCTCTTTTCTACTTGCAACATTGAGACCTCACAATCTTGGGGTCCACACTTTCTGCTTATGCTTTTCCAAGGATTTTCTCTATCAACGAATGCCAAGCTTGCTCCAGCCACAATGTGCTTCCCTGGTGCAAGCTACATTTAAGCAGTGCTAGCCCATCATGATATAGGCTCATAAGTTCATAAGATATAGGAGCAGGATTAGGCCATTCGGCCTATTTGATCATGGCTGATATGCTCCTCGTCCGCATTTTCCTGCCTTCTCCCTATAATCCTTCAACACATTAATTAAAAGTCTGTTGAACTCCTCCTTAAATTTACTCACTGTCCCAGCATCCACTATACTTTGGGGTAGCGAATTGCACAGATTCACAACTTTTTGGGAAAAATAGTTTCTCCTGAACTCAGTTTTAAATTTGCTACCCCTTATCCTAAGATCTGTCATCCTAGAATGCCCCACAAGAGGAAGCATCCGCTCCTCGTATACTTTATCCATAATTGGCAATTGGCCCCCTTTCTAATGTATTTTGATTTAGTTTGGTTTGATTTGATTTATTATTGTCCCATGTATACAGTGTAAAGCATCGCTCCTTGTGCTCTATATAGACAAAACATACTGCTCATAGAGTACATGGGGGAGAAGGAAAGTACAGAATGCAAAATTTAGTGTTACAATCATAACTAGGGTGCAGAGAAAAATCAACTCAATATAAGGTAGGCCCTTTCAAAAGTCTAATGGCAGAAAGGAAGAAGCTGTACTTGAGCCGGCTGGTATGTGATCTCAGACTTTTGTATCTTTTTCCCGATGGAAGAAGGTGGAAGAGAGAATGACTGTAGTGTGTGGGGCACTTGACTATGCTGACTGCTTTCCTGAGACAGCGGGAAGTGTAGATGGAGTCACTTGATGGGAGGCAGATTTGCGTGATGGACTGTGCTTCGTTCACTACCTTTTATAGTTTCTTGTGGTCTTGGTCAGAGCAGGAGCCATATCAAGCTGTGATACATCCGGAAAGGATGCTTTCTGTGGTGCGTCTGTAAAAGTTGTTGAGAGTCATAGCAGACATACCGAATTTCCTTAGACTCCTGTGAAAGTGGAGGCAACAGTGGGCTTTCTTAACTGTGTTTAGTCAATGTGTTAATGCTGACCAAATAATCAGGCAGCAATAAGTTGGAATGTTGCCTGAATTGCAATGGTAGGGGATATTTGTGCATCATGATCCCCACACTCATTTCTAAGGGCTATCTAATTCATTCCCACAGTGAATATACACACTGTTCAGCTCACGTTGTCTTTCCTGGCTCAGCCACTTTCCCTAAGCAACAGTATTAAAAGAATCAAGTTAATATTTTGTCTCAAATGTTTACAAAATGATTTGACTTCAGATTACATTGCCGGAATACATCTCGGGAATTAATCTATGGGAAAGCTACCATGTAAATAAGTTGTTGTTGTGGGACTTTTCTAAAAATAAGTAATGCTAAAGTATAGGTTGATATAGGCTGAATCTGAATTTGTGCACACACTCAATCACTTTACTCCGATGTTATCAGAAGCCGTATGAAAAATGTTCTGTATGCTGTGTCAGCATGCACTGCCACATATGTATTTCATTTGCAGCAGCATTTTCAGTTATTCACTATTTCAATGAGTGCAATCCATATTCAGATTCAGCTCTGAAGTGTGCGCGTAGTACAAACCAAGTTTAAGGGCCAGATGTATTGCCCGGGGGTCAGTTCCTTTTGTTGACTGTGAACATGATGTATGTGCAACTTAGACTGGTGGGAATTTTGATGTAAACCTTATACACCAGGGACGAGGCATAGTTTATCCAAATGAAATTGATTTGAAGATGAAGTTAAGATGATGGAATAGGTGAAAATGGAAAGGGTTGGAGTTAAAGTGGGAGCCCTCTTGCTCTACTCAAATGAATTGTGTGCAGGATCTTAATCAAAGCATTTGTATCAGAAATCTGTCAGAATACAGGGTTTTGTTTAATGTACCAGTTGAATTAAGTATGGCCAAGATATTAACAGGAAGGCCAGACCAGCATGGACAATAAATAAATCTGGAAAATGAGGGGATAAAAACATGGAAACACCTGACCAGTAGTAGCATTATATCTTTAATTAGGCATAATAAGCCTCTTTGGACTATTATTCAGCAAACCCTTTTTGCAACTTTAGTTACAATGATAGAGCCTCGACAGTGCCAAAGGAGGCGATTTAACCCATCGAGTTTGCACTGACCACAATCCCATACAGACCCTATTCCCTTGACCCCACCTATTTACCCTGCTAGCCCCCCCCGACACGGCCAATCAGCCTAACCTGCACAACCTTGGACTGTGGGAGGAAACTGGAGCACCTAGGGAAAGCCCTCGCAGACATGAGGAGAATGTGCAAACTTCACACAGACAGTGACCCAAGGCCGGAATTGAACCCAGGTGCATGGCATTGTAAAGCAGCAGTGCTAACCACTGTGCTACCATGCCAGTTTTAATTAAAGATTCAAACTCATTGGAATGGAAATTCATGTCATGCATGTAAAGCAGGGGCATGGATGAGTGGAATCTTTTATTCAAGATAACATGGAAATATATATCAAATGAGTATTTTAACCCCTGGCAAACAAATTCAGTTTTCATTAAGTGTTTCATTCTTTGCATCTCGCTATATTTCACCACTTCTCTGTATTATTCACCCTCCACACACAGTGATGATATGGTATTTTCCACCTTTGTAAGGAGACAGATGAGCCTGTTTGAATGCTGCTGCATTACCATAAAACATGGTGTATAAATCCACACAGCATATAAGGTGACCCCATTTTTCAAGCCCTAATACTTGCATGTGCCTGATGTGGTCCACCTCCCCCTCTCACTATTTTCAGCCACGGCATACTGTACCTGCACAGTAGCCAGTCTCAGTCCTTCACTCCGCATGTTTTGCTCACTTGTACCTTATAACTGGGCACTTAGGTATCAAGCTAGTATTACGGGTCGTGTGCTGAAGATGCACAGGAGGTTAAGACACCTCTCACTCTTCACATCAGATGCTGAGGACATCTTAAAATGTTGACCACTCGTAACTTTATTATAAAGCGATTCACTGGGTGGCACAGTGGTTAGCACTACTGCCTCACAGCCAGGGAACTGAGTTCAATTCTAGGTTTGGTTCACTGTTTGTGTGGAGCCTGCACAATCCCTGTGAGTTTCCTCTGGGTGCTCTGTTTTTCTTTTCCCATAGAGGCAGGATGTGCTGGTTAGGTACTTTGGCCAGGCTGAATTCTCCTTCAGTGCACCCCAACAAACACTGGAACATGGTGACTAAGGAATTTTCAGAGTAATTACATTGCAGTGTTAATGTAAGCCTACTTGTGACACTAATAAAATTAAAAGAAAGCTTTTAGGCCTGGCATATAAGTCAACCCTTGTTTTTGGAAGGATCCTATTGAGACTCATAAGGTCAACTTGTACTCTGACATCTACGGTATATATTGAGATTACATGCCTACTTTTGAATGTTGGACTGCTATTTATCTCTGGTGGCTATAATTGGCACAGATGTTAAATCCTTAAAGAGTGTGCTTATGGAAAGCACTTCTTCATTGTGACTGGGAGAAACCCATTGAGAGGAAGCTTGAACTGTAACAATGTTCAGCCTGTAATCAAGCATAAATTTGACAGAGGAAAGATGTTCCTTTGAACAAGGAATTTAAATCGAATTCCAACACCATCCTCTTTATCTCACCTTCCATTTGTTACATTGAGGCTAGAACTAAACTGCACACAGAATGAGGTATGCTTGTAACATTGTATTATGTATACTGCATGAACTCAGTGCACAGTTTTTTTTGTGCATAGGTACACATTCTGAACATTTAATACATTTGTATTCATAAAATATCTTCGAACCTTTGACCCGTGAGACCAAGACCATATTCCCCAAGGTAAAGAATTGCAAAATATGAATTCTTACTGAACAAAACAAATGACTACTGGTTACCATAGATAAGTGAACACTTCCTTGTAATAAAGATACAAGGTTTAACTCAATTTGGTGGTGAATAGTAACTTTTAAACTTTGCTCATTGGGGTAGTTGTCTGAACTGTTAAAGTGGCCTATAAATTCTACACTTAATGCAGTCTGTTATACATGTCAAATCGTTTGTCAGTCATCTGTCATAATATTGGTCTAGTGCTGCTTTATGTATTTGGGTTCTGCAATACATAATTTGCACCACTTGACAGGTCCAGTTTGTTAACGTAACATATTTCCTTTTGCAAAAAGCTTCTCATGATGCTTAAAACAGTGAGACATCAATGATTGATATGTTTGACTGAAGGGGTCCAGTTCACGTGCTTGTTCAGCTATTACAGCAGCATTACCAGTCCCTGGACTGTACCTGTAGTGACAGCACTTTGCACGATATTACAGAGTAATGTTTTTGTATTTTCGAAAGGTGAAATTTTCATGTGAAACTTTAATGGAAATCTGGATTTTCTTTTAAACCCTTGCCCACTCTACAATTGCTTTCAGCTTCATAGTCAAGAGTAGTTTATCTTCTAAAATAAACAGCAACCAAATTTTAGTGAGAACCTAAAATAAGCCATCTGTGCTGTGATAGTTTTCCTGGTGGTTCTATGGATGGAAGTGTTTTCATCCCGGTTTGACTTCACACGTTTGTGAAGCTAAGGTCCTATATTGCACGTGTGGGTTTTATGTATAATATGCATGGGCGCGAATTTTCACTCATTCAACTGCTAAATTCTCCCTCAGTGTACTCAAATAGGCACTGGAATGTGGCAACTAGGGGGTTTTCACAGCAACCTCATTGCAGTGTTAATGTAAGCCAACTTGTGACACTAATAAATAAATTTAAACTTTATGTTGTATTGACTAAACAAGAATGTGGAGGAGACAGCCATGGAGAATGCCAGGGTGCCCCTCAGATGAGGAAAGAAAGTCACAATGATAGGCAGGGGAAAAAGGATGTAAGCCCTCAGAAAATACCTTTTGGTGACACAAATGGCTTCTGAATCATGCTAGCCTCACTTTTAAATGTTGCATCATCTCCCTGAACTATGTATATGCGAAATATATTCTTCTCTTCCTCCTCACCGCCCCCCATCCTTGGTGAAAATAGTGGGTGCCAGGTACAAGTGAAGTACTTTTGGATTCATTTTCACTAAGCCCTTGCCTTCCTTGTACTCTCCCATATCGTTTCTCCTCTTCGCCTCAGGGGCCATGCCCTAAGATGGCGCTGGCAACCACGGACATCCATTCAATTGGCCCAGTGAGGTAAGCTACTCCAGTGGCTTACCATTGTCTTCTGCCACCCAGGAATCGCTCCCACTTTATTCTACCTGCTGTCATGCCTATTGTTTAAGGTTTATCTATTAGTGTCACAAATGGGCTTACATTAACACCACAATGAAGTTACTGTGAAAATCCCATAGTCATTGCACTCGGGTGCCTGTTTGGGTACACTGAAGGAGAATTTACCATGGCCAATGCACCTAACCAGCATGTTTTTCGACTCTGAGAGGAAACTGAAGCAGCCAGAGGAAACCCACGCAGACACGAGGAGAATGTGCAGTGACCCAGCCGGGATTTGAACTTGGGTCTCTGGTGCTGTGAGGCAGCTGTGCTCATGGACGGATTTACAGGCCTGTTTGTCTGTGTACCTTCTATGGCCATCAAGTCCTGAAGTGAGCATTGAACCAGAAACTTGTGGCCCAGAGATAGGGATACCAACACTGTGCCACAATACCTCCCTACTCCATAATACTGATAAAGAGAAACAAGGAAAGAGAGATAGCGATGAACATGAGTCATATTCTCCCAAAAATATTGTAAAGATTGCTTCTATATTTCTTAGTAATTAAATGGAGAAAACATTTTCAAAACTTTCAAAAAAATCTGTAATCATCTGTGACTTTTAATTTTGTTATCCAAAAGCAAAATATCCTGGTGAAAGGTGAAAATGAATTCATAAAGATAATGGAGGCATTACAGCACTTGCTGGATTTGCAATAGATCAGATGGGAATAAATAAAATATAATAATAAAATAAAATGATATTCAATGCTACACATAAAGGAGTATTGCGCTGAATCATACTTGCAATGCTGTAACAATTCTAAAAGTGTAATTCCACAGTGACAGAGCAGTGGAAGTCCTGTTGCAGTGCTGGTTGGTTACGAATGTAATCCTGTGAATGTCCTTTCTGAGCTAAATTGGGCAGCAGTCATTTGCATGGCATATTGTAAATGCTAACCAAGACTTTTAATGTTGAGATACATTATTCCTCAAATGTTTTAAAGGTCATGTAATAATTAATTGATTTAATTTGTAAACTGACATATTTTATATTCTGAATGGGATTTTATGGCCTCACTCGAGGAGACTGGAAATTCCCATCCCAAGTCAACGGTCATTTCCATTGTCCATCCCTCGCCTGCTATTGAATTGGGCAGTAAAATTCTGGTGCACGTTTCTGAAATCAGCTTATATGCAAACACTACAATGTTAGAGTAGTTGAGGTTATTCCACTAGATTTGTTCCATTCTGCCGTCTGCGGGTAGCACAGTGGCGCAGTGGTTACTACATTGCCTCACGGTGTCAGAGATCCAGGTTCAATTCTGGCCTTGGGTGACTGTCTGTGCAGAGTTTCTATGTTCTCCCCCTCATGAGTGTGTAGGTTTCCTCTGGTTTCCTCCCACACTTTTGTTTCATAGCACCAGAGATCCGGTTCGCTTCCGGGTTCGACTCTGGACTTGAATGACTGTGTGGAGTTTGCCTGTTCTCCTGTGTCTGTGTAACTGAGTGCTCCCCAACAGTCCAATGATGTGCTGGTTCAATTGATTGGTCATGCTAAAATACCCCTTAGTGCCTAAAGATGTGTAGGTTAGGGAGATTAGTGGGGCAAATGTGTGGGGGTCACGAAGTGGGCCTGAGTAAGATGCTTTTTCAGAGAGTTGGTGCAGACTCAATGAGCTGAATGATCTCCTTTTGTACTGTAGGAATTCTATGATATTCAATGATCTCTTTACAGAATGAGCAAGAGGTTTGCATTAATGAAATCAGTCCTGAGCATTTATATTTGAGATTTAAAAATAGATGGACTGAAGCTGATCTAAAAGCAAATTTACATTGTAGGGAAAGGGCAGGTACTATCTCTCACTCCCCCCACCCAATCACCTGAGGAAGACACCTAGTTGGTGCTCGCCAACAAAGTCGGACCTGAAACATTGGTGGGAATTCTCTGGCTCCTCATGCCGGCAGGATTCTCCAGTCCCACCAACAGCGCACCCCTGCCCCCACTGGCTGGGGGGGTTGGGGGGGTTGGGGGGGGGGGTGGAAGGGGTGGTGGTGGTGGGTGACATCAATGGGAATTCCTGTTGACAGCGGCAGGACCAGAGAATGTCATAAACAGGGCACCACCTCCTGCCAGCAGGAAACACATGGCTGGGAGGCCAAAGAATCTCATCCCTTAACTCTGTTTCTCCTTCCACAGACGCTGCCTGACTGACTGAGTATTTCTGGTACTTAATTTTTATTTTGTAACTGCTCCAATGTTTACAGAAGAAAGTGGCCACAGGCCTTCAGATAATTCTTGCAAATTAAAATAATATTTAACATGCAAGTGTTTTACTGTTAATGTAAGTATTTTATTGTTTACTGGTCATCCTCTCTGTTAAGAATTACGAGAAAGATATAACATCATTTTAATCTTCTTTTGAGCTAATCTTCTTTTGGCAACAGGTCAATTTGGAGTGAAATGCAGTCAGACTTCAATCAGCATTTCTCATCTGATTGGATCTGGGTGATTAAAAAACGTGATTTAATCATCAAATAAGCATGGGAGGGTTTTTAAAGAAAACATTCACACTCTTATTTATTACTCCTGAGATATATATCAAAAGAAGTTAAACATCATGCGTCATATTTGTGATTTATACAATGTGGAAAATTATTTAGCCATTAAACCTCGATTTAATACAAGAACCTGTCCAATATAACTATTTATCAGGGTCAATTAGTTCAATTTCTTATTTGTGATCCCGGTCTCAATAAAAGGGGGCAAAATATTTGCAGCAATGTGAATAAAATATTTTAATCAATCATTGCACAAAACATTTAATGACAACATTTGGATTGACACAAATTAATAATTTAAAGTATCTTTTACCCATTGAAATCTTTTGTCAGGGAAGACAGTAGTGAATAAATAATTTTTCATTTTTATTCCAGGGATTTATATGACCTTGAAAATTTACTGAAAGAATGAACAAACGCATTGTTCAGATGGATTCAAATTGATCTCAGATTAGAACAAGTCATTTCAAACAAAAAAGGTAAAATCTCGTAATTTTATCATTAGGCTCTCTTACATAACAGTATATTCAGCGAATCTGAGGGACGGGTTCAGATCTGTAAACTACATTAGGAATCGCATAATGGTAACTGAGGAGCTTCTATCTGATAGGTCAATAATTTTGACGTTTCTCTGTGCCCCCTTAGAGGTCCTGGCTGGAATGAAAACTGGCCTCAGTAAAAGTCATGGTAGTCAATCTATTCTACCATTCCACCAATTTGTTGTGGAAGTGGTTAACTCCACGCAATCACTGGCTGGATAACCAGTAGTCCTCAGCAATGGGTCATAATTCCTGGCCATGGCCATTTGGATTGGGTATACTATAATTGCCCCTTAGTGTCTCAAGATATGGAGGTTAGGGGGATTAGTGGGGTAAGTATATGGGGTTACAGGGATAAGGACAGGGATGGATCTGGGCAAGATGTTCAGTTGGAGAGTCAATGCAGATTTGATTGGCCAGATGGCTTCCTCCTGCACTGTAGTAATTCTATAATGAGGCAGCTAATAAGTTACTATCAGTGTTCTGGTCCCTATTAAGGGTCAATTGGATGGTCAATTGGAGTCTCAGTGGTGCCACCAAGAGTGATGTTCATTTCTGAGAATGTACCTAGTCTGGAGAAACACTGGAGTTTAAAACATAGCTTGGTTCCAAGTTTTCATTTTTTGGTGATGATTAGATTAATTTTTTTGAGAGCTTTTAGATCTATAAAATAAATTCAATCCCGTTTTAGGCATCCAATGTCATCAAAAATAATTCTTTTTATTTTTAGGTTAAATATGATAAATATTTATAAAAAGTAAACATATTTCTAATTTTCTCCATGAGGAAGTTTGGATTATGAGTTTGGATTGAACAAACTATTCCTTTATAAAACTTTTTGAAGGTGAGTTAGCAAGGTGTTCAAGGTGATACATGGATTTGATAGAAAAGCAATTATTTCCTTTCCTGGAAGGAACAAGACCAATCTTAAAAGTAGACTTAGGAATCCTGGAGGGAAATTAGGATGGACTTTCTCACAAAGAGGATTAAAAATATATGATTCTCTTCATCAGTCACTGTAATGACAATTGGAGCTTTTAAATTTAAGAGAGTTGAGTTTATGTTAGGTGGGGATAGCAAGCAGTATTGAGCTATGGTGAAGAAAGTTAAATGGAGGTGCAAATCAGCTAAGTATTACTTACATGTCTGAACAGGCTGGAGGGGCTGAATAGCCTAGTCCTTTTTAACGTTTAGTACAATTGCAAGAGAGTGTTGCTTTGTTGGAGGTGCAAAATCCAGCTGAGAGGTCAAACCTTAAAGTAAAAAGTTAAAGTTTATTTATTCATCACAAATAGACTTACATTAATATTGCAATGAATTCATTGTGAAAATCCCCTAATGCCACACTGCGGCGCCTGTTCAGGTACACTGAGGGAGAAATTAACACGGCCAATGCACCTAACCCTCACATATTTCAGGCTGTGGGAGGAAATTGGAGCACCAGAAGAAACTCATGGAGACAACATGCAGACTCTGGTGTCGAACCTGGTGTCCCTGGTGCTGTAAGGTAGCAATGCTAACCACTGTGCCACCATACGGTCCACTGGTTTAAGTTCCAAAGCTCAGTTCAACAAAGATTTGGATGTCTGGCCAACAATTAGCCACAACAATTATTACCAAAAAACAGTTTGAATCTTGCTAGGCACAGATTGCTGTATTTTGCCCACGTAACACTTTTAAGTGTGAAGTGTACAGGGCGACCTGAGGATGTGAAAGGCACGAGTTAAATTTCTTTTACATAATCACTGATCTAGAAGAACTAATGCGTGTAATGGTTCAATTGCATGAAGGAGAAGGCATTGTAATGTAGATTCATTTATATGCAGTTACATAATGTGTCCCCATTACGCTTAATGCTAATTATTTTGCAATAGAGTGCTTATTCATTACTGCTGGGTGTTATCAGAGGATCACAATAACTGCATTGGGACTGTTTTCCTCTGTCATTTAGTTTATTATCCTTCATTCCTTTCACTTTTTGCATAACTGAAGGATGTAATTGATTTTCTCATCATAATCATTTAACATTGTGTCTCACAACAAATTTTAGCACCAAATTACATGTTACAACCTTGATGAAATAGTGCATCAAGTGGCTGACTAGATTATGGTGAGCCTTGTATAATGGAACAAGATTCAAGGCTGTAGCCAGCATCATAAAACTGTTCCTTTATGCTGTTAAAAGGTAGTTATAATTTTTTTTTCAGCCATTCACACATAGTGAGAATCACAACCAAACGTTCTATGTTCAAAAAACTCAAATGAATTAATGTTGCATATAAGCTGTTAAGGCTAAACAGAGAGATTTCAAACAGTTTCATTCGGCATTCTCTTAATCCACTTCGACAAGTAACACACAGAAGTGTAAACAAAGGTTGTGAGTACCTGCTACACTGGATAATATAGTCATCTGACACTGATTCGACACTGTGGGTGAAACATTTCAAAACTAGGGTATGATCTGCTTAAACAAAATGGTGGAACATGAGAGGATGAAATATAACACAATGACAGAAAAATGTGCTCTCTGTGATTTGGAGTTAATTCTGTGATTTCATTCTCTTTTACTATTGGGTTTTGGAGGTCTTAGATAAAGATAGCACTATGGCTCAATGGTTAGCACTGCTGCCTTACAGTACCTGAATTCAATTCCTGTTTTGGGTGACTGGCTGTGTGAAGTGGGTACGTTGTGTGTGTTTCCTCTGGGTGCTCTGGTTTTCTCCCACAGTCCAAATATGTACAGGTTAGATAGATTGGTCATGTTGAATTACCCCCTAGTGTCCAAAGATGTGTAGGTTAGGTGGATTGGTTGTGCTAAATTGCCCCTTAGTGTCCAAAGATGAGTAGGTTTGGTGAATTGGCCATGCTGAATTATTCCTTAGTATCCAAAGATGTGTAGATTAGATGGATTAGCCATGCCGAATTGCCCCTTAATGTCCAAAGATGTGTAGTTTGGTGGATTGGTCACACTAAATTGCCTCTTAGTGTTCGAAGATGTGTAGGTTATGTGAATTGGCCATGCTGAATTACCCCTTAGTGTCCATAAATGTGCAGGTTAGGTGAATCTGCCACGCTAAATTGCTTCTTAGTGTCTAAAACTGTGTAGATTAGATGGATTGGCCATGGTAAATGTGTGGAATTATGGGGGGAAAGGACAGAGGGGAGGGCCTGGGTGGGCTGCTCTTTTGGAGAGTTGGTGCTGACTTGATGGGCTAAATGGCTTCTTTCTGCACTGTAGGATTCTGTGATTCCAACAAAGTTCATAATTAAAACCAACTGTTTGCTCCCGTTTCCAAATCCTGAACAGCAAGAGAAACTGACTACAAAATACATTTCAGTCCTCATTCTCAAATTTCCCACGACCTTCAATCCATCTTCATGGTATCTTCCCCCGCTCCATATTCTGGGTCACATACTGTGTGCCCCCAAGCCCAACATTGGCAACAAGACCTGCAGACATCATGGCCTTTAAAATACCATTAAAAATCTACTCAGATTATATTTTAATTACATCTTTTAAGTCATTGCCTGACTCCACTTTACTTATCTATTTTTCTAGTTTAGGAAGTGTCTTGGAATATTTCACTCTGTTAAAAATACCTCATAAGTGCAAGTTGTTACAACAGATTAAAATCTCTTGTTTCCGTTTTCACATTTTTTAGGGAATAGTGTTGAATTAAGTTTGTGGTCATTTGTATCGTAGAAAAATATTCTACTTTACCTCTCCAGATCTGCTCCTGTCCTTCAATAGCTTATAACCAAATGTCCTTAAGTATATTTGTAAATTGACAGCAATTGAAATGTTTGTGTTCCATGCCCATCATGTATCACTTGGCACTGAATGGCCAGATTTAACCAATAAATGGAAGCAGATTTTATTTTAGCGTTCCAAAGGCTATTAAATATTTTCCAGGCTTTACAATTAAACCTGGAATGGAATAATACAGGAGGGTGGATGGCTCATCTCACCCCGCAGGAAGCAAAGTTGACAAGGAGCTGACCTGCCCTATGCTGGCCTGTCTTGCACCTGTAATATACTGCGAGCAGACTAAACAAAAACCAAAGAGAAATACAACACAGGAGCAGGCCCTTCAACCCTCAAGATTGTGCCGGTCAAGATACCCTAACTGAACTTAAAACAAAACCTTCTGTCCTTACTTGGTCCATATCCCTCTATTTCTTCCCATCTAGATACCTCTCAAAGGAGGAAAATGTGTGATTTCCACTAAGGAGGAAATCTGCTCCTCCATCAGTCCCAGTAATATCAAGAGCGCATCAGTGAGACTGTGATGAGAAAGAAGAAAAAGGCCCAATGCATTCTGGAGATCGATAACTCTGAGGTCTTGGGCAGGAAGGGTTTGGGCAGGTTAGGGAGAGTTGGGTGGAAGGTGGGGCTGGCGGTGGGTTTGGGTATGATTGGATTAATGTAGTAGGTGGGTAGGATGAAAGAAGAAAGGTTCAGTCTTTGTGGGTGCCAGGGTTATTGGCGGGGTGGGCACTCCTTCTCCGCAAATGGCAATCCCTTCCTTCTTGCCCTTTGAAAATCAAAAAAATACAGGCTGCTCAATCTTGCATCCCATCTCCTACAACATCCGCTGTGGAACTGATGACAACACTTGAGGACTTGACCCTGATACAATATCTGATAATTACTGTATCAATGTCTATTTTAGCAGTGACAGGGCCCACCCAATAAAATCCAGAGCCGTGTGACAGTCATTGCATAAACTCTGCATTGGAGAAACAGGCCTCCCATCCTAAAAGTCCCACACTCAAGCCCTTCTAGGGGTAACATAACACGAACATATGAATTAGGAAGAAGAGTTGGCCACTTTCTCCCTTGAAAATGCATTCAGTAAGATTATCACTGATTTGATTGGGGAAGATATTATTCTTTTAATTTTTTGGGGTTTGTGTTGTTCTCTAAAGCAGGCTTGTCGGGGCTGTGTGTGTGTGTGTGTTTGTATGATTAAGTTAGTTAAATTGAAGACAGTTGATCTGTAATGTTTAGAGCATCAAAGCATCTAGGTGTGAAAGGCAAGTGTCTAAGTTGAAAAGGCTGAGTTGAATGTCTACAGGTAGAAAGTCATCGGTAAAAATTTGCATTAGGAGATAAAGAAGGTTTGTTGTTTTCAGTTAAATTTCAAGGGGAAATATATAGGGGTTTGCAGTTGGAAAGAGAGTCATAGATAAATAAAGCAAAGTTATCAAATGTTATTTTACCTGAAAGTAGTGGTCAGAAGGAGAACATGAAAAATATATATTCTGGGAAAGATAAATTTCAAAGAAGGATAAGGAAAATGAAAAAAGATGAAAGAGAAAAAACACACTTAAAGAGAGGTTGGATCTGAACAAAGAACATGGAATAGTGCAGCACAGGGACAAGCCCTTTGGCTCTCCAAGTCTGCGCCGATCACGATACCTGCATAAACTAAAACCATATGCACTTGTTTTATAACATCCTTGTGGAATAACATCCTTCCAGTTCCACCCTATTCATGTATTTGCCTAGATCCCTCTCTTAAATGTTGCTATTGCACCTGTTCCCACCACAAAGGCAATGCGTTCCAGACATTCACCACCCTCTGTGTAAAAAACGTGCCTTGCATATCTCCTCTAAACTTTTCCCCATGTACCTTAAACCTATGCCCCCAGTACTTGACTTTTCTGCCCTAGGAAGGAGCATCTGACTATCTACTCTGTCCATGCCACTCAATCTTGTAAACCTCTGGATCTGTGCTGGGAGTAGTCATGTAAATCTTCCTGGAGTGTGTTCTGTGCTGGGAAGAACTATGGAAAGAAGCAAAATGAAGCAGTTTTCAGCCAATCCAAAAATGTGACTGTTTTTCCAGAGAGCAAAGTTTGCTTTAAGGAATTTCATCAGCCAAGTGGGAGAGAGAGAGAGAAGCCCTGTGACTTCCCTTACCAACAGTAACAATAGGGTGTGCCTTCTAACAAATATTACTAACATTTTTACAGATGAAATATTGATACTGTTGCCTAGTTTATTCATGAGTCTAACCAAGTAAGACTTTTTTTGGGGGGTAGGAAATGTTCTGTATAACAAAGTTAAACTGTATGAATTTAATTTTGTGTGTTTAACTTTATTTTTGTTAACAAAAGTTTTAAGTTAATGTCTAAAATCTCTGGAATTTATGCATCCTGACCTCAGTACACATGTCTTCTTGTAATGAAACACAAACAGAAAATAATTGTGATAGCCTGCCAAGGTTCCCTTTGGGATTTGGTTTGCACAGCACTTAATACCGCTAGATGATAGCACCCCCCCATCCCGATAATCTTTAATCCTCTTCGTTATGAAGTGTCTATCTAACTCTGGCTTAAACCTCCTTGCAGAGGAGGTTTACCAGGATGCTGCCTGGTATGGAAGGACTGTCTTATGAGGAACGATTAAATAGACTGGGGTTGTTTTCCCTTGAAAAACGTCGGCTTAGAGGGGATCTCATAGAGGTGTATAAGATTATAAGGGGTATAGATAGAGTAAATGGAGGTAAACTTTTTCCACCTTCAGAAATGGATAGGACGAGGGGTCATGGCCATAGAGTGAGGGGGGCTATGTATAAGACGAATATTAGAGGGCAGTTTTTCACACAAAGTGTAGTGGGGGTGTGGAATGCACTGCCGAGTAAGGTGGTGGGAGCAGGCACGCTAGGGTTGTTTAAGGGTCTCTTGGACAGCCACATGAGCGGTATGCAGATAGAGGGATATAGTAGGACTGTTTAACTATGGCTTTTTTTCCCACAGGTAATTCGGTCCATACTTGACCAACATTGAGCATGCATTTGGCAGGTGGTGCGAGTACAGCTCTTGGATGTTGATTCATGGGTTGCCTGGTACTTCATGTCGTAAATGAGTGCTTTTTGTGGACCATCTGAAGGGCACCATGACAGCTCAGAGACTATCGATGTGGCTGTGCAGACACTTGGAATTGGGCCGGTGTCTGCGGGAGTTTGCGCGTTCTCACCGTGGTTGCGTGGGTTTTCTCCGGGCACTCCGGTTTCCTCCCACAACCCAAAAATTCACTCTTAGGCTAATTGGGAAACAAATTGTCCCTATAGTGAGAGTCTTCCATATTAGGAATAACCTAAATCTATAATAGGATAATGGAATTGCTACTATATAGTTATGACGGCGGCGCGGGCTCGTTGGGCCGAAGGGCCTGTTTCCCGTGCTGTGTTGCTCTTAAAATACTCTTAAATACATAGTCAAAGACTTTGCTTCTACCACTCTCTAAAAGAAAAGAATGCTATCATCTCTATTTGAAATGATCACTTATTTGTAAACAGTGATGGAAATGGGATTATGGAAGTGCATTATCAGCCATGACCATATTGAATGGTAGTGCAGGCTTGAAGGACCAAATGACCTACTCCTGCATCTATTTTTTACGTTTCTACATTTCTATCAGAAGATCAAGATGTAGAATCAGTTCGGTAGAGCTAAGAAACAGCAAGAGTTAGCAAACATTGGCCGGAGTTGTTTATAGGCCACCAAACTAGTGATAATGTAGAGCATGATATAAATCAGGGAATTACAGGTACATGTCACAAGGTTAATATATTAATCATGGGGAACTCAACCACATATAGACTTGGTAAACATAATTAGTACCTATGCTATGGAGATTGAATTCCTGCAATATGTACAAGATGTTTTTTAAAAAATAGTATGTTGAGAAACCAACTAGAGAACAGGCTATTTTAGATCTTGTATTGTGCAATGAGAAAAGGCTAATAAATGATCATGTTGTAGAGGACGGAAAGAGTGACCATAATATTATGGAATTTTACATGATATTTGGAAGTGATTTAGTTCAATCTGAAGATAGGGTATTATAATTAAACAAAATAAACTACAATAGTATAAAGAACAAGTCAGCTTTAGTAGATTGGGAAACTACATTAAAAGATATTGATTAGACAGCAATGGTTAAGATTTAAAGAAATAATGCATGATTTACAACAAATAATCATTCTTTTGAGGCTTAAAAACCCAATAGGAAAACAGTTCAACTGTGGTTAATAAGAGAAGCTATCAATGCAAAAGACTCGTAAAATTGCTAACAAATATAGTTAGCCTGAGGATTGGAAACATTTTGGAATCAGCAAAGGAGGACAAAATATTGGATTTTCTGACCCAGCCCACCTCAGAACCAGAATTTCCCACCTGGGATCAATCAACCTTTTGTGTCAATTTCTCTGCCTGACCAATGGTGAGTTTCACATCGGGTGGGACCAGAAGAAGCTGATAAAAAAGGGCAAATTGAATTTGAAAATGCAAGATAACACATTTTGGAAAGTCTAATAAAGATAGAAAATATATACGAAATGGTAGAATCCTTAAGAGTATTGATAGGCAGAAGGATCTGGGTGTACAGGTACAGAGGTCACTGAAAATGGCAATGCAGGTAGAGAAGGTAGTCAAGAAGGCATATGGTATGCTTGCCTTTAGCAGGCAGGGCACTGAGTTTAAAAATTGGCAAGTCATGTTGCAGCTTTATCGAACCTTAGTTAGGCCACATTTGGAATATAGTGTTCAATTCTGGTTGCTACACTGCAAGAAGAATATGGAGGCTTTGGACAGGGTACAGTTGCTTGGTATGGAGGACATTAGCTATGACTAAAGGTTGGAGAAACTTGGTTTGTTCTCACTGGAACATTAGAGGTTGAGGGGCGACCTGAAAGAAGTCCGCAAGATTATGAGGAGCATGGATAGAGTGGATAGTCAGAAGCTGTTTCCGAGGGTGGAGGAGTCAATCACCAGGTGGCATAGGTTTAAGGTGCGAGGAGCAAGGTTTAAAACAGAGGGTGGTGGTGTGGTAGGTGCCTTCAATTCACTGCCAGGGGAGGTAGTGGAAACAGATACGATAATGAATTTTAAGGGGCATCCAGACAAATACATAAATAGGATGGGAATAGAGGGATATGATCCCCGGAAGGGTAAGGGGGTTTTAGTTTAGCCGGGCAGGATGGTTGGTGCAGGCTTGGAGGTGTGTTCTTGTGCTGTAATTTTCTTTGCTCTTTGAAAGTAATTGAGCAAGAAACTTAAAAACAGGTAACAAACTCCTCTATAATCACATTAAAAGAAAAGATTAGCAAAGATAAATGTGGAACTATTATAGGCAGACACAAGGTAAACTTATAATGCATAAAATAATGAAATATTACAGAAACTAAACAAATGTGTCTGTCTTTACAAAGAAAGATAAAAAAACTTTTCAGCTCTTTAAAGAATTAAGGAAGTATTGAGAATCAGGAACTAAAAAAAAAATCGGAATAGTGAAAAAGCAATATGGGAAAAATTGATGGGATTGCAAATTGGCAAATCCCCATGGCCTGACGTTCATCCCAGAATGGAGTAAAGATAGTGAATGTATTGATTGTCATCTCCTAATTGTTATAGATCCTGGAATGGTTCCTGCAGATTGGAAGATAGCAAATGTCACCTCACTAAAGAAAGAAGGGAGGGAGCAAACAGAGAATTACAGATCTGTTAGCCTTCCATCAGTAATGGCGAAGATACTCAAATCTCAAATATAAATAAGGTGAAAACTGGATATTTAGGAAATAATGATAGAATTAGGCAAACACAATATGGATTTTGGAAATGGATGTCACATTTGACAAACTTATTCCAGACTTTGAGAATGTAGCAAGATTATAGTTAAGCAGGGACGGGGGCAGTAGATGCAGCACATTTGGATTTTTAGAAGGCTTTTGATAAGTTCCCACATAAGAGCTTTGTATCCATAACATTAGAGCACATACGATTGGGTATGATATATTGGCGTAGGCTGAGAATTGGTTACCAGACAAAAACAGAAAGTAAGAATAAATAGGTCATTCTCAGATTGACAGGCTATGACTATTGGGGCACTCTAAACATCAGTGCTTGGGCCACAGCTATTCACAATTTGTAGCAATTGCTTGGCTATGGGGACCAAATATAGTATATCAAAGTTTACTGATGGCATAAAACTAGGAAGGAATGTGAGTTATGAGGAGGATGCAAAGAGGCTTGAGGGGTATTTGGACAGGCTAAGTGAAGGGCAAGAACACAGTAAATGGAATATAAGTGGAAAAATGTGAATTCAAATGTGAAAGGAAAATAGAAATGCAGAATATGTTTTAAATAGTGAGAGATTGGGAACTGTTGATGTCCAAAGGAACATGGGTGTCATGCACCTAGGAGTCACTGAAGACTAATATGCAGATATAGCAAATAATTGGGAAAATGAATGGTACGTTCCCCCTTATTGCAAAATGATTTGAGTACACGAACCTTCATGAGAAAGCGCCTGCGGTTTGTGTATAGTTTTGACCTCCTTATCTAAAGAAGCAACTGTTTGCCAAAGAGGGAACACAACGAAGGTTCACCAGATTAATTCATGAGATAGCGAGATTGTCCAATGAGAAGAGATTGAGGAGATGGGTTTATAAGAGTGACTTTATTGAAACATACAAAGTTCCTGCAGGGCTCGACAGGGTAGAAGTATTGATCAAGAATCAAGGGACATTGTCTCAGAATAAGGGGTAAGCCACTTAGGACTGAGATGAGGAGGAATTTCTTCATGCAGGGAGCAATGAATGTGGGAATGCTTTACCGCAGGAGGCTCAGTTGAATATGTTCAAGAAAACAAATCAATAGATTTCAAGATATTAAAGACATCAAGGGATGGGTTAATTCATGCTCTGCTCTTTTTATTACCCTCTAGCTATATCTATACCCTTTAGTTCTAATGGTTTTCTTCAGCTCAGAAATTATACAAAGGCCAAGAAATTGGATCATATTGATCCCATTTTCTAGATAGAAAGCAATTGCAATTCAGAGGGATGATCCTCCAACATCGTGCAATGGCCAATGCTGTGTAGGTTTGTAATCCATAGAAGAATTTCTTGTTTGCTGAAAAACAGTGATAGCCCCTTCAGAGATGCTAATGAGGAAATTAACACTTTTAGTAGGGTCCAAACCAGAAACTAAATGCAACGGGTACTGGTGTTTGGAAGAGAGAGTCAAGGAAAGTGAGTGAGGGGAGTTTTGTAAGAATTGAGATTGCAGTTAATGGGGGGATGAACAGTGAATGAATGACAGGAGGTGATTGAAATATCTTACCTCAGAAACTCTTTTCCAAGTCACTGGAATTTTTTTTTGGATTGCAGCCAGGCCTTTGGTGCAGCTTCTGCCTCAGACCTACTCTGCTGTCCTTGCTCATTGTGGCTATGGAAGTATCCAGGATGCCTTCTTGCATCCTGGTGGAAAATATGAGGTGCCTCCTCCTGTCATGCTGTATCACATTTTTACCTGTCTGCCTTTTTATTGGCATTTAGGATGAAGCCACAAAGTAAATTCCCTTTAAGATATGTTGGCTGCCTTCACTATGTGTCAATTGTCCCAATTAAACAAATAATTGTCCATGTAGGATTTGTAGCTCATTTACTTCCTGCTAAACAGGATCAAATCAGCACAGTCCCTAAACTTATACAAGCCAGTGTATTACTGGAGCATTTCACCCCATCTCCAGCCAATTACAAATCTTAAACTGATGTAATATTCTTAACATAGTGAACTTTTAACATTTTATTCATTTAGACATGGGCATTGCTGGCTGGCCAGCATTGATTGCTCATCCTTAGTTGTCCTTGAGAAGGTGACGGTGAGCTGCCCTTGAGATACACTGCAGTCAAACAGCACATTAGAAAACAACAAAGAAAGTTACAGCACTTTAGCAGGTTCTTCGACCCTCCAAGCTTGCACCGACCGTACTGCCTGACTGAACTAAAACCCCTTACCCTTCCAGGGACCATATCCCTCCCTTCCCATCCTATCCATGTATTTATCAAGAGGCCATTAAAATTCACTATTGTGTCTGCCCACTGTCTATAAGTAGAAGTACAGGAAGAAATCCTATGAGCAACTGGCAGAGATTCTGCCGTGCACTATCTACTCTCTTTAGATTTCTGACACCTCACAGTTGTGCAGTTCCATCTGCTCAGGACTTCCATGCTCCCCCACAACTGACTTCCCCCCAGACCCCCTTACAACCCCCCTCCACAAACAGACATTTAGATCATTAAAATACTAAATTAAAACCTACTGCCAGCCCCTGAGGCTAGTTCCTGGGAGTGGGGTTGGCTTAATGAGAAGCAGCGCTGCATGAAAAAAGCCAGAATGAACATATCAGACCATTCTGGGTCACTTTAACCTCTGCATCACTAGCGCAGTGAGAACCATCTGCACTGATGTATCAGACAGCAAATGCATCCTAGGGATGAGGGCACTGCTGAGAGGTAATTGAATTCCGCATGTCGCCTTTCTTTTGTTTGCTGAAAGCTTGTATGCCATTGACTTGTGAATCATTCGTCAATACAATACAAAGCTCCTTTGTTTGGTATAGAACAGCTGATCCATTGCAAGTGATAGTGCTGCTACTTTGTTCTAGGTGATCACGCCTTACAAACTTAATTACAGGGGCTAGCTTGTTTAATGAATTCTATCCTCACTTGTCTCTGATTCATCATGTATTCATTCTGACTGTACAGCAGTAACATTTCATACCACAAACTTCCATCGATTTCCCCAACTCCCCCCCCTTTTACTTCTGTAGATTTGTCCAAGTCTGAGAATCTGAGTAAATGTTGTCAGACACTCTTCGTTAACATTTTTAGTATTGAGAGAAAACTACCCAAATCTTGTAGATTGACCAAATTTATCATTTGCTGGTTGCAAGAAGCTGTGCAAATCAACTTCCAGCCAAGTGATCAGTTCAAAGTAGATTTTTTTTAAAAAGTAAAATAATTGTACACATAAATACATTTTGTTAATGTCTGGCTTCCAATTTTCCAACTTCTTTGATATGCAGATATAGTATTCACATTGCACTGTAAGCAATGGTATTTGGATGGTGTTGCTCTTAGGGACAGTTTCCCGAACAGATGTAGTATACACTTTTTCTAAATTAACTCATGGGACAGCATTAGGAAATTTAATTCCCAGAAATCTGGCTCTCTCATCAAGCTCTGTTTCGGAAAAGAAAAAGATTGAATTAATTCAAATATAACGGATGCTCCTATCCAATATATAGACATAGCCATTAATCCTAGGACTCAAATTGCTTTCTCATCACCTTTAAGATAGATAATAAACCCGTCATTTGTTATTTTGCTGTAACACGCAGTTTCCTATAGGTAATCTTTGGCAAATCATCCCAAAGCCTAAACTGGGATCAATTAACTATTGCTCCTCAGAACACTTATTCTCAAATGATGAACTACTATAATCCAAAGTTAGACTCAATGTGATGCTACTGCAGCGATTCACACCATGAATATTTAAGTAAGTGATGGAAAACAGATAGCAGAAGTAGCAAAATATAAATAGTGGGCACTGCATTATTAATCGGTCAACATCTCACCAGATGTTTTGAGAATCTAAATCAGCTAGCATGAACCTGGATCTTCAAGATCTTTGGTAAATACTGTGCTGTTACAATATATGTGATGCACCCCTCTTCATGGATAATTTAAGACATTGCACAATGGGTCAACCAAAAAGGTACAGACATTAGAACACACATACCAAATGACTCAAGAACTATTTCTTCCCTGCTGCCATCAGACTTTTGAATGGATCTACCATATCCATAAGCTGCTCTTTCTCTCCATCCTATCTGTAATTGCAACATTATATTCTGCATCCTCTCCTTTCCTTCTCCCCTGTGCACTCTGTGAGTGGTATGTTTTGTCTATAGAGCACGCAAGAAAAACACTTTTCACAATATCCTAATATAATAAATATCTATTTTAGGGTGAGCAATACAATGGTTCTGTTTGCAATAATAACCAGATTTCTATATTCTTTCCATGAATTCATGGCTACAGAAAAGTAATTCCACACATTGTTTTATATTAATGAAACTACATCATGTGCCTATTGTAAATTTCTAAATCTGATGATAGTTGCCGGAGGAGCAACCAGGCTTTGTCTGGCAACCATCTCATCATTAACGATAGCAGTGAAATAGAAACGGCAACTGGTGCCTTGACTGCATGGAAATAGTCACTGCACTTCAGAACAGTATGCCAAGTGCGATGGAATTTCTTGCTGAGACATAATAGGTCACTTATGAATTCCATCTTCGGTCCTCTGCCCAAAATGAGATTTTTTTTAAGGGATCTCTGGTGACAAACAAAACAGATGCTGCCAGCAGTGCTGGATATGGTGAGCTGCCAATTGTCTGCAGACAGGCTGAGTTAAATCTCCTTGCGTAGGCCGGGAATGTGTTTGCTGCTTTCCTGGATATGGATTTCCCCATTCCCCATTCTTACACAAACACACACACTGGGAGCTACTTTTGAGCTGCTGCAGGTAGACAAGCTTAGGCACTTGTCCTAGTGCTGCCACCAATGCTGTAAATATGCAGGAGCACACACAATATTAGCAACATTGCTCACCACTGTTGAGATGCACAATTATTTTAAAGTCAAGACAGCTGCTATATGTAAAAAAAAACCCCTGCAAAATAAAAAGAGTGGTTTTGGCAGCATTGAGATCTGGAGCTAGTGGGGGCAAACTGCAACAGGAACAATAGAAGAAATAGAAAACCTGCAGTACAGAAAGAGGCCATTTGGCCCATTGAGTCTGCATCAACCACAAACTCACCCAGGCTGTACCCCCATATCCCTGTATATTTTACCCACTAATCTCTCTAACCTATGTATCTCAGGACACTAATGACAATTTTTTTAGTATGGCCAATCAACCTAATCCACACAGCTTTGGACTATGGGAGGAAACCAGAGCACCCAAAGGAAACCCACGCAGATACAAGGAGAATGTGCAAACTCCACACAGACAGTGACCCAAGCTGGAAATGAAATCCAGGTCTCTGGAGCTGTGAGGCAGCAGTGCTAACTACTGTGCCACTATGCTGCCTATAATGAATTTCTAGCAGTTTGTCCACTGTTTAATAATATGATGATCTGTTTATGATTAACATTTCATGATTAGGCAACCTTATCAATCTTTTGGTTCATGAAGGTGCATGTAGTCATAAATATAAAATATAGCTAAATGATTAAAACATTAAATTAACCAACTTTGTGTCATTTGGTGTCAACACGGACATTATTACATGGTATAAATTCTAAAGGCTATGTAAAAATAAGCTCCAACCTCAGATAACTGTAATGTATCTTTGGGTTTAATGGCTCTCACAATAGGCTTACAGGCTTTAAGGCCCACTATAGACCCAGTTTGTACCAATCTGATCATTAACCTATCTAAATAAAACACATAAGTGTGCCATGGGAAGCTCCAAGACCTTTAACCAAGGCTGCACACAATATATGAAGAGTTGCATTCTGATCTGCAGGAGTCGTGTTGAAACACATTGAATTAATTAGTGTTGTTTTGAACTTAGTGTGATTCTCATATTTTTGATGAGTCAGACTGAACTGAAGGGGCAGTGCAGTGATTTATCATAATGTTCTGTCAGTTCCCATTTGGCATACTTAAAATGTATGATTTGACATTTAGAATGACATTTAATTGTTTCTCATTTGCTGATGCACAAGTTTCTTGCATCGAAGGAATAATGCTGGCTAAATTAACATGGCTGAATTCATTAGCAGAGAGAATAGTTATGTAGAAAATAAAGATTATTTTCAACAATTTGCGTAAACAAGCAGCTAAAGTCTGTGCACATCTTCAAAGAAGTTGCCTGTGCAAAATCCAGAAACTGAGAATAACCATCAAGTTTTAAGTTTCTTTATTAGTGTCACAAGTAGACTTAGATTAACATTGCAATGGAGTTACTATGAAAATCCCCTAATCACTGTATTGACTTCAATCAGGCCATTGACGTTGGCCTATTGGAATATGAACTCTCTGATTAAGGAGTCAATTGGTGGGCCAATCAAGGAATCTTTTCTTTGTATTTTATTGAGAGCGTCAGTTCCTCTGGCACTCCTGAAGGTAGACTGCTGACTGATAGCTCTCTGTGTACTGCTGTTGAAATTGTAAATAAAGAGATTTGATGAAGGGACTTCTGCCTCAGAAGACTTACTACAGTCACCACAATCCACTACCTGTTCGGGTATACTGAGGAAGAATTTGCCATGACCAATGCACCCAACCAGTGTGTGCTTCAGATTGTGGGAGAAGACCAGAGCACCCGGAGGAAACCGATGCAGACACTGGGAGAATGTGCAGACTCCACACAGAGAGTGACCCAAACCAGGAATTGAACTCAGGTCCCTGGCACTTTGAGGCAGCAGTGCTGACCGATGTGCCACTGTGCTGCATCCATCACCTCCCATAAGCTCTGGAATTCCTTCATGAACATTTCTGCCCCCCTCTTCTCTTTTAAGTTTATCCTTTAAATCTGCCACGTTGGTCAAACTTAAAGGCTGGAATTTTAGTGCCCCATCCACCACTCGGGCAAGGGGCGAACATTGGGAAGGCCCATTGACCTCTGGTAGGATTTTACAGTTTCGGGGTGAGCGATGCAGTAAAATCATGCCCCTAAACACATGTCAAAGTATTTCTTCATATGACTAGTACGAGGACATTTTACTGTGCTATGTTAATGTACGTTGTTGTTTTATCCTTGTTAAGTGCATTCTGCAAATGTTGGTGAATGGGTGGGGACTGGGTGCAGAAATTAATGGATGAATTATTTCAGGCTCTTGCTCTGAAGATAAGTAGCTGTAATGAGAAGGTCAACCACTTGCTGGTGACTTTAAAAAAAAACATAATTAGTTATTAAAAAATAATTTTGATGGAAGTGTTGTATTTGAGAAACAGATTCTCTTCTAGCCATTGTGCATCACATTTGGATTTGAGAAGATTACTTTAAATCAGTGAGGTGTAGATGCCTTTAAAATCTGAAATTAATGCATTGAGATGCTAGTTAGGAAATGTAGAATTACATGCTAAGTACTCTGATCAGTTGAAAAGGGAGGGAAAGTGTTTGGAGCAATTTTCATATCTACCAGATTCTCAAAGCACTTTACAGCCAATGAAGCACTTTTAAATTGTATTTCATTATAATGCAGGGAGCACAGCAACCAACCTGTGCACAACAAGCTCTCACTAAAGAGCAATGTGATCATCTGTGTTGTGATGTTGATTGAAGGATGAATATTGATCTGGAAGCAAGGGGTAACTCCATTGCTCTTCACAATTGTGCCATGAGATTTTTTAGAATCAAAGAACCCCTCCAATGCAGAAGGAGACCATTTGGCCCATCGATTCTGTGCCATCGACAATCCTACCTAGGCTCTATTCCCGCAACCCCACGTAGTTACCCTGCTAATCTCCTGAAACTAGGGTCAATTTAGCATGGCCCATCAACCTAACACGCACATCTTTGGACCGTTGGAAGAAACCAGAGTGCCTGGAGAAAACCCACACAGACACGGGAGAACTTGCAAACTCCACACAGGTTCACCCGAAGCTGAAATTAAACCTGGGTCCCTGGCAGCAGCGCTAACGACTGGGCCACTGTGCTGCCTGATGCCTACCTGAATACAGGCAGGGCCTTGGATTTTGGAGTGGGTCTTATATCCACCACTTTCTGACTTGGAGCTGATTGGTTAGCCAAGGCAGATGGTGTTGTATGTTAACCATCATGGTTATTTTTGAACTTACAGTTGGAAGAATAGCATTATAAATACCACACTGCACCATATATAGTATTACCTGTCCTATGTAAATCTACTAAATTAAACCCACCTATATCTATATTGATTTCTCATCTTTAACAATACAAATATAGATTACTTATACTGCTTCTGTTTTCCTTATAGGAGAGACAGGATCATTTAGAGAGGTATGGACTAATTAGAGACAGTGAGAATGGCTTTGTGAGTGGAAAATCATGTCCCATGATTGAGACATTTGATTGAGTTTTTTGAAGGGCTAACCACGAAGGGAGATGAGGGCATTGTTATTGATGTTGTCTGCATGGACCTTAGCAAGGCCTTTGACAGGTGCTACATGGTACGTTGTTGCATAATGTTAAATCTCAAAGGATCCAGGGTGAGTAGCCAACTGGATACAAAATTGGCTTGATGACAGAAGACAGAGTGTGGGTATAAAGGGTTATTTTTCAAACTGGAGGCCTGTGCCCAGATGTGTATTTCAGATATCAGTGCTGCGTCCTCTGTTATTTGTCATTTTTTTAATGATTTGGATGAGAATTCAGGGGACATGATTAGTACGTTTGCAGATAACACCAAGATTGGCGGCATTGTGGAGAGTGAAGAAAGCTTTCTAGAATTGCAATGATCAACTGGGCCAGTGGGCTGACAAATGGCAGATGGGGTTTAATTTAGACAAATGTGAGGTGGTGCATTTTGGGAGATCAGACAGGTCAGGACTTACTCAGTTAATGGTAGGGTATTGGGGAGAATAATAAAACAAAGAAATCTAGGCATAAAGGCTCATAGCTCCTTGAAAGCGGAGTCACTGGTGGACAAAGTGGTGAAGAAGGCATTCAGCATGCTTGGTTTCATTAGTCAGACCATTGAGTTGGGATGTCTTGTGAAATTTGTACAAGATGTTGGTAAGGCCACACTTGGCATTCTGTGTACAGTTCTGGTCACCCTATTATAGAAAGGATATTAAACTAGAAAGAGTGCAGAAAAGATTTACTAGGATGCTACCAGGACTTGATGGTTTGAGCTATAAGGTGAGGCTGGATAGACTGGTACTTTTTTCCCTGGAGCACCTTAGAGGCTTAGGGGTGATCTTATCGAGGTTTATAAAATAATGAGGGATGTAAATTCTCAAAGATAAGGGAGTCTAAAAGTAAAGGGCAAAGTTTTACAGTGAGAGTGGAGAGATACAAAAAGGGACAATTTTTTCACATAGAGGGCGGTAAGCTTCTAGACTGAGCTGCCAAAGGTAGTAGTAGTAGGTGGGTACAATTTTGTCTTGTACAAAACATTTAGATAGTTACTATGGATAAGATTGGTAAAGAGGGATATGGGCCAAATGCAAGCAATTGAAACCAGTTTAGTAATACAAACAGGGTGACATGGACAAGCTGGGCTGAAGGGCCTGTTTCCATGCTTTAAATGTCTGTGATGTCATAGTTGGAACTCTACTTCCACCACAGAATCGGCATGGGCGAGGGTACGACAATGGAAATCTCCATTGACCTTAGGAGGGAATTTCCAGTCTTGCCGGAGTGAGGCCGCGAGATCCTGCCCAATGACTATAAGTCTATGGGGCTATTTTGGAGAAGCGCAGGGGAGGTGTGTTGGACAACATTTACCTTTCAATCTCCTCTGAACTGCCTCCAATGGATTTACAACCTTCCGTAAATAAGGAGACCAAAACTACAAAAAATGTATAGCCTGTTGTACGTCTATTTATGGTTCTTGATGTCTCCTTTTACATTCACAGGTGATTTGGTCCACCTTATTGGCCTACAAGGTGCATACACGCGGTGGATTGTGCGAGGGTTGCTCTTGGATGTGGTTTCGAGAGTTGCCTAGTGCTTCATGTCCATTAGTGTATGCTTATTCTGGACCAATTGATGGGCAACACATCAGCTCAGTGACTATAACTATCTGCTGTAAAGTCACAGGGACCTGGGTCGGATCTCTAGCTTGGATCAATGTCTGTGGGAGTTTGCACATTCTCCCCATGTTTGCGTGGGTTTTCTCCAGGTAATCCAGTTTCCTCCCACATCCCAAAAACGTGCTTTTTAGACTGATTGGAGTCAATAAATTGTCCCTAAATTGGATCTCCCTTAATCTGGAGTACATACAATTGCCTAAATTTCTATCTCCTTTATTGGGGAGTTCCACTAGAGGTAGACAAAAACATTGACGAGTGACGTATGATGCGAATAAGGCACTCATTAAGTGTGTTAAAATGGGTGGCACGGGATTGTAGGCCAAAGGGCCTGTTTCCTGTGCTGTGCTGTTCTTTGTTCTTTGTTCTTTGTAAGTGGCCTCACTCCTTTCACAACTCCAGGATTCTCCAACGTACTTTACAATGTATTACTTTTTGCAGTGTAGTCACTGTTGTAAAGTATGAAACATGACAACCAATGTGCCTCAGAAAACGGTGGAGGTGGAGCTCATTGAAGATTTCTAAGGTACAGGCAAAAGGATTCTTGTTAGACAAAGGAATCAAATCGAATGGTCCTGTTAGTGATAAGCAGCATAGTTTAATACAAGGGAAGCCATGTCTCACTAATTTAGTTGAGCTTTTTGAGGAGGTAACAAAAATGATTGACAGGGGAAGGGCTGTGGATGTTTTCTACATGGACTTTAGTAGAGCATTTGACAAGAGTCCCTCATGGCAGATTGGTGCTAAAGATTAAATCATACAGGATCAGGGGTGAACTAACTAGATGGATTCAAAACTGGCTTGGCTGTAGAAGATGGAGAGTGAAAGTGTGTTTTTCTGAATGGATGTCTGTCGCTAGTAGGGTTCCATAAGGAGCAGTGCTGGGATCTCCTTTGTTTGTAATATGTATATAAATGATTTGGAAGAAAACGTAGTTGGTCAGTTTGAGGATGACACTAAGAGTTGTGGATAGTGATGAAGATTATCAGAGAATACAGCAGGGTATAGATAGGCTGGAAAATTGGGCTGAGAAATAGCAGATGCAAGTTAATCCTGATAAATGCAAAATGATGCATTTGATAGATCCAATTCAGGCGGGAGCCACAAAATAAATGGCAGAACCATCAGGAGCATAGACATAAAGAGAGATCTGGGTTACAGCTCCACAGATCCTTAAAAGTAGCGGCAAGGGTGGAAAAGGCAGTAAAGAAAGCTTATGTCATGTTTGTCTTCATTGGACAGGACATTGAATATATATGTTGGCAAATTATCTTACAGTTATACAAAACATTGGTTTGGCCACATTTGGAATATACTCTGTTCCATTCTGATCACTATATATGGGAGCTTTGGAGAGAGGACAGAAAAGATTTACCAGGATGTTGCCTGGTATGGAGAGTATTAGCTATGAGGAGAGATTGAATAAACAGGGATTGTTCTTTCTGGAAAGACAGAGGCTGGAGATGTGTGGGGTAAGTATTTTACAGTAAGAAGTCTGCTATACAATTAATCCTCATTTGAAGAGGGGAACCTCGAAAGCTTGTGAGTTTACTATCAAATAAATCGGTTGGACTTAAACCTGGTGTTGTCAGACTTCTTACTGTGTTTACCCCAGTCCAATGCCGGCATCTGCACATTATAAGTTTTTTACACAGAAGATGGTGGTGACCTTGAATGCACTGCTAAGTAAGATGGCTGAGGCAGATACATTAGTGATATTTCAGACTTATTTGGATAGATACACAACAGGTAAGGAATAGGGGTATACAAGTAGTTGGCCAAAATAGAGCAATGTGAATGGCACAGGCTTGGAGAGCCAAACGGCCTGTACCTGTGCTGTACTGTACTGTTCTTTGTTATCAGGGAAGATAGGAATATAGATCAGAAATAATGTTAATAAATGAAGGAGGAGGCTCGAGGGGGCCAAATGGCCGCCAGTGTTCTCCTATTTCTTATGTCACTGTCTCCAAGGATTAATTGTATAGCAGCAACACCCCTTAAAACCACAGCTGGAAAGGTGGTGAGTCTTAATGGGCAGAGATAGAACCAGAAGCTCGATTTTATGTGCAGAAATAGATCATGCTGTGGAAGTGACAGTAAAACAGCTTGCAGGACTCAGAACAAGCAAAAGCGACAGAAGGAATGGATAACAGATATCATCTCAAAAACAATGAGAATATAAATGAGAACAGAGTCCAGAAATAAATTTCAAACCAAGCACCCAGAAACAAACTGAGCACATAAAGCAAATACAAGGGAGATAATAAAGAATAAACGAGGGAATAAATAGAGAGCAGAGAAATCGAAAGTGAGACAATGTGTTCCTTGAGGTATTAATTACCACTGTAAAGGTGCATTGTTGACTTCCTTGGCGAAATGAGGCTCCGATATTATTGGGAGGATGGCGGAGAATCCCAGCGAGACCAAGGAGATGGAGGCCCTTGTGATCTTATCTCCCAGGCTTACTGAAATAACCTTGTACAGAGTTCCACCCAACTACCAGCCTCGAGAACCTGTTGAGCATGCAGGAGCAGACATCATTTGGAATCACTCAGAAGGGGGTTGGGTAGTCTGCAATCAGGAGAGGATGGGGAAAGGAGGGCTAGCACGATCAGAGCTATAGGGGTGGATTTTATGGTAGGATAGATAATTCACTTGTCCGAGCATGAAGTGGATTGGCACATCTCAATGTGAAATCTGGCTGTCCCACAGTGATAGTAGATTGGGAGTGGCCTTACAGGATGGGACTTGCACCTTCAGCAGTTCATACCTGTACAAACCACCCATTTCCATTCACATCTGCACACACCCCTCTCAATACCTGTTTACATCTGTACACCCTCATACTCATTTACATCTGCATGCACCCCAATTTTTATTCACATTTGCACACAAACTCCAATTCCTATTCACATCTATGATGCGGAGTTGCTGGCATTGGTACATAAGTAGTCTCACAACACCAGGTTAAAGTCCAACAGGTTTATTTGGTAGCATGAGCTTTCGGAGCGTTGCCTTTTCATCAGGTGAATGATGAAGGGGCAACACTCCAAAAGCTCGTGCTACCAAATAAACCTGTTGGACTTGAACCTGGTTTTGTGAGACTACTTATTGTCCCATTCACAACTACACACAAACCCCAATTCCCATTCACATCTGCTCACATCAACCATGACAGCAAATCTGACCCCTTCCCCATCATTCCTTGCTGGCGGGGAATCGATGTTTCTTCTCCCGCTACAATGTGCAATGACTCCACCATCCTCTCCGCCTGACGTGACATCTACTGTTGGGACTGGAAGATTCTGCCAAAGTTATGGACCTGAGCTGTTAAGATCAAGCTCTGTTACATCTGGTCCACAAGGAGTTTATAAGCAGGCAGAACTGATCTGGATTTCTTCTGGTTAGCGGCTACCTCTTGTTATGCTGCTGGCACTGAGCAGCGGACAGCGAAAGATTCCCTCTGTGCTTCCATTAAAAATAAATCATAGCACTGATGGAATTGTTGATTCTTGCCAGCTGAATATTTACTATCCTGCTGCCTCTTTCTTGCTCGAGCCCTGTTCATGACTCGATGTGGGGGAGTGAAAAAAGAATGGAAGGGTTGAAAATGGGGTTTGGTTGGGGTTTGGAAAATAAGTCCAAAAATCCTAACAGGAGGTTAAAATCGAGGTCAGGATTCATGGATCTTTTGTTTCTCAACTAAGTTTTGTAAAATAGATAACTGTGTTCTCCATGTAATCCCTTGTTACACATTCAGAGTGTGGTTTAAAACAGGGAGTGGAATCTGCTGTTATCAATTTAGAAATCTTAACCTCGCCAATACAACTCCTGGGCAAGGGTCCAAATTGGAAAACAGAAAAAAGACAAATCATATTTATTGTTTCTTTGTTCCAGCTTTAGCCAATATATTTTGTACAATGGGGTTGTTTTGCTTACTAGCAAACTCGAGGAATATCACATGGGTATTTGTTTCAGCGTGGCTGGCAATGTTCCAAAGAACTGTTTTTATTTTGCCTGATAAATGATATATTTTTGTCCCGAGTTTAATGGAGCTTGGCCTTGTTCATTCTGTCTGCACTGAATGTCACCAAAGGATCTTGAGTTAATTGTTGTCTCTGATATGCCTGGCTTGGTCGAGCATGGGATGAGGAATAATTATCCACCAGTCTTCTGGCACTGTCCTAATTTGATTTTGGCCTGGTCCAGAAGTTAGGCTCCATTCCACGTACAACAGCAGCACTTAGTAAGTTTGAAAGACAAAGCATACCAGGCGTATGTTGAATATTTTCTGGTTATGCTATAATTGCTTGGTCATACAAGATCAGAGAATTATAGAATCCCTACAGCAAAGAAGAAGTACATTCAGCCCATCAAGTCTATACTGACCTTAATCCCACCCAGGTCCTATTCCCATAACCTCACATATTTATCCTGCTAATCCCCTGACACTAGAATTAATTTAGCATGACTAATCAACCTAACCCACATATCTTTGGACTGTGGAAGGAAACTGGAGTACCTGGAGGAAACCCATGCAGACACAGGAAGAACGTGCAAACTCCATGCAGACTGTGACCCGAGGCAAAATTGACCCACGTCTGTGGCACTGTGAGGCAGCAGTGTTAATCAAAGTGGCCACTGTGCCACCATCAAACTGAAAATCTACCCAATGATTTTCTACATGATGAACCTTGTACACGATCCAAGTGGCTACTGAAATCTTGCCAAAATGACAGAGAAATGGGCAAGAATTCGTACTTGAAACATTGGGTTGAATTTTAACTTCAATCTAATGATGCGCGTATTAGACAGATTGGTGATGTTAAATTTCCCCTAGTGTTCAGATGGGGGTTGAGGGGTAGAAAGGGAGGAATTAGCACTGTAAATGCATGAGATTGTGGGATTGGGACCTGGATGGAATTATGTCAGTGCAAGCTCCATGAGTAGAATGACCTCTTTCTGCACAGTAGGGATTCTATATAAAAAAACAGGGGAGTCCGGGTCATGTCAAAGATTGAAATACAACAGGTGGGATTTTCTGCTGTGTGCGCTCCAAAACAGGAAATCCCACAGAAATCAACAAACTTTCGCATCGTCCTCCCGCTGCCAGCTATGATTCCTATGGCAGGTGGGATGGGAAACCCCCCCAAAGAAACAAAAATAAGAAGCCCACCCACCCATATCTGGGGCAGAGTGTTGTGTTCCTGTAAGTGGCCAGCTTAAGGGGATGAGGATGTGGCGGATCCAATTAGGCAGGATGGTGGCATTCCTGAACCCCTTTGTCTTTCCAAGTCCACCAAGATTGAAGTAAAACTATGTGGCCCTCCTGACATCTTTGGGGGATCCCTCCCTCAGCCAAAGGCAATCAATGTTTGATTGGGTGATTGGACATTGGGAAAGGGAGAAGTGCCTACTGA
This sequence comes from Sphyrna mokarran, assembly GCA_024679065.1. NCBI lineage: Eukaryota > Metazoa > Chordata > Chondrichthyes > Carcharhiniformes > Carcharhinidae > Sphyrna > Sphyrna mokarran. The sequence continues at coordinate 19,362,578 of JAGIQG010000008.1, read as the reverse complement.
AAGCCAAATCTCACACTTGCTTCTGACACTTGTCCCTGTCTCCTCCTCTTACTTCAAGTAAGAAGAGCTCCAACCAAAACTTTCCCCTGCCTGTCTCTTGGGTCCTCTTCTATCCTGGGTTACGTGGGATGCCCCTACCTCGTCAGCCATTTGTTCCTCGATGGCATTGCTGAGTACAAGAAGTGCTGACCTCTGGCTCACAGCTCACGCAAGGCTGGACTTCCAACCCCTGCGGTGGGCATGCTGCCACCAACCCCCATCCCACACACACCCCTCCAACCCCTTTGCTCCCACCAGCAGCCTCATCACTGCCTGACTGGTTTGTGGTTCAGAGTACCTTCCTGAAAAAAGAGTGAGCACGAGTCTCTCTCTAGCTCTCCAACTCTCAGGCAAGACCCCAGTGTAACAAGATTTTTCCCCTTGTTTGAATGGAAGAGGGGTGGGAGTGTTAGGGGGCTAGTGATGGACTGGTGGCCAACTTACTCACAGGGTACTCTTTGATCATTTAAATAGTTAATTGAGACTGTGTGCCTTCATTTTAACTGACATTCTATTTTCAATTTTTAAGCTTACACAATCATGTTTTTCGGGGACATGAGAAACTCAGCAACTGAAAGGTGTTGAGTGAGGCTGAATTTGTGTCTTTACAACACTTCTTTTGGGCCAGGAGGAGCAGAATCATTTCCTTTGGTCCTTCCAAGTGACTTGGTAAATCCAGTCTCCACTGTGGTTTGTCTGCTTCACTCCATCCTCATCTTTGTTGGAACCTCTCACTATCTGGCTCTCCCTCCAACCACTGCTGGAGCTTGCTGTATACCATCCCACTCATCCTCCTCCAACATGCCCTCATCTGACATACCCTCCGCCTCAACCACTACTGAAAATTCTCCCATCAAGAATCCATTTATCTGCCAAACCCTACTGTCAGATCTTCCTTCCCTGCAACACTGACCGTCATTGGACAACTCCGACCATATCACCTTAACGATAACCATTGAACACCCACCTGTCACATATGGGCATCCATAATCACCATCAAGGCCCACCATAATCTACTTGCATCCCCTTACCATTTGATCCCACTCCCACCCCTCCTCATCAGAATTGCAATCAGGAGACCCCCTTAACCAGGGAGCCGGTGCAATTTGAGCCCCCACTACTATTGTTAACCCTTGCACTTGTGGTTTGTACAACATGGAGATTCCTCTGTGCAATTCTGATTCCTCCAAGACACAATCATGACTCCAGACCCCACCTTGTGCCCTCTAATATTTCTTCCACTTTTAACTGAAATTCCAACCTCACTTCCTCACACCCCCCCACCCCCTCCCACATTATTGTCTTCTTTCTCCATTCCTTCACCCTCCCACTGTAGTCAACTCCAGCCCAGTGAAGCAAGCTTCCAACCTGAAAGGTTTCCAATCAGTCAATCAGACTGCCTGTGGGAAGGAACACCACAAAAGCCCCTATCCCTACGCAGAACCCACTACCAAGTTAAGGGTGGCACAATAGTTAGCACTGCTACCCCACAGCTCCAGGGAGGTGGCTTTGATTCTCGGTTTGAGTCACTGTCTGTGTGGAGATTGAATGTTCTTCCTGTGTCTGTGTGGGTTTCCTCTGGGTACTTTGGTTTCCTCCCACAGCCCAAAGATATGTGAGCTACGTGCATTGGCCATGTTACTTTCTCCCTCGCATGTACCCAAACAGAGTGCAGCACTAAGGAATGTTCACAGTAACTTCATTGCAGAGTTGATGTAAGTCTACCTGTGACTAATAAATAAACTCTAAAAAACTCCAAACCATTAATTCAATTCTTCTCTTCTTGAATAGCTGAGTGTTTCCAACAGCTGTTTTTTTTTGCTCTTTGAGATTTTACACATCTGGATTTTTATTTTTCGTACTTCTTCATAAATTAATACTTTGGTTGATCAGCGCAGTAGTTATTCAACAGTTACTCATAAGCTGATCCCCGAGACTGTGCTAGATAGCCATGTCAGCCACAAGAAAGAATTATAGACTGAAAAACAGGATTGGACAATAAGATTTGTAATGGTATATAAAATAATTTGCACGGTATGCATGTGCATGTAGAGACAGCACTTCCCTTTCCTGTTATCCTTTCCACTCTTCCACTACTGAAGAAGTCGGGATGGAGGAAATTACAACGTTTTAGACAGTGCGAGTGAGGAGCTGCAGATGTTTTCAATGTGACAGATGTCGAGAACAACTGAGATTGGTAACAGAGGTTTGCAGCGAGTGCTAATTGGAAAGACTGATTCCTCACTGCTTGGGGCAATGGAGGAGAGACTATTATCCTTGGGAATTTGATGTGTACTGCCATCAATAACTGTCTCATGTTCACCTAGACCTTTCGCAGTCTCGATTTCTTATTCGACTCGGAGTTCTGTGCCCAGCTACCTCACTCAATTGATGCAAAGCCCTCCAGGCTTGCATTGCATCTTCAATACTCTGTAACTTTCAGCCCATCTACTTTTAATGTATTCTTTGATCTTTCTCTACACTCTAATTATGACTGTTCATTCTGCACCCTCTTCTTTCCTTCTCTATAAGCAGTATGGTTTGTCTGTACAGCACACATGAAACAATACTTTCCAGTACATACTCATACGTGTGACAACATAAATCACATCAAATCAGTCATCATTTTTTGCTTACCTAGTTTCTCAAAGCCTTCTCATTCCAGCTTCCTTAGAAATGTCTTAATGATCTTTCATTTTCCCATCACCTGTGGCCACTTTCAGTCCTACAATCCATGTGGAATTATAGAATCCCTATAGTGCAGAAAGAGGCCATTCAGTCCATCAAGTCTCACTGACCACAATCCCACCCAGACCCTATTCCCATAACCTCATATGTTTACCCTGCTAATCTCTTTGACACCAGGATCAATTTAGCATGGCCAATCAACCTAACCCACACATTTTGAACTGTGAGAGGAAATCGGAGCACCCGGAGGAAAGCCACGGAGGCAGGATATGCAGGCTCCACACAGACAGTGACCCCGAGGCCGAAAGTGAACCTGGGTCCCTGGCAGTGTGAGGCAGCAGTGCTAACCGCTGTGCCACCATGCTGCCCTGTTTTTACTCTTCTAGTTCTGGCTATGTTGTACATCCCTCATTGCTGCTCCCCACCCCTTGGTGTGTGCTTAGAGTTGAGCAGGGTGGGTGGTTGACAGCGGTGTTGAGTGAGGGAGGGAAGGGGATGGTGGTTAAAACTGGTGGTTTTGCCCTGATGAAAACAATGACCTGTATTTCTACAGGCTCTGATTGTAGCAACAATTGGACCTCAGAGAAATGACAGAAATAAACGCAAACATTGAAGCAGCAGTCTCAGCTTTGAAAACTCAGTGCTATCTCCAGGACAGTCATTGTAACACCAAAATCCCATCCTGCGATCAAATTAGCATTTGCGACCCACAGTTTGGGAGCCGTGGTCTCAGCATTGTTTCTGGAATCCCTTCCCTAAATCTCAATACCACTCCAGCTCTATCTCCTTCTTTAAGACTCTCCTTAAAACTTTGCCAAAGCTTTTGGTCACCTCTCGTGATGTCTCCTACATTGGTTTAGCCTTAATTTTCTGAATCTGATTATACAACGGTAGAGATTTTGGAAATTAATTTCTGTGTAAAAGGTGCTGTACGAATGCAACTTCATGTTGCTGCTGCTGCAGTGACTGGAATTTTATGCTCTGGGTTTATGTCTGGTGATGCCTGCTGGAGGGTAGGGCGGGTAAGCCTGTCAAACTGAGTGCTGCTTACCTGATTGAGTATGCAGCTGGGAGGGTTACATCACATGGCATAGCGATACGGGCAGGAAGTCACGCACCCCGCTGACATGTCCGGCCAAGTACCCGGCCAGCCAATGCACCAAGACATCTTGGCATGAGATGGCCTCCAGAAACCAGCATGCCTTGGCCCCACGGTTCAACAGTGCGTCCCTAGAGAGTCTCTGCTGGGCCGTGGAGGTTGCGGGACATTCTCTTTCCAAGGGCTGGGAAGAAGCGGCCCACCTGCCTCAACACACTGGCCTGGGAGGAGGTTGCCATGGGGCACAGAGGAGCAGAGGACGAGTGGCCTGCAGTGCAGGAAATGCACTTACAACTTACCCTGCACCATCTGGATGAGCGAGCACTAAGATAAAAGCAAATACTGTGGATGCTGGGTGAAGGGTCAGCTAGACTCGAAACATTGGCTCTATTCTCTCCCCACAGATGCTGTCAGACCTGCTGAGATGTTCCAGCAGTTTCTAGTTTTGTGTGTGGGTAAGTAAATGCTCCATTCTCTCTATTCATCTCAAAATCTTCTGACTTTGGAACATGAGTGTCAATGGCAAAACCAACATTTGTGCTGCACATCTCTAAAAACCCACTGAGGAAGTGCTAGTATGCTGCCTCATTGCTCCACTTCAATCTGTTTGATCTGCTAGTAGGGAAACAATCGTGGACTGTTGATATAACCAGGCTGAAGGCATAGCTGTTGTGTGATGGGTAGAGGCTGGAACAGAGAGTAACTTGAAAATGTCAGGATAGATTATTAGGATTCTCCTCCAGCTGAGCTGACCTTCAGCTCCAATAACTCAATGGCCTTCCTTCTACCCCGTTGACTATTGAGGGTGTCACCATTCTGATCTGCCTTTGCCTCAGGATGGAGTGCATCACCTACTGAACCATCTCTAATACCTTTTCCCTTCCTCTAGCATCACCACTGACCCAGCCCAATGTTACCTCCACACTCTCATGGGGGGAGGGTAGAAACTTGAAGGCTGATGGGCAGAGGCTGAAGGCTCACCAATGTGGCCAAATCTATCACAGCCACAAAGCCCAGCCTAATTCTATCCACTCCCAAGAACTGTCTTAATCTTTCATTCTCTCCAACAACTCCCCACACGAGAACTACTCCTGCTGCACTTAACATCCTCACTCTCTCAGCCTCCTAGTGCTCTTCTCACAATCCCAGTGCCTTCCCCCTACTGTTCATTGCCCAAGGTTCCGGCAGTGATATCTATCTCTGCAAAATTCCCTCCTCAACTGCCTGATAGCCCCTCACTGCTTTAGGAACTCTTGCTTCTTCTCTGTATTCTTCCCAGGATGTTCAAATGCAAATTCCATTCCCAATGACCCTTCAGTGGGAATGCCAACCCACATTATCCCATCACAACAATCAGGACATGTAAGTTCCTGCCCTTAGGGCAGCACGGTGGCAGAGTGGTTAGCACTGCTGAGTCACAGCACCAGAGACCTGTGTTCAATTCTCAGGCCAGGGTGATTGTCTGTGTGGAATCTGCACATTCCCTCTTATGTGCGTGGGTTTTCTCCGGGTGCTCTGGTTTCCTCTCACAATCTGAAAGACACGCTAGTTAGGTAATAAACACAAAATATTGGGAATGCTGGAATCCAAAACAAAAAGAGAAAATGCTGAAAAATCTCAGCAGGTCTGCCAGCATCTGCGGAGAGAGAATAGAACCAACGTTTCGAATCTAGAGCTGCTGATGAAGGGTCATCTAGACTCGAAAAGTTGGCTCCGCTCTCTCTCCACTGATGCCGTGCTTGTTAGGTGCATTGGCTATGCCAAGTTCTCCCTCAGTGCACCTGAATAGACTCCAGAGTTTGACAACTCAGGGATTTTCATTGTAACTTCATTGTAATGTTAATGTAAGCCTACTTGTGACAATAATAAATAAACTCACTACTCTGGTCATGAACTCAACAAAAGTTTTGGCCAACATCATCAGAGGCCATTATCCACTTGAGCACATAGCCAAGGTCCATCCCCATCAATATGTAACCTAGTCATTCCCCAGATGTTAACTGCAGTCTCCTCAAAAGCTTAAATTCTCTTTTAAAATTTAATTATGTTTAGAAAGGTTTGGACCCATCGTTTACTTCTTGGCACTGAACTGATAAGAAAGATTTTCTTTGAGCATTCCTTGTTTCTGCTTGGCCGCAATTGTTTCAAGTTTATTTCCCTGTATATTCTTAATGGCCCACAAACCAGTCCTGTGGGGGCCCACCATTCCAGAGAGCTGATAATGAAAAAATAAGAACAGAAATTATGACATTATGAAGAAAAAGGAAAACACATGTTATGTATGGACTGCAGCTCCAGAAATGATATCTGCATACTAATCAGCATTTATCAGTGGTTATTCCTATTGAATTAAAACCAGCTGGATTTGAACATGCAAGATCTTGCTTCGAGCCAATTGATAATTGTAATGAGATAACTGTCATTCACTTTGTTTATCAAGTCATGCATTCTATCTAATGCAGGGGCACCACGATGGCATAGTGGTTAGCAGTGCTGCCTCACAGCGCCAGGGACCTAAGTTCAATTCAACTCTGGTCCTGGGTTACTGTCTGTATGGAGTTTGCACATTCTCCCCGTGTCTGCGTGGGTTTTCTCCAGGTGCTCTGGTTTCCTCCCACAGTCCAAAGATGTGCAGGTTAAGTTGATTGACCACGCTAAGTTGACACTCAATGTCAGGGGAATTAGCAGAGTAAGTGTGTGGCATTGGGGGAATAGGGTCTGGGTGGGATTGTAGTAGGTGCAGACTCGATGGGCTAAATGGATTCTTTCTGCACTGTAGGGATTCTGTAATTTCTGTGATCTATAACTTTGTTCTGTTTACCGGACTTCCTGAGACAATAATTGCTGCCTTTTGTTTGTTGCGAAAGGTTGCAGGAGTGACTCACTGTACAAAGAAACAAATTTTCATTCAGTAAGGCCAATGATCTACCTTTCCAATTGTTCTTGGTCTTCCCTGTTAGAGCTAAGGTTTCAGGGAGTCAGATGTGATTTCTTCCTGGTGACGCAAGTTTCTGTGGCAATCTGAAAGTCCCGTTTCACATTTCAAGTGTTTTTGTTTACCAAGGTGAATTTCTTTTCATGCCACTAAAAGATCTTTTAATGTAAGTAACTCCCCTCCCTCTAATTCCCGTCTTACAATTTCAACTACCAATGATGTTTTTGTAAAAATCCTTTGTCAGTCATAAACTTGCATTTGCTGTTGCCATCCAGATTCGTCGATGAATCACTGTGTTAACTATCCAACATCGGCTGACAGGGCCAAGATTCAGGACACATGAGGCAATGGTAGCTCATAAATTTAAAACTCCAGAGTACACATAAATAAAACATTTTTTTAAAAGGTTGTTTGAAGTCAAAAATTAGACAGAGCTTTGCGACTGAACATGAGACATATGAAGAGGGTTTTGGGGGAAGGGAGCTCTTTCTGACAACGTGCCAGGTAACACTGCCGAGACAAAGAACACCTCAGAAGAGTTGAGAATATAAAGGTTTGGGTAGGAACAAACCTGTTACTCACTTATAGATTTTGTGTTTCCTGTTAATTTTATGTAAGGCTCTTGCAGTCTGGTCCCTTGTAAAGTTTTCTTTGTGATCTACAGAGCGTGTTCCTGAACCACCCGATCACTCTCATATTTTATACAGTATTTGAACATTAGACTCTTCTTACTGTTATAGAACTATAAATCATTGGGTGTTGGGGGTGGGACAGTGGTGAGAGGTCTACATTCCTATTTTCTCCTGTTCCCATGCTCACTTTTAAAGAAAAGCTTATATTTATATAGTCCTTTCTCACAACCTCCAGATATCTCAGAGTACTTGATAGACAACAAAATACTTCTGAAGTGTAACCACTCTTAGAAAGTAGGTAACACCAGTGCCAGTTTGCGCACAACTACCTTCCACAGATAGCAAATAATGACCAGATAGTCAGTTTTTGTCACGTTGATTCTCTTTTAAATGAAATCAACTCTGTCCTCTTTCTTTTGTAATTACCCTTACTTGAGGTCAACCGGCTGTTTCTGACTGAAATTTCTCTCGTGCAAATTGACTGCTAGATGCTACCACGTTATGGTCACTGTTTCCTTGGGGATCTTCTATTCTGAGATTGTTTATTAAACTTGCCTCATTACACATGACCAGATCCAAACTAGCCTGATCTCTGGTTGGATCCACAATACATTGTTCCAGGAAGCTGTCCTGAAAAAGAAATATATACACACTCTATGAATTTTTCATGTGGCTACCTCTGTCTTTTGATTTTCCCAATTCACATGAAAATTAAAGTCGCCCATGATTAATGTGCTGTTTTTTTTATGTGCCCTCATTATTTCCTGATATAATCCCTCTTATAGGATAGCTACAGTCAGGGGGCCGATATATTACTCCCACCTATGTTTTCTTTTCCTTGTTATTTCTTATCTCTACCCAAATGGATTATCTTTCAATCCAAGATCATTTTTTGCCATTGTACTTATTCCATCATGTACTAACAAAGCTGCCCATCACCCTTTCCTTCCTGTCCTTATAAAATCAAATACCCCTGAATATTTAGTTCTCAGCTTTGATCTCCTTGTAAGCACATCCCTGTAATGGCTACAAGAGCATGCCATTAACCTCAATTTGTGTTGTTAATTCATTTGTTTGTGCTAAATATTATGTACATTTATGTAAAGAGACATTAGTTTGGCTTTTTCTTTTGACCATTTTTCCCCATTTGACCCAATTTGCTGTTTTTTTATACAATCGGCCCTTTCCTGTCACACTCTGGGTATCATTACCTAAATAGTTGCCCTATAAAAGCTGCCATATCCTTTTTAATTGTACCCCCTCTCTCGAATCATTCCTCCCTCTGTTAAGTTTAAAGCCTGTTAGAGAAATTTCAGATAATCAGGGAATTTAAACACTCTTAAAACTATTAGCATTAAGTGAAATGACTTCAGAGCAGACTTGCAGACTAACGGAGGTACTGTCTGTATAATCATATAACCACAGTAAGAGATTTAAGCAAGTAAGAGATTAGAACAAGTATTTCTGATTTAAACATGCATTTTGAATTTTAAAATGTATTTCAGATGTATTTTAAAATGGTCTATGCACTTTAACTAAAAACAGGCTGCTCAACAGCATGGTGTTAGTGACATTTAAGACTTAACTGAAGAGACACATGAACAGATGGGGAATAGAGTCTGGAAAGGACAATATGATTGCTGCAAGCTTGGGAAGCCGAAAGGGCTGTTTCTCTGTTGTACTGTTCTTTGTTCTTTGATGGGATGAAGACCAGGTGAGATGAACAACATGCTTTGGAACAATGAAACCCGTAGAAAATTCTTATAGCTTACAGTATGGGTCGAAGCTGAAGAATGAATAGAGCTGTTCAGTCTGTATTGTTAAGACAGTGCTCCTCAGACATGGGACTATCAACTTCCTGACTTGACTGCTGATGTAACTGAGAGTTGGTGAGGACAGAACCTTTGGACTCTACAGGTAAGCGTCAGGGGTTACCAAGTGACAGAGGGAAGAATCATCCAGATTCAATGGACAAATGAAATCTCAATATGCCAGAGCATAGAATGTAATTGGCTATGGTATATGACAATTGTTAACAATACTTGATTTGTATAGATGGTGACTAGTTCATAACTAATGGGAAAGCAGGAAAAGCAAACTCAAAAATGTATAATTGGCCTGTCTGATGTATTGTAACTTTAGAGAGGTATTGGAATTCTCAGGGTCTTCCCTGTAAGAGAGGTGTTGAACTACTCAATGCTATCTCTCCCAGCAATCATTGGTCAAGTAAAGATACACCTTTAAGCAGGGTACTAGTCAGAGGCTAGGAATACTGCAGTGAGTAATTCACTTTCTGACTCCCCAAAGCCTATTAACCATCGACAAGGCACAAGTCAGGACTATGATGGAATACCCTCTACTTGTCTGGATGGGTGCAGCTCCAACAATACCCAAGAAGCTTGACACCATCCAGGACAAAGCAGTCCATTTGATTGGCACCACATCTACAAACATTCAATTCCTCTGCCATCGACACTCAGTAGCAGCAGTGTGTACTATCTACAGGATGCACTGCAGTAATTCACCAAAGATCCTTAGGTAGCACCTTCCAAATCCACAAACACTTCCATCCAGAAGGACATGGTCAGCAGATACATGGGAACACCACTACCTGCAAGTTCTCCTCCAAGTCACTCACCATCCTGACTTGGAAATATATCACCATTCCTTCGCAGTCACTGGGTCAGAATCCTGGAATTCCCTTCCTAACAGCATTTTAGGTAAAAGACAGAACCTTCCAGAAAATAGCTCACCAGCACCTTCTCCAGGGCAACAAGGAATGGGCAATAAATGCTGGCCAGACAGCGATGCCCATATCCCATGAATGAATAAAAAAATCCAGGTAATTCTTTACCTCCCTGACGTGTCAGAGTGTCTGCAGCTCAGCCTGACTCTGAGCCGAAGTCCCTCAAGCTGCAAACAACTACTGCAGGCATGTTTGCCCTAGATTACAATGTTATCCAGGAGCTCTTGCATTCTGCAATCTTTACACATCACCTGCCTTTCCATCTGTAATGTGTTTCAAGCTATTACTTATTTAAATGATTTAATTATTTATGGCGCTTTTTATAAATTTTCAACTTACAAAAGAAAAGTTCCTATACTATTTTAAACCTGAGGAATGAAATGAACCTTAAACATTTATCAGATTCACACCATACTGACAGCTACTCATGCAGCAGGGCTAGACCATCTTCTGAAGAGTGAAAATGTTAGAAGGCAAATACAAAAGAGTAACTCTTTCTCCTCTGCACTGAATTTCCACTTTGCTCCAAATTTGCAGCTATAGTCACTCAGATTATGTTTCACTCAAGATGTGCTCTCTTCCACTGTTCATGCGTCCATTTGCTGGTCATGTTTTTGAAATATATCCCTTTCTTATACAGAGCTGGGATGAATCACTCTCGAGTTTAGCTTCCTGCTAATCAAAATCTATTGAAGCTCTATTCAAGGAAAGTGCTTTCAGATGATTGAAAGTTAGCTGCTACTCAGTAACTCAGTTAGCCACCTTTTTAACCAGGCTACTCAACTTAAAACCAGTTAAATTCCCATTTTGATCCAAACTCCCAAATATATTCATTCAGACTGTTTCACTCAGGCAGTGTTCTCTCGCATTGCTCATGAGCCCACTTACTTAACTTATTCAACTGCAATGTCATTAATAAGTTACCTGCAATATACCATAAGAAGCTAGACTGACTTTGTACCATCAATGACCTGAGGTCCAAAATGAGTACCATTAATGGTGAAGCAAAAGGAGGTCAATGAACTGGGCAATACCCCCTGAGATGGGACTACTGAGTGGGTTTCAGCAATGGTAGCTTCAGTGAAGAAAGGTGGCATGGTCCAAATTTGCATTGACGCAGTCCACCTAAAGAAGGCACTACTCTGACCCCATCACCTTATGAAGACAATGGAACATGTTATAGCTGACATGTTCAATTCCAATATTTTCAGTATATTGGATGCAAAATGCAGGTTTTGGCAAATCCTGCTGGATAGAGAATCTTAAAAACTCACCAGACCTCCTGATGGCAGATACCATTATCCCAGTATGCCCTATGGCATCTTCACTGGAAGTAAAGTTTGCCCTGGGTTCCTAAAACAGGACAACTACTGCAGAATCAATTTTGATGACATGCTGATTTGGGATCGTACTGTGCAAAAACACAATGTATGTCTTTGTTTAGTCTTTGGCAGAAATAGGACCATACGGTTAAAACTCAACCCTGGTAAATGCTGATTCAAGGGCAACCAGATTCCAATGTGTGTTACTTACTCAGAGCTGATAGTGTGAAGCCAGATCCAGACAAGATAACAGCTACACGACGGATGCCCATTTCCCTGGACAAGCACACTTTGCAGCATTTCCTTAGTGTGATGAATGATCTTTCCAAGTTCATTCCTTGCAACAGTGAGGTCACTGGACCCCCTTCATCAGCTCCTCCACCAAGATGTCATTATGTAGGAGCATCATAATGTTGTGTTCAACAGCTCAAACGGCACTCTCAGCTTCTCCAGTGCTATAATACTTATACGTTTGAGTATCTGTACTCCAATCAGCAGACACCACCCAGCACAGACTTGGCATAGTTGGCATCCAAAATGAGAGGCCTTTGTATTAAATGCCCACATTAGAATCATGCAATCATAGAATCCTACAATGCAGAAGGAAGTCATTTGGCCCATTGAGTGTGCACTGAGCGCAATGCCAACCAGGCCCTATCCTTATTGCCCAATGTATTTACCCTAGCTAGTGCCCTGATACTAAGGAGCAATTTAGCATGGCCAATCCACCCAAACTAAAGACTAAAACTCCTTGTGCACAAATGGAGAAGGTACTCCTTACCCTCATCTTCACTTGTTGAACATTCATTGTCTATATTTATGTCATTCCTTAAGAGTAGAAACTGAACATCAGCCACTTATACGTTCTAAATGTATATTCTAAAAAAGCCTCTCCACACTGTGTCTGCACGGCTGCAGTGTGTAATGCTTAAGCCACAATGTTACAACATCAATATCATCTACAGATGCAGTAGAAGCTATGTCAGGTTGATATCCTTCCCAGAGCCTTCTTGTCCTCCACTGATCAAGCACATTGTGAGGAGAACACTGATATCATGACTACTGAGGTGCTTCCCTCTTGTCGAATCCAGAAACTTGGGGATATAACATACAGACAGATTCATGGCATCACCATCAAAGGCTGGCCCAATCATCAAGGGAGCTTCTCCATGAACTCTGCATTCTCTTCACCATTAGAGATGAACTAACCACACAAAGTGGACTGACACTGCATGGCCAGTGATTGTTCATCCTCACTTCTCTACAAAGCTACTATACACAGCAACTCCATCAAGGGCTCCCAGGATTGGAAGCAACCAGATACAGGCCAAAGGAAACACTAGGCTGGCCCTTAACATGTGCAGTCATGGAAAAATATTCAGGTGTACAACATGCAATGCACCCAAATCGCATCGGGCCAAAGAGCCACTGCACTATGTGAGGCGTTGGACTCTCGCATGGTCACATAACAACTGACATATTCAAATGGACAGGGAAGCAAAAGCTGACCCTAGCTGACACATACAGCATGTAGTTCGGATAAACTGCCAGGTATGAAGAGCAACACACTCGAGCTCAAAACACTTTGTCACACATGGCATCCTTCAGAGGATAATGATGGACAATGCCAGACAGTTCATCTCCAGTGAGTTCAGGAACTTTGCCCACTCATGGGACTTTGAGCACATTATGAGTAGCCCCCCCCCCCCCCCCCCCCTACCCACAATCCAATGGCCTGATGGAACGGGCCAAGCTTCTACTCAGGAAATGTGCCTGAGATCACACAGATTTTGATGCTGCACTCCTCAGCCTGCTAAATGTGTCCAGACAGAGTCTTCCCTTGTCAGTATTGAAACATTCTCCAGGTGCACCAGGACCACAATCCACATTGCCACAAGGTCCTCTTGCAACCCAAATGTTCAAACCAATGTGAGCGATGCCGTTATGGAGCGCAAACTAAGGAGAGAAAAGCACAATGATCAAAATGTTTACAGCCTCTCCCCTTTAATATCTGGTTAAACAGCTTCTCCCCTTTAACATCAGGATCCAGCATACAGATGGGCACGGCAAGCTGGCGGTGGTACACTGCCATGTTGCTGCCAAAAGCTATGTTGGATAGCTCATTACATACAAAACCTGGTTCCAAAACCAGTCCCATCAAACACGATAGTACCCTAGGCACAGCAATCCAGGTCCATCGCATTTCACCAATGAAATTGATGAAAGTCCGGCAGTCATCAGGTACACTGCAGGCAGACACATAGCATTTAAGAGCTACTCTGAGTTATCAATAAACCTTTATTGTTTCTATTTCTATTTAGTCAAAGCAAACAACACTTCTACAATGGGATCAGGATTTAACTTGGTTTAGTTTGCAACTTGTTGACCCAGATATATTCAAATCTACGGTTCAAAGAAGTCATGCCAGCTGGCTTTTATTGTGATTTGCTCATTTAACTCCAGCTTGTGATGTATCAAACTTCTCTGTCTCATTTTCTCCTGTAGAAGCTGGGAAGTGGTTCTGAATTCTGCACCGAATTGGCATTTGCCAAACTGATTTCACTTCAGATTATCCACCAGGCAGTTGAAGGTGTACAGCCTACAAAGAAACGAGTTTAAAATCCAGGATACAGAGTTGCAGCATTCCAGAGGACCGGACAATCTAGTACCTAACATATTATTCAGATGCTCCCTGTGCACTCAGTACATCACTTCATCAAATCTCTGGGCAGTGTTGCATATGAGTGGAACCCAAGGATTTGAAGAACAGCTGCTGACCTGGTTTAGCTTCGATTTATCAAAATATAAGTCACCATGGTAACAGGGAATGATGGAATTTATTTTGAGTTGCAACAATTCATTTCAATTTTTAAATTAAAAAGGAAAATAAGCTCCAACAAATTAGGGGAATAAAAATGATCCTGAGTTTACGTACTGCAAATACTGATAAATGGAGCAAATTTGTACCAAAATGCCACTAGTGAAAAAGTACTGCTTCACTAACTCCTTAGGTTTCTTTTATTCATAAAGCTTGTCACATCAGCACTGAGGTCTTATTAGTATTCATAAATTAATGGCCTCTTGCTAAGATAGCTGTGAAATTGCTTTAATATTGTAATAAAAGTAATAATTTTCTATTATAAAATTCTGATTTTAGATTGACCGTTGTGGAGAAAAAAACAGACGGAGGCAGCAATGCTAATAATTTAAAAGAAATTGGCCTAATTCTGCATTGGCCTTGCTATCTAAAGTCATTCAAATTTATCAGTCTTCCCACTTGACCTCCAAAGAATGTTGCCAGGGAGTTGGTTTGTATTTGTGTATTAATATTTTGATCTAATTGGTTGTTGCCATTTTAGAGAATATGCAGGACTGCAGATGAGGTGAGCTGGTTAATGAGCTGACACTGGGCTCACAAGTGTATCCTTGTGTTCCAATCTGTTCCATTTGTGCCTGCATGATATATGTGACTGCAGTGATTAATGCAGTGTGTCTCACTGTTAACTCACCGAATGTATCATACAGTTTAAAACTGGACCCTGATTCACAGCTGTGGTGTGACGTGGTTTGGGCTAAAAATAAAGCTAAGATTGAGGTCATAACGGATCCAAGGAATGACGGAATGTTTGGGATATTTTCCTTCAGTCGAACTGATTCTACGGCTTACTTTCTCTTTTGGAAAATTGGCGCCGTTTCATCAATCAATTAATATTTCTTAAATTATGATTGAGGTGTCTTAAAATGTGTAAAGGGTAAATCCTGCTTTTAAGTCTGGACTGCATTTTGAGTGAGATTTAGAGTGAGATTTGGCGCATTTTAACGTTCCGCTTCATTTAACTCCCATCAGCTGACTTTGCAAATCTCCCCAGGTGGAAAGGATTAGAAAATTAGTGGCTACCTGGCAGGAGTGGGATCAGAGATGTCTGGACCAATCTGCAAGGCTTACCCGATCGTAAAAGGAGGTGAGAGCCTAAAGCCAAACCATTCCTCGAGGGACCTAGAGGGGCACTCTCACTCTGCCACACACAAGGAGAACTATTTAATCAAGCAAAATCAATTTACCCTTCTGGTCTTCTCCCAATCTGCTTTGTCTTTTAATCCTGACAGGCAATTTGCTAAAACTTCCCACTTGGCCTGTCAAGTTGAATTTGAAGATCAGCCCTGCTAACAGGGTGGGCATAGTGGCACAGTGGTTACCACTGCTATCTTACAGCGCCAGGGATCCAGGTTCGATTCCCGTCTTGGGACACTGTCTGTGCAGTCTGCACATTCATCAGTGTCTGCGTGGTTTTCCTCCGGATGCTCCGGTTTCCTCCCACTATCTAAAAGATTTGTTGTTTAGGTGCATTGGCCGTGCTAAATTCTCCTTCAGTGTGCCTGAACAGGCAGTGGAGTGTGGCAACTGTGGGAGGATTTTCACAGTAACTCCATTGCAGTATTAATGTAAGCCTAATTGTGACACTAAAAATAAAACATAATCAGGACCCGACATGCATCTATGTAAAAGGAGTAGGTTATCGTTGGATAACTACCTTTGCAGCTTGTCTGGCTGGGTAGGTAAAGCCAGCAATTTGTTTGCCTTTTGGTAGCTCTAGAGAAGATAATTAAGATGTGGAGATGCCAACATTGGACTGGGGTAAACACAGTAAGAAATCTCACAACACCAGGTTAAAGTCCAACAAGTTTATTTGGTAGCAAAAGCCACTAGCTTTTGGAGCTCGGCAGATAATTAATTCAATTTTTGCTGCAGTGTTTCCACCGAGCGGGTACAAATCACTGCCAGTGTTCCTTTAATTTATGACATACTCTTATGTTCACTTCAGTTAAGAATTTTTACAATAATGAGATTATCTAATTTTCATAGGGCCATCAGTCTGATCAGCAATGAGTTCTATTTCTTGAAGAAAATCAGAATTGTAGATGGAAAGGTTCCATCTAAAATTATGCTTGTACAAAAAAAGAACAAATTATTGTGTGGAGATGAAAGTATTCGCGTTCAACCTCAACATTCAGAGTTGCCAAAAAGGGCTGATTGTTGTTCTGAGTCATGTCGATTTTATTTTATATTGTTTTAACTGGTCGAATCCCAGTTTCGATATTAAACAATTACGGAACACATTTGCAATTTTCCTACAAATATATCGTTAATGGGGGCTGGTTCACTCCATTGGCCAGACGGTTGGCATGTGGATCAGATTAATAAACAGCACGGGGTTCAATCTCCCGTTCTGGATGAGGTAGACTCAGGCTGATCCTCCGACCCACAGTAAAAAAAATCACAGCACTTTGCTGCGGTTTGGCAAGTAATCACGAACGTTCTGCCTTCAGGCAAGGAACTCAAGGAGAAGATATTGCTAATGAGGGAATTCTGCCATGGTTAGGTTTTAGATCTTATACCCAATCTTTTATCAGCAACAAGTCATCACATGCAGTTACCTTCTCTTTATGTGACCATTGACTCTTGATAACACACTTATAGCTTATGCACTGGCATTATTAGCCTAAGCCTTGCATTGCTGCTTATCCCCTATATTATGTGGAAGTGTTCTCCAGGTTTAAAAACTCATTTTGAGAAGGGAAATATGTTCAGCGGGGTGTGGTGCAGTTTTTTCCTCAAGGAAAACAGTATTAAATAACACCTTTTTAACTTACCAGTTGAATGAAGGCAAATGCTTTATCATGTAGGAAATCTAATCATGCCTGCCAAGTATAATGAATGTATCACCTAACCAGTGTAGAATGTGCTTTTACCTCAAGCACCCAAAGGGATTCTTTCTTGCTCTGCTTGCAAATGATTTTCAGTAATCTGGAAGGAAAACCGAAAAGAGATTTCCTGTAGTTGCAGCAATATAGAAAGGTAAACAGAGATTTCCCTTTTCTCCTAATGCCTTTTAATCTGTATGGGTATTTTGTGCAGTGCCAGTCAGCACTGAGAAGTAGCACATTGAATGAATGAATGGATGAATGAATGAAAGAGAAAGTTAACAATCCTGGACATGGAAGAGAAATTTAGCATTCTCAGACAAGAAGGGAGAATAGCGCTAAACAATATCTACTGAGTGACTTGGGATCGTCTTAATATTTACGAGACTAATCTCTTTAAACTGGATTATGCAAGTACCATGCAGATGCTGCTCTGCTTTAATTAAATTATGTGCATATATAGTGAACTTCTAAAAACTTGTGTTAATTCGTGGATTAAAATGACTCTTTAAATAGTTATTTAGAACATAGAATCACTACAGTTCAGAAGGAGGCCATTTGGCCCATCGAGCATACATTGACAACAATCCCATCCAGGCCCTCGCCCAATAACCCTTCGCATTTACCCCTGACGCTAAGGGGCAATTTAGCATGGCCAATCAACCCAACAAGCACATTTTTGGATTGTGAGGAGCACGTGGGGGAAACCCACATAGACATGGAAGTCTGGGTGCCATCATGCTGTCTATATTTAAGTAAACAAATAGACATATTGATGTGTTATCATATTCTGATTGCTACAAAACTGGTTGCTATTGGCTCACTCTGGAATGTAATTTCCTTCGCCAATATAAACTGTCCGCTTAAAACCCTCTGCCTTTTCATTTGCACTGTCACTTCCAACCAGAAGAGCCTGTGGATTTCTGTATCACCTAAAACTGAGACTATCTGATAAGCTGCCTTTGCTATGACTCTTTCACTAAACCATCCCCTCCCACCAAGGGCCAAATCCCCTACTTCAGCCCTGAAGCTAAATCTTTCTCTAATTTCTCCTTATGCCTTTTATGGCAATGACATCCATCTTCTGCTCACTTGACCTTATTCTCATCAATGAATTGACCACCTATCTCCGCTTCCTGGCCTCCATGTTAGCTGAGATTTTTAATGGTTCCCTCTCAGATTTTGCTACTCTCCCCATAAGGTCTGACCTTCTTCTCAAACCATAGAATCCCTATAGTACTGTAGGAGACCATTTAGCCCATCGAGTATGTGCCGACCACATCTCAGTCAGGTCTTATTCCTGTAACCCCACATATTTACCCTGCTAGTCTCCCTGACATGATGGTCAATTTAGCAAGACCAATCAACCTAACCCACACATCTTTGGACTGTGGAGCATATGGAAGAAACCTATCCAGACGCAGAGAGCACATGCAAATTCCACTCAAGCAGTTACCCAAGGGAGGAATTGAACCTGGGTCCCTGGCGCTGTTGGACAACAGTGCTAATCACTGTGCCACTGCATCGCCCATTAAAATACCCACCTTTGACACCTCTGTCCTTGAAAACTACCATCCCATTACCACTTTCTCTTTCCTCTCTAAAATCTTGAAAGCTGTAATTTTTCCCAAATCTGTGCTCATATCTTTCCTGCAGCTACCTGTCCATATCCTGCCAGTCAGGTTGCCACCCCTCATCCTTTTTGACCAGTCTGCAGTCATTGGCATGATATTCCACACCATCATCTTCCATTGAAAGATGAGAGCACAAATCAAATGGCGGCATGGTGGTACAGTCACTAGCACTACTGCCTCACAGCACCAAGAACCTGAGTTTGATTCCCAGCTTGAGTCACTGTCTGTGTGAAGTTTACACGTTCTTCCCAGGCCTGTGTAGGTTTTCTCTGGATGCTCCGGTTTCTTCCCATTCTCTGAAAGACATGCTGATTCGGTGCATTGGCCATGCTAAATTCTCCCTCAATGTATCCAAACAGGTGCCGGAGTGTGGCGAGTAGGGGGTTTTCACAGTAACTTTATTGTAATATTAACATAAGTCTATTCACACGCACACTCCATACAAACAGTGACCCAAGCCGAGAATCGAACAGAGTCCCTGGCATTATGAAGCAGCAGTGCTAACTGCTGTGCCACTGTTTTGTTGTGACTGTGGAAACTGTTATGAGATATCCTTAAATACTCTGCGATGGGTGGAATATCTGATTACGTAGCTGAAGCAAATGAACTGGAATGTAGTATTCTATAAACTAATGCAGGTTCCTGCCAGCAGT
This sequence comes from Sphyrna mokarran, assembly GCA_024679065.1. Classification (NCBI taxonomy): domain Eukaryota; kingdom Metazoa; phylum Chordata; class Chondrichthyes; order Carcharhiniformes; family Carcharhinidae; genus Sphyrna; species Sphyrna mokarran. The sequence goes on along the minus strand of JAGIQG010000008.1, from coordinate 19,343,127 downwards.
GAACAGCATGCTGTCATAGTGATCATTGGAATGATAATATTATCAATAGTCTCAAGAGAATCATCAGCCTGAAAAATAGTGGAAGATTCTCTGCACGCAATGACTCATAGCTTGTAAAAGATCCTCGTCACAATCAAACTATTTTTGAAATATCTCCTTTTGATTAAGTATTTACTTATTGCATTCCACCTCCTGCCCTCCACTACCAGCCCCTTCCCCCTATCTTTTTTTTATTGGTCTCATTTATTGGATCTCATTGCCACATTCCCCAATTTTCTGAATGGGTTGTTTTGGAAACTTTAATGATGTAATCCAGATATCAGAGGTTCGATTTTCTGGCAGTATTATTTTAATACAAGTTGCAATCCCTTGACATTGCAGTAATACAGATCAGAAAATGTCACCTCAGTGAGAGATTTTGATGTCTCTTGTCCATCAGCAATAAAGCAATAACACTCCAAAAAGTGGTGAAGAACAATTTATCATTGACAGTCTGTATATTTCTCCAAGCTTACTGTCCAGCACTAGGAGTGATCATTAACGTTAGATCCTTTTAATATGTAAATTGGTTTCAGATGCCAAATATTTTACCAATTTTTGCACTCAAATGTGCAAAATGATGTTGTGTGTCTTTTATATGGTAGCAGTCATAAGTTCAGCTGAAGTGGAACTTGATCAGACAGAACATATTTAAATTTAGTTTTGTGGGGCCATAAAAGACAGAAAACCTTTTCCATATTCTGCAAAATCAAATCGACTTTCAACAACTACTATTAACTTCAATTCTTTCTCAATATGAAGAATTATTTAACCAAGTTTCATTATATGCAGTTATACAATTAGTATTTTTGTTACTCATTCATAGGGCATGGACTTTGCTGGCTGGCCAGCATTTATTGCCCATCTCTAGTTGTCCTGGTTCACAGTGCAGTTGAGAGTCAACAATATTGCTGTGGCTCTGGAGTCTCATATAGGCTAGACCAGGTAAGGATGGCAGATTTCTTTCCTTAAAGGATGTTATTGAACCAGATGGCATGGCATGGGGCACAGTGGTTAACCTTGCTGCCTCCCAGTGCCAGGAATCTGGGTTCAATCCCTTGCCTGTGTGGCATTTGTATGTTATTCCCGTGTTTGTATGGGTTTCCTTTTGGTGCTCCGCTTTCGTTCCACAATCCAAAGATGGGCGGGCTAGGTGGATTGGCCATACTAAATTGCCCCTTAGTATCAGGGGGACCAGCAGGGTAAATACGTGGGGTTATGGGGATAGCGCCTGAGTGGAAGCATGGTTGATGCAAACTTGATCGACCACATGGCCTCCTTCTGATCTGTAGGGATTCTATGATTTCTGATGATGGTTTCATTGATTTTTAATTCCAAATTTATTTTATTGTATTCAAATTTCACCATCTACCGTGGTAGAATTCAAACCTGGGTCTACAGAACAAGAGTCTTTCAGATGACCATTGATTTTGCTTAGGCAGAATCCATCATTCAGGAGATTTGACTTTCATACTCCTGGTGGTCTGTTTAGTACTTAGTTCAGGCATATCATCTGGTAAAGTTGGTTCTTCTTAAGCTTCTACACTTTTCCACATTGAGGGAATGGACTTTGTCTTGGATTTCTATCTTGCTGTGTCTGGAGGTTGACCGTACTCTTTGATCCCATGGCAGCTCAGGGTATGCTTGCAACCATAAAGTAGCGAAGCCTCAAAATTGACTTGGCAACTTAGAGAGGAAGGAGGGCAATTGAGGCAGGGATGGGGGGAAGGCAGCTAACGTATTCCATCTGTTAACCATACAAACACTGCTCAGGAAGACAGAGGTTGAAAAGTACATGAGTCACTATCTTCTCTGTCCGCAATACATGAAGTTTCATTTTTTGCTTTCTTTTCTCATAGAATTCCTACAGTGCAGAAGGAGGCCATTTGGCCCATCGAGTCTGCATCGACAACAATCCCACCCAGGCCCTATCCCCGCAATCCTATATACTTATCCTACGAATCCCTCGGCATGCATGGCCAATCAACCTAACCTGTTTGGAGTGTGGGAGGAAACCGGAGCACCTGGAGGAACGCCACACAGACACGGGGGAGAACATGCAAACTTCACACAGACAGCGTCCTAAGCCATGAATTGAACCCAGGTCCTTGGAGCTGTGAGGCTGCAGTGCTAACCACTGTGGTATCGTGCCACCTCTTTTTCTCCTTTTCCCATGTTCTTCATCTCTTGGTTGTCTTTTGATGCATAATATGTTTTGGTAGTCTGGAGGATTGATTCCAGTGGATAAGTCAACAGTACTAGTATTGACCTGGTTTGGCCGAATGAGGTATTGCCTAGGGATAGGAATCTGGGCCAATTTTTCAATAATGAGAAGAGAAAGTACAATTCCTCCACTCAGATTAGCTAACTCAGCCTGAGAAATAAAGTAAAAGTAAAGTAGACTTTATTTTTTTTTTAACTTCAATACAATTCCTCCACTCTGATTAGCCAACTCAGCCCAGAGAAATGATCTTCTTGGCAGGTATGACTATCAATCAAATACTGCATTTAACCATCGAGGGAGTACATGATGATTGCTTTAAATGGAGTAGTATAATTTACACCACTTACTAAATTCTGGTGCAAGGCTGGAGTTTTGTAAACACAACATACACATTGGTGTGATTGGTAGTATGCAAACTAAATTTACATCATGGAACTAATTTTATAATTTTGAGCAAAGATTTGCACTACACTACCTTTGCTGTCCACATTTCTAACTGGCACAAACTATCACTGGCAGTGAACGTGGCAAGTGCTTGTGGAATAGGATTTTACAGTTAGTTTTTAGCACATTGCCCACATGGAAGCCTCAGTTAGGTGGTCCATTAAGAACAGCAGGGGAGACACGGTGCTATTTGGCATCTTACTTTCTTAATAAATCAAAAAATGCCTGGGACTGCCTTTGAAGATGATGCCATCTTTCCAACAGCATTTTGAGATTTATGAGCTTCTGTTTCTTACTCTTTCCAAATCGAGAGTTGAGCTTTTAACTGCTAAGGAATCTCCGACACAAAGTGGAAAACCAGGAAGCTTTAACAAAGGAGAGACGATGGCCTAGTGGTATTATCGCTAGACTCTCAATCCACTAAATCAACTAATGTTCCAGAGACTGGGTTCGAATCCCACCATGGCTGATGCTGGAAATTGAATTCAATAATTAAAAAAATCTGGAATTAAGAATATACTAATCACCCTCAAACACTGTTAATTGTTAGAAAAACCCGTCTGGTTTACTGAAACCAAAAGAGAAAATGCTGGAAAATCTCAGCAGGTCTAGCAGCATCTGTAAGGCGAGCAAACAGCTAATGATCTGAGTCCAGATATCCTTTAGTCAAATCCATCTGGTTCATTAATGCCTTTTAGGGATAGGAATCTGCTGTCCTTACCTGTTCTGACCTACCCAGCCTTTAGGAGAACAGTGACCACAATACCACACAACCCTGCCACAGCAACCTCTGCAAGACATGCCGGATCTTTGACATGGATGACATCATCACGTATGAGAATACCACGAGGTACACGGTACATACTGTTGCAACTCGGCCCATGTTGTCTACCTAATACGTTGCAAGAAAGGATGCCCTGAAGCATGGTACATTGGGGAGACCATGCAGACACTATGACAGAGGATGAACGAACATCGCTCAACAATCACCAGGCAAGACTGTTCCCTTCCTGTTGGCGAACACTTCAGTGATCACAGGCATTTGGCCTTCGACCTTCGGGTAAGCATTCTCCAAGGTGGCCTTCACGACACACGAAGCGCAGAGTCGCTAAGCAGAGACTGATAGCTCAGTTCCGCACACATGAGGACGATCTCAACAGGGATCTTGGGTTCATGTCACACTATCTGTAACTCCCATGACTTGCCTGGGTTTGCAAAACTTCACTTACTGTGCTGTCTGGAGACAATACATATCTCTTTAACCTGTGCTCAGTGCTCCGTCCACTCACATTGTTAGTCACTTTAAGACTTGAATAGCACGTTAGGTGTAAAGATTTGCATTCTAATCAGTAATCTGTAAACAGTCTGTGCTGTTATATGTGCTGCTTGAGACCAGAACACCTCATTCACCTGACAAAGAGTTTACTATCAAATAAATCAGTTGGACTTAAACTTGATGTTGTCAGACTTCTTACTACATATGACTCCAGAGCCGCAACAATGTGCTTGACTCTTAACTGCCCTCGGGTAATTAGGGAAGGGCAATAAATGCTGGCACAGTCAGTTATGCTCATGTCCCACGTATGAAAAAAAGATAAGAGATCAGGAGAAACAGCTTCTATTCATCTGAATAGAATCTTATCAAACTAAGAAGGGTGATCGAGCAATAAGAACAGGATTCAATAGAAATAACAGAAGATTGATATTTAGAAATGTTGAAACATTTGCATTATTTGATTCTCTTTATTCAACATGCAAGTAGAACTTTGAATTAAATATGATGAAAGCAAGTGACACTATCTGCAAGAAATCCCCTAATCCATACAAGAAGCATGAACTGTAAGGATAAATTCTAGTAATATTTATGAGAAAAACTAAAATTTTCCCATCAGTATGAGTACTGGTGTTATTTGCACCACACAGCATGTTCACAAATACGTCCAACTGGCAGCTTAGTGTGGTCCTCGCAACATTCTTGGCTTTTTTATCTCCTTCAGTGTCATGATATAACAATGAGGGCAGATGGGATAATCAGAGTGAATTATATTACAATGGGATACACTTCTCTAATTTCCTGCGTTTCAATTCTCATTGTGTCTAACACCACGAAAAGAAAAACATTGACGAGAGGCTGGTATAAACAGCTACTTTTGAGAACTTTTTTTTGGGGGCGGCACGGTGGTACCATGGTTAGCACTGCTGCCTCACAGCACTAGGGACGGGGGTTCAACTCCTGCCTCAGGTGACTGTCTATGTGGAGTTTTCACGCTCTCCCCGTGTCTGAGTTTGTCTCCTCCATGTGCTCTGGTTTCCTCCCAGTGTCCAAAGATATGTAGGTTAGATTGATTGGCTATGCTAAATTGAAGCTTAGTATCAGGGAGATTAGTGGGTAAATGCTTGGGATTATAGGGATAAGGCCTGGGTGGGATTGTTGTTGGTGCAGGCTCAATGAGCAGAATGGCTTCTTTCTGCACTGTAAGGATTCTGTGTTTCGATGGATGGGATTTTCCGAATGCACTCTTCCCAAGAGGAAAATCCCATCCAAGGACAATGGACTTTTGCATGATCCTGTGCTGCTCACTACACTTCCTGTGGCGTGTCGTATGGAAAAATTCCACCCTGTGATTCTAATGTAACTCTATTACAAATGTAGGTACATTTTAGGAACTGTACTCTACCTGTCTATTAGCTGCACTTTGCAGTTTTGTTTTAAATAGAACTCTTGCGCCTGAGGAAGTTTCCACTTGACACTTATTCCCTGAAGCAGTTGCATCATGCAATGGAGATATATGTAATTGCCGATGGATAGCATAGTGAGCCAAACGATATTTATGACTTGAAATTGTATTACTGTTGGATATCATGAGTCTGTGGAAAGTATCCAACATTAAGGGCTACATTTTCTAGAAACAGAAGAGGCTGAACTTTCAGGCCTCACTGAGGGCAGGAATGGAGACAGGAGAGGCTGGAAAATACTGGCATCAGCTGACGTGTCACTCCAGGTGCAGACAATGTTCACCAGAGCAGGAGTCAGCCAGACTCTGTTCACCTCCCAGTTCAGGCCAATTAAAGGGTTGATTATGGGGCTTGTTAAAGGGGAGGTTGAACATTTTTACATGGCATGCATTGGTTGCATGTGCTATCCAGTGCCGTGCCCAAAAGGAGGTGGGTATATTTTTGGGAGCCAATGATAGCCAGACCAAAGGATTATTTCAGGCCTGTTGAAGGTCAATAACTGCAAAGGTGGTCTTGGTCTTTGGAAAGGAGGTTTCTTTAGTGCTGTAAGGAAACAGGGAGAATGGGCAGTCAATGCTCAGGCAATGATTAGGGTTATCATCCTTCCCCACACCCCCCACCGCATGTTATTGCTTGGTGAGAATAGCAGGGGAAAGACTGCCAATGACATTGGCGCAGCTGACAAATATTTGGGACCAGTAGCAATGAGGCACAACACCTTCCACAGGAAGCACAGAAGGCAAGGCAATAAGCGGACAAGGGGACGGAACAAGGGCAGGAAGTTAACGAAAGTCGCAGCCTCAACATGGGATATACTGCTGAAGATGGAATTACCTGGAGATGACCAAAAACCAGTCTCTTTGGTTAGATGGTCACAAACATAAACCCCATCACTGAAGATCTCACACCATGCAGAACTGGTCATCCTGCCCTGCCCAGTAGCTGTCAAAGTCATTGTGGCTGTGAACCTTTTTGATTTTTCCTCTTTCCAATGATGGGATAGAACTTTGTTGCATGGTGCAAATGGCTGTGAATCATTGCATCTTGCAAATTGCTGAGGTTGTTTCTTGCCAGAGCTGGACATTATATTTATTCCACAGCAGATGCAGCCTCACAGGCACAGAGGACTGTACCACCATCAAAGGATTCCCTAGGCTATATAGCATCATCGATTGCCCCCATGTGGCCTTCAACCCACTCAGTAATCATTCAATCAGATTAATCAACAGGATGGGTTGCCTGTGTCTTAATGTTCAACCACAATTAGAGCTTCCTCCACGTGGGGGATTGTTTTCCCGGCATCTGCCAAGATTCCTTCAATTGCATGCACTGGAGGTTTCATATATCAATACGCAAACAGAAAGGACAAGTACACACATTGTACTTTTTTCAGCTAAACAAACAAGTGACAGCCATTCACTGGCTCATTCCTCAAGACAATGCCTTGACTAGTCATAGTCAAAGCATCTGGTTTAAATTTCAAATGCTTGGCTATTATTGGCAGTCACCTGGTGCATTCTCCATGGCAATGCCTCTACCAGTCAGTCTTTGATTTGATTATTATTGTCACATTATTAACGTACAATGAAAAGTATTGTTTCTTGTGTGCTATGTAGACAGAACGTACCATTCATAGAGAAGGAAATGAGATAGTGCAGAATGCAATGTTACAGTTAAAGCTAAGGTGTAGAGAAAGATCAACTTCATACAAGGTAGATCCATTCAAAAGTCTGACGGCAGCAGTGAAGAAGCTGTTCTTAAGTCAATTGGCACGTGACCTCAGACTTTTATATCTTTTACCTGACGGAAGAAGGTGGAAGAGAGAATGTGCGAAGTGTGTGGGGTCCTTAATTATGCTGGCTGCTTACAGTCTACTTGCAGTTCCTCCTCACATATTATAAATTGTTTTTATACTATATTGGTATTCTTGTGAAGTGTCCTGAATATGTATAAGATGAAAAGGCTTAACATATCTCTTTTCTCAGCTCTACTCAAGATTGATCACATTTTTTATGGAGTAATTCTGTATTCTAAATCCTGAGCCATGAGCTGAATGGATTCCTCCAATCTCTGTTCATGACCCTGAACTGCCTTAGCGAACTCAACACATAACCGCTGTTGTTCAAGACAGACCCTCTTTTCCAGAAACTCCTGGGATCCTGTGTCCAGCTAAGCAGGATAGTATCTGTCCTCCCATTCTGAAGGAAACAGGCATAGCTTCCTCTGCCCTGGCATCTTTTCCTGCCCACCTTGTGCCTTCTATCTAGATATGTCACAGAAAAACTGGAGGCCCAGAACCCCACCCTCATGGTATAAAACTCTTGTTGATTCTCTTTGCTCTTAGCTCTGACCAAAGGTCATCCTGACTTGAAACGTTCGCTCTACTCTCTCTCCACTGATGCTGTCAGACCAAATAAGAGTTTCTCAAATTTTCTGTTTTTGATGCTATTGGATATGGATCCCCTGAATGATCACATTGCCATCTCTAATCACCAAATCCCCGGGTCTAATAGTTTTCTCTTCTGCTTGTGGGAATCTCCATCGTTCCAATGGAGCAATGCAGGGGAAGAAAGGTATTCCGCATCCCACCTGGGCCCATTTTACCTGCAAGGACAAAAGAGAGTGAGGTAAGCACTATTATCTTTTGTGACCAATGTTGTCTGCTCCCATCCATTATGTATCTCAGATCCTACATTGTACTATGGCATTCCAGGTCATTAAGTACCCTCAGCACACACCTCTGCCATGTTCAAGAGCAGCATGCAGCTTAAAGCTTCTCTAATGCTGTTCCTACGGGAGAGTGTAAATCCTAAGACCCATCCAGAAGGTTTAGTGTTGCTCTAACCTTCCCGTAACACATGAGATTGTTGAACTTTTCATGACATTGAGCCCAGGTTCTTCTAGCGTTGCTTCTGTTCTTTTTAAATTCATTCATGGGACATGGATGTTACTGGCTGGCCAGCATTTATTGCTCATCGCTAGTTGCCCTTGAAAAAATGATGGTGAGCTGCCTTTTTGAATCACTGCAGCCCACATGCTGTGGGTTGACCCATAATGCCATTAGGGAGGGACTTCCAGGATTTTGACTCAGCGGCCGTGAAAGAAGGGTGATACATTTCCAAGTCAGGAAGGTGAGTAGCTTGGAAGGGAATTTGCAAGTGGTGGTGTTCCCATTTATCTGCTGCCCTTGTCCTTCTAGATGGAAGTGGTCGTGGATTTAGAAGGATTTTTGGTGAATTGCTGCTTGCATCTTGTAGATAGTACACACTAATGCTACTGAGTGTCAATGGCGGAGGGATTGAATGTTTGTAGATGTGGTACCAATTAAGTTGGGGGTAATTTCGGGATTTTGAATCTTCAACACGAAGGAACAGTTATATATTCCCAAAAGGTCAGGATGGTGAGTTGGTTTGAAGGAAACTTGCAGGCAGTGGCGGACTAACCATTAAGCTGATAAGCTTAAGCCAAAGGGTGGAAAAGGAGAGGGGCCTGAGAGTGAAAAAAAATTTGTTTAATCCTTTTTAAGGGTGAATAAATTTTCGTAACTATATCCCGTGGGTGAATTAATATAACAAACATCTATAAATAGAGCAGCTTCAGCCCCAGACTTGTATTAAGAACATAAGAACATAAGAAATAAGAGCAGGAATAGGTCATCCAGCCCCTCGAGCCTGCCCCGCCATTCAATAAGACCATGGCTGATCTGTAGTGGTTCAGTACCACTTTCCTGCTTTCTCCCCGTAACCCTTAATTCCCTTGTCAATCAAAAACCTATCCACTGTTGACTTGAACAATTTCAGCGAGGAAGCCTCCACCACCTCGTCAGGCAGAGAATTCCAAAGATTCACCACAAATAAATACAAAATAAATGCAACAAAGAGTTTATTGTCATGCTATAACATGTATACATGCTTATTTTATGCATACTTAGTTACATATGATACTTTTTTCAACATTCACCCTTACATGGCATTAGTCCTTAGTCCCACACAACAGCACGATGGTGTCACCACTGCCTCCAGTGCTATCAATGTATCATCAAATTCACGTCAATCATCTGATAATTCACCAATATCAAAATCAAAATCAAAATCCTTGGCATCTAAATCACTCCCGCTATCATCACTGCATAATCCATCATCAAAACTGTTGGTGAGCACATTTATCGCCTGTGGAAACATCAAAACAGTATTTAGTTTGCCAGCCGCCATTGTTGTTTATAATGCGACAAATGACTTGCGGCCACCACTCACCAGCCAAAGAATTCTAATTCATTATCATAATACATTAATAACCCGTGTATGGCATCATAATGAAGCTGAAGAAAGAATCAGACATGCTTCGATTTGTTGATTTACATGCTGTTATTGACACTTCCGTAAACCAAAAAAACACGGAAGCTTTCTGAAGTACAAATGTAAAGAAAATTAAAAATAACTGAATAAAAGGGCTGTAATTGATTCGTATAACTTTATGATATTATACATGTAGTACATTACACATTGTACAATGATATGTTATCTAACGTCACTTAATATCACTTTATTCTATTCAACAAAGGTTGGGACGGGGCAGGGGCCAAGTCAGAGGGCCTTACTAAAGCTCAGCTTAGAAGTCTGGGTGGTAGTTAATTCACCATTGCTTGCAGGTGGTGTTGTTCGCAGATATTGGCTGCCCTTGTCCTTCTAGTTGGAAGTGGTCATGGGTTTGCCTAAGAATCTTTGGTGAATTGCTACAGTGCATCTTGTAGATAGTACACACTGCTGCTACCCAGCATTGGTGTTGGAGGGAGTGGTTGTTTGTAGATTTGGTGCAGGTTGTTGTAGCAATTTGAATGCAGGCCTCTTTATTTTAGGCTGATGACCTTCTCTTGCCACCCTGAGGGAAGGGGACCTCTCTCCTCTCCCTCTTCCAAGATTCAGCATCAATGAAGCAAAGGGCATCCCTACCATCGAGTTCCAAGCCTCCAGTTCTCCTGAGACATCTTACTTCCCTCTGGTGCAGTAGAAGTGATTGTCATGATCAACAGATCTCTCCCTTCGGACAAACAGCAATGTCAATAGAGGCAGCCAGTGAAAGTTTGAGTTAATTCTTCCCTCATGTGATCTCTCCCCGTTCTAACTCCTGTGACCCAGTTTGATAGGGGGCCCATATCACTTCAATGAAGGGCTTACCAAAGTGAGAATCGTGACAGCCCCCCACGAGGGGCAGGTTGGGAACCTGAAAATAATCCTGGTTCCTCTTCCCCTTCCACCTTCGAGAAAATCCAACCAAAAACATTGTCACTCATCCAGAGATGAAATAAAATGGTTGCTGAAACAGATAGCAAGGTATCGAAAAGTCCTTTCTACCTACTTGCTTAAAACTAGGGAGGCGATGACCTAAAAGCATTATTGCTGGACTATTAATCCAGAAACTCAACTAACATTTTTGAATGGCATGGTGGCAAAATGGGTTATCACTGCTGCCTCATAGCACCAGGGACCCAGGTTCGATTACTGTCTTGGGTCATTGCCTATATGGAATCTGCACATTCCCCCCGTGTCTGTGTGGGTTTGTTCCGAGTGCTCCCCTTTCCTTCCATGATCCAAAATATGTGCTGGTTAGGTGCATTGGCTGTGTTCTATTCTCCTTCAGTGTACTCAAACAGGCATCAGAGTGCAGTGACTAGGGGATTTCACAATAACTTCATTGCAGTGTTAATGTAAGCCCACTAACAGCATTAATAAATAATCTTTTAAGCTACTACTCTTCCCTGCCATTCCATCAAAAAAAAATTTATTGAATGGCTGTAACTGTCCTTCCAGGAATAACTTTTAAAATTATCAGTTAATTAATAATGCAGTATCTTCATACCAATTTTTGTCTAGTCTCTTGTTTATAAAGCTCTGAAATAAATTGCCTTTTTTATTTCAAAAAGTGTATGCAGATTTATGTCTGCCCACCATCATTTTATTGCTTCAGTAACTCCTCCTCAGTGTTGGTTTAGCGGGGAGGAGCCAGAAGGTCCCAGGTTCATTTCTATTCCAAGGCTTGTTGGCTACAAAAGGACCCAGCGGCTGGTGCAGGTAAGCCAGGATGCGATGAAGCCCAGCCCTGATAAATGGGGACGTTCAGCAGCAGGAAGGGCGTGCAGCTACAAAACCGCCTGCCAAATCCAAATAAAATGGTGGTTGACTTGAAGGTGAGGAATCAGTATTAATGTGAATCATGCAACATGGGAAATGCCAACAGAACTCGTGCGGAATGGGCAGCCTAAGTGTCCCAGGTGAAATTATAAACTAAAATAGACTATTAATAAATGCAGACCTGAAGTTTCATGAGGGTGGAGGAGTGAAGGTGTTATTTTTGAAACAAATACTTCAGGGATAAAAGTGTTTATTTGAGGCAATTGTAAAGGAAGGAGACTATTTGGGAAGGGAGGAATGTTGAAAGTTGTTTCAAAATAAACTACGCCAGATGTGAAATATGAGCTTGCTAATGACAGGCTGTGTATGGATGATTATTTGTAGGAATTTCAATATGTTAATGCAGAATTATTTTAATATACTGCCTGATTTGATCTTTGAACTATTTATCAATTGCTGATTAAACATGGTAAGCAAGCATATGCTTTCTATATTTTTTTTAAATGTATGATCTCTTTCCTTTCTTGTATAATAAAATTAAGGCAGCTGGTATTTAGGGCTATTTAATCCATACTTTATAAACACCTTGGGGTAAATCTTTCCAATTACAACCTCAACTTATTTTTAATTATTTTTTGAAATGAATGTTTTCCTATAATGTAATACAAGACAGTCATATATCCCATAAGTCAATTTCAGATTGCATTTTCATAGATCAGTTCATTTTAAAGTGTTGCAATTCAGTTATGCACAAATTCTAACATTTCTCAAAGAACAATAGCCGAATGCTTAATAATCCAAGTCTGATTGCAGTTTAACATCCATAATAATATCACCAATGTTAGTATTCCTGATAACTTAACACATTCTTCCTGTTAAGGTATGATCGTTGATAACATGCTTCTGAGATTGCACATTAAAAAAACAATTTCTGATCAATGATGGTGTTCCTCAAAGAGAAAGTCTTGACCTTGTTGGCACTGCATGCATCAATAAATAAGGAAGGTTTCTCTCGTGGGTGGCTGAAGGGAGCTGGGATGGAGATTTTGAAGGTCACATTGAGAGCAAACCAAGGCAAGGATTAACTTGGCTCTTAAAATATTAACTAGTGTGGGCATATTTAACACTTAAAAATGAAAAATAATGAGGATAATTTTTGTATTTGTAGTTTATTGGAATACGCAATTCACTAACAAAGTGTGATTAGGAACTGGCTAGGAGGAGATTAACTACTTATGTTCAGTCCATTCTGGTACGGCCAAAGAAAATCTTATTGATTGGAAATTGCTATTCTATAACATTTGCATGCAAAACTGATCCTGCTCTCCGCAGAAGGAAGGAAATTCTATCTGCAGTTTTTTTTTCTTTGAAATTTACCATGCTTTCACACAAATTCTTTTGCCTTGTACTGTTATTTTAAAAGTTTGTAATTTTATACAATGGGGAAACTGTCATCACATTGATATGGCATATATTTACATTATTTTATGTCCAGTTGCACTATTATTCAAGTGGTTCTCTTATCATATTGCTTTGTTTGACATTTTAATTGAACCATTGGTTGGATTTTCCAGTTTCTAAAAGTTCAAACTGATGGCAGAAATTGCCACAGGAGGCATCGTAAGACAAACTCAAAGTGTCTAATTAAAAAGTTCTAAATATATTTGTGAGTGCGACATTGTTTAGAACAAGTGGAAAATTTGATGTTTTATGCAGGGAAAATTATACATGTTTTATTGCGTGATGTATTGCCTTAATTATGTAATTATGACCAATTCCTGGAATATTATCAGTCATGATTTAAAAATAAGTGAAGATAGAATACAAGATGATAGGTATGTGATCTGAGTTAATGTGATTAAAAAATTGGATTATATCAATTGGATATCTATATATTGTGAGGATTGAAATTAAGTGAAAGTTAATTTAAAATAAATAATCAGTATAAATAGGTTAAGTTATGGGTGCAATGTTTTGTATAACCAGATTTTTACTGGCATGCCTGCCTGAGACTCGTAAAATCCCACCCGAGGCCAAAGGGAATGTCACTCTATGAGCGTCACCCACCCCGATTCTGGGGCAGACGAGGCAGTAAAATTCCGGCCAGAATCTCAGATTTGGTTATACACAAACCAAGGTTGTCTGGAAACTAGAAAATTTTATCCTGTGCCATGCATCAATTTTAACTGAATAAAATAAAAACAAAATCTTACTTGGACAACACAGCTTGGTTCTGCATTGACATGGTTTGGAAGCTGACTGCCTCTCCCCTTTGCTGCTTACACACCAGTCTATTTCTCTGAGTGAGCTGTGACTCCACTTGACCCATCTTGACCCAAGTCACCTCTGGCCAAAATCCGACAGGATTGGAAATCTGTCATAGCCTCTATCCCCAAAGCTAAGGCCTGCAAATCTGATCGCCTCCATTATTCTGATACCAACTGAAAAATCTCTCTGAATCCCCCACCCGCCCTGACCAACAAGCCTTCTGACCATTCTCTAAGGCCTTCAATCTTCTTCCATTCGACACCTTTGATCTTCCCATTCAAATCGATTTGTAATCTTTCACCAGCACCATCAGCTTCCACTCTTGCCCCAGGCTTTCCATTCCCACTTGCGCTTCTCCCTGAACCCTGGCTGTCGTCTAACCATGATGTAGAGATGTTGGCGTTGGACTGGGGTGAACACAGTAAGAAGTCTGACAACACCAGGTTTAAGTCCAACCAATTTATTTGATAGTAAACTCATACAAGCTTTCGAGGCTCTGCTCTTCGTCAGGTGAATGAGGTGTTCTGGTCTCAAGCAACACATATAACTGCACAGACTGTTTGCAGATTACTGATTAGAATGTGAATCCTTACACCTAACCTGCTATTCAAGTCTTAAAATGGTCAACAATGTGTGTGGACCGAGAACTGAGCACAGGTTAAAGAGATGTGTACTGTCTCCAGACAGCACAGCAAGTGAGGTTTTTTTGCGAACCCAGGCAAGTCATGGGTATTACAGATAGTGTGACATGAACCCAAGATCCCTGTTGAGATCGTCCTCATGTGTGCGGAACTTGGCTATCAGTCTCTGCTCAGCGACTCTGTGCTGTCGTGTGTCATGAAGGCCCCCTTGGAGAATGCTTACCTGTGCTGCTTGAGACCAGAACACCTCATTCACCTGACGAAGAGCAGAGCCTCGAAAGCTTGTGTGAGTTTACTATCAAATAAATCGGTTGGACTTAAACCTAGTGTTGTCAGACTTCTTGCTGCAGTCTAACCAGCCAATCTCTCGATCTGGCTGTGATTGGGAAACAGAGACAAAACAGGTTAATCAAATCTTTCATTAAATTTGACAGCAGTTGAGGCATTCCAACAGATTTCCTGACCACTAAACAATCTGCACTGTTCTCTAGCCGGGACAGGAGCAACAAAGTTTGTAAGATAAAAACTGTACCACCATTACTATTTAGCTCATTAGTTCAGTAATAGAGATGATGATTGATAGGTAGCAGGAGTGGGATGTTGAAGGTGGGTTGGGAGGGGGTAATGGGGGGCTAGCAGTGCTGCTGACACTGGTTTCATTACTGGAATGGGGAAATGACATGTTTTGGGAGGTACATAGGAATTAGGGGTGGGGAGTAGGCAATTCAGCTCCTTGAGCCTGCTTCGCCATTTACATGATTATGACTGATCTTAACCTGGGCTCAACACCAATTTCCTGCCTGTTCCCTAAAGCCCTTCATCCCACTTACCTGTCTCTTTCTTGAATATGCTAAAGGATTCGGCCTTCACTGCACTCTGGGGCAGTGAGTTCCACAGATTCACACACCTCTGAGGGAATTAGTTTCTCCTCGTCTTAGTTTTGAATGATTTGGAAGGCCTACTGCAGAAGGAAAGTATATAGTAAATGAGTATACAGTATAGAGCTCTTCAAAATATTATATAGAGAAATCTAGGCATAAAGATCCACACAGTTCCCTGAAGGTGGTAACTCAGGTGGATAAAGTGACCAAGAAAGCTCATGGAATGCTGGCCTTCACTGGTTGGGGCTTCAGCATAGGAATTGGAAAAACACGTTGCATCTGGGTGTTGTTTTGTTGTTTATGTTGTTTATGAGCGGCCCGGTAGCACAATAGTTAGCACTGTTGCTTCACAGCAACACAGCGGGGGCCTGGGTTCGATTCCTGGCTGGGGTCACTGTCTGTGTGGAGTTTGCACATTCTCCTCATGTCTTTGTGGGTTTCCTCCCACAGTCCAAAAATGTGCAGGTTAGGTTGATTGGTCATGCTAAAAAATTGCCCCTTAGTGTCCTGAGATGCATAGATTAGAGGGATTACGGGTAAAATATGTTGGGATATAGGAATAGGGCCTGGGTGGGATTGTGGTCGGTGCAGACTTGATGAGCTGAAGGGCCTCTTTCTGCACTGTAGGGTTCTATGATCTACGATCTGGGTAAGACTTTAGTGAGGCCACATTTGGAATATTGTGTACAATTCTGGTTGCCATATTGCCAGAAGGATGTTGCATTGGAAAGGGTGGAAAAGAAATTTACCAGGATGTTGCTTGGTTTGAAGGATGTGGATTACGAAGAAAGGTTGAACAAACTTGGATTGTTTTCATTGGAACATCAGAGGCTGAAGTTTACAAGATTATGACAGGCTCAGATAGAGTGGATAGTCAGAGTCTTTTTCCCAGGGTCGAAGGGTCAATTACTTGGGGGCATAGATTGAAAGTGAGAGGGGAAAAGTTTAAAAGAGATGTAAAGGGCAAGTTTTTCACACAGAGGGTGGTGAATGCCTGGAACACGCAGTTGGAGGAGATGGTGGAAGCAGATTCTATAAGAACATTTAAGAGACATCTGGACAGATACATGAATAGGCAGGGAATAGAGGGATATGGATCATGTAGAAACTATTTGATTAAAGAGGCATGCATCTGTGTTGGCATAGACTTGATGGGCAGAAGGATCCGTTCTTGTGCTGTACTGTTCTTTGTTCTGCTTTGAACCTAACTTCTCTCACTCAACATCTATGATCTTTTGTCGTGCAGGCAGAAGAGAGAAATACAGGTTGGAAGTTGCAAGCAGGGAAACTGGCAGTCGGAACCAGCAGACAGGGAATCTGGGAATGGGTAGGAGAACTGGAAGGTCTAGATCATCAGGTGGGCCAATATTGTGCCAGTGTGCTGAGCTTTATTGAGAGAAAGAAAAGGAAACAAGAGCAAGGATGTGTTGGTGCAATAATACAGGGCCTTGGTGAGGTCACACCTGGAGTATTAAGTGCAATTTTGGTCTCCTTTTCTGAGGAAGGATGTTCTTGCTCTCAAGGGAGTGCAGTGAAGGTTTACCAGACTGATTCCAGGGATGGTAGGACTGATGTATGAAGAGAGATTGACTAGGTTAAGACTGTTTTTGTTGGACGAATGAAGGGCAATCTTATAGAGACTTACAAACTTCTAATAGGACTAGACAGGGTAAACGCAGAGAGGATATTCCCGACGGTGGGGGAGTCTGGAACCAGGGGTCACAGTCTGAGGATTCATTTGGAATGGAGATGAGGAGACGTTTTTTTCACCCAAAGAATGGTGAGCCAGTGGAATTCATTACAACAGGAAGTAGTTGTTGCCAAAAAATTGAATGTATTCAAGAAGTGGTGAGATATAGCTCTTGGGGTGAATAGGGTCAAAGGTCATGGAGAAAAAACAGATTTAGGCTAGTGAGTTGGACGATCAGCCATGATCGTAATGAATGGCGGAGCAGGCTCACAGGGCCAAATGGCTTCCTCCTGCTTCTGTTTTCTATGTTTCTATGAAACAATCATTCATTTTAACAACAGTGAGAAGTGGGGAAGAAAGGCTGGTTTGAAAGATAATGAAGGCAGCCAACAGCATTGGCAAACACAAACAAGAGATGCAATGGCGGGGAGCAGTAGCTTAATGCGTGCAGAAGCATGGTCATTATGTCATGTGGATTTTGCCATTATTTCCCAGCCTTTGCACTGGATCAGCATTCATTTGAAAGGCCCATGTACAATAGATGTCCAATTGTGCGAGACAGCTTCTGGATGCGAATATTTATTTCCCGTCATTAAGGAAGATACAAAACTCATGCACAAAAGATGGTGTGTTTTATTTTGTCCACTTAGGGGATGAGAAACTTTGGCACTGCCATTTTTGTAGAAATTCAGGCAATGTGAATTTCCCTGCACCGTAAGAGTGGGAGGAATAAAAGAGCAATCCGGGGTATGAGACAGGGTAGGCTTTTCCACAAAATATCACCACTTACTATTGCTCATCCAGGCAGGGGTGCACCTTGATTTTCTTTGGGACACACTCTGTGAAAGTGAAAGTGAGTGTGAATGGCTGTTGAATTATTAGGAGCCCAGTGGCAAGGTTGTGCAGAATGCTATAATCTGAAATGCAACCGAACTGTGCCATAAATATGTCACTGTCAATGATTGTGAAGATCATTTTGGCCTTATACTTGATGCTTTGTGCTCATTCCAAATCTGTCATCCCAAGGGGAGTGTAGCATGGAGTGCCAAACAAGGCAACCCTTCTTTGGAATCACTTTGAGCATCGTAGTGTCCAAACTGCAGCTCTGAAACAGGAAATCGGGTACTAAGCTCTTTATTCATTTGCCAGCAGACTTCTCTGTGTTGTGTTTGCTTTCACCCTGTTTCTGCTGGAGACGCCTTTTCCCCTTCAGCTCAAGAAAGGCTGCCAGTGAGCTGAAACGCCTTTTGAGCCTTTCCAAAGGCGAATGTTGACCACCTCGCCTCTATGCGGTTGCACTCCTTTGAATTTTGCCTCAGATGTGATTTACCGATCCTCCCCATCAGGCTCACTCCCCGAACAAGGGCATAAACTCTGCAGGGAATTATGAATAATTATGTAGATGAGCTAACCATGGAAACGTGCAAACAATCGGCCCACTGTATTTCTGGCTAGCTATCCACTACCGTGTAGTCATTCAGGACTGAACCTTGCCAGGAAATCCTGATAATCTACGCTAAGATGTTACTAAACCACAGGAAATATGGTAAAACATTTAGTGAACAGTCCAATAGAGACAATCGCACGTTGAATAAACACCAGCATGCCAAACTAAATAATCATTTTATATGGACATTCATTAAATGTGGAATTGGCTGTATTAAAATATTTACTAATTTAGAGTTGGCTGCAAACTCCCGTGAAATATCACCAGTGAAGCAATAATGAAGCCAACGTAAGTCTCGGAGAATCAGCTGGCATTATGCTGGCAAAAAGCTACTGGAGAACTTTAAATTACTAAACCTGTGACATTGAATATCTCAAGAATTCACTGAAAGATAACTTTAGTATCCGACACCATTTTCATCCAATGCTAAATGCTAACATAACATGAGAGGCGGATTCTTATGGGAATTTGGCAGGGTATCAGTTCTAGTGAGAAGACTGGTGTGGAACGCTTCAGCTGCATTGGCCAGTTTTCTCTCCAGGCCTTGTCACTTTAACTGCAAAAAGGAAAGAATGACCTCGATTTGTGTTGTCACTCTGACGAAACAGGGACTCTAAGAGATGGAAACTGAGATCAGGGCACCCTGATCACTGAAACAAGAATTGATCTCTCCTCTACTCCCTCCCATCCCACCGCCTCATACAATCTGGCCCCCCTCCCATCCTGATCATCCCCGCCACCCCCTCCCTTCCCTCCAGATCATCATGGGCATCACTACTCCCCCTTCCCCACTTCTCCCAAGCTGATCATCACTGGCATCCCTGTCACTTTCTGGGGGTGATCTTACCAAAATTTAACAAAGTGTCAGTATCTGACTGAAAACAGGAAGAAACAAGTCTCCAAATCTACCAAAAATAAGAGAGGTGGGCGTGTCTCACGTGGTCATGTTGAGGGGTAGGACCTAAACATGCAGGTAAAGCCAGCTACATCGATCAGAAGAAGAAAAAAAAACATTTCTCCCCCCTCCCCTGCCCACTACCATTGCGACACCCAACCAATCACAGAGATGTCAGGGGCTCTTCCACCTTTGATCACAGCAAGCATCTCTCCCTCCCACTCAAGCAGTCAATACCAAAATGACCCCCCCCCCCCAACCCCCAGCTTCCCCCCTAAAGATCACTGGCTCGTTGCCAACCTAGTAAAGCCAACCTGTGCCATGGGGGAGTGCCAGGGCATTGCCTGGCCTGGTTCTTTGCGCCAAGAGGTTCGGGCAAATCCCTGTAACGTGTTCCCATCTGGGTGTAAAAATCTGTTAAGAAGTCTGACAACACCAGGTTTAAGTCCAACCGATTTATTTGATAGTAAACTCACAAGCTTTTGAGGTTCCCCTCTTTGCCAGGTGAATGAGGTGATCTGGTCTCAGACAGCATATATAACAGCACAGACAGTTTACAGATTACTGATTAGAATGTGAATCTTTACACCTCGCCTCACTTATTGCACTGTCTGGAGACAATACACATCTCTTTAACCTGTGCTCAGTGCTCCTTCCATTCACATTGTTAACCACTTTAAGACTTGAATAATAGGTTAAGTATAAAGATTCACATTTTAATGAGTAATCTGTAAACTGTCTATTATATGTGCTATATGAGACCAGAGCACCTTATTCACCTGATGAAGAGGTGGAAACACCTTGAAAGCTTGTGAGTTTACTATCAAATAAATCGGTTGGACTTAAACCTGGTGTTGTCAGACTTCTTATTGTGCTTACCCCAGTCCAACGCCGGCATCTAATGCAAAAAATCTAGTGAGGGGATAAAATATCTGGTAAGGGCGGTGTTTAATTAGATTTAAATTGATTTAAATGTATTGCAATCAGGTTCTTACCGTTCTGGGTATGAGCCTGATAACATTTCCAAGGAGAGGTGGTGAAAATTGGAGATCATTGGAGAGCCTGAGGACAGCTCACCCGCCTTCATTCTTATGGTCACTTAATGACTGCTTTCTGTCCAGTAACAAAGTGTCAACTGGCAAGAGGAGATGAAGGAGTGAGAATACATCATGCAGATCACCCTGTTCAAGCATCAGGCAGAAAAATAAGAGTGATGCATCCATCACTGCCCCTTTTGCTACCCTCTCCTTCCTTCCTGTTCCAGATCAAGCCCCCACCCCCACTCCAAAGTCCCCCAGAATAGTACTGGAACCAAATTTCACCAATCCATATGCGTCAATGTTGATCAGCGAACTTTTGCTTATGTTCACGGAAAGGGTACCCTTTGTGCATTACATGTGCCAACACATTCGGATAATAAAACTTAACCCTGTCATCCTTGCAGTTTCAGGCTCTAGTGAGCCCCCCAAACTCCCTTTGAGTGTGTCCTCACCAACTAACCAGCTAACCACAGACATACTGAATTGTTTAAAGAAGACTGACTTTTAAAAAGATAATAGAAAAGACATGATCGAAAAATGGCTGCCATGAGTTACCTGATAGATAATGCCGTAAAGTTAACCACTTCTCTGAAAAGTTTATATGAAGTGCAATGAGAACCTGGTACATAGAATCTCATATCTAGGGGATGTCACTTTGAATAGAGACACTTTTGAAAGGAAGACATTAAAGATGCAAAGTGCTGGACTTTGACAAGTATTTGTCAGGCATTCAACCTCCTGTAAAAGATGAAATAACCCCCATCTCCTGTTGATTTATATCTTGAAATGTGTTGAAGATTTCAAAGATGTAAAGATCAGAAAATGGGCTTACTTGGTCTACAACATTGAATCAGCAACAACATGCTGATCTAAGAATGTACAGGCGGGAGTTTAAAATCTAGTTCTGCCAAGCAGAATCAAAGCAAGAACAAGCAGGAGAAGAAAGGAACATGAAAGTCATCAAAAAATCTGTTGGAAAGTAAAAAGATTGTCTTCAACAGAGTACAGACCTAAACAAAATCAATCTATGGCTGCAATGTTCAACTATCTAAGTCTCAAAGACAAGGACCTGATTTAATTGCATGTTCTTTGAACTTTTTATCAGTCTTTCTTACTTCTAACATATGCATGTTTGTATGCCTGCCATGGTGCCTTTTTTTTTGCTAGGTTTTAGGAACCAATAAGTTTACTCTTTCTTTGACTGAAGTGTTGTAAAGTTGAGTTTGTAAAGATATAAAGAATGTTTATAAGATATAAAAGAATTGTAAAGTATCCAAGGGAAAGAAAACAGTGCACAATCCCTATAGGAGCTGTTTTTGAGTTCTGTGTTGAAATGCAGAGGACACAAACTTCAGCTTGCAAAATTTATTTCAAAAGCACCAAAAGCACCAGGGTTGTCTTCATATCTAGCTTTGCAGGTTTTTGCATTTGTGTTAGCCTATGAGTTTAAAGAAAACACTCAACTATTAAGAACCGATCAGATTTGAATTTGATAGTGTTGACAGCATCAATCCAATCCTGATGTAAGAAAGTTGTGAAGTCGTCATAGGTATAAAGGCCAAAACAACAGCCTTTTCTCTAGCAGAACATCGAGAGAATGTGTAGAGAACACCTCTAGAGCCAGGGCACCCAATAAAACAGCCAGCATTTCTCTCTAGAACAGTACTCCACTCTGCCAGTTTCAATATTTCCTAAGGGATTATCCAGCTAATTAGCAGAGGGATACTGAGTTAGAAAGACATTACAGATAGCGGACAACAATAGAAGTACTCAAAAAGCTTCTGAATTCCATCAAGTCTGGTTATATCAATTCTTTGAGAGTGGCTAGAATTCCGTTATTACTATTTTGGGTAATCCGTATTCCTTATATTATTCGAACAGCATTTCAGTTGAACTGTACCTTAGTCAATGTGCTACTTGTTTAGTTAAAGTTACTGTTTTTTTTAAAATAAAATACCTTGTTAATTCTTAAGTGAATGTCAGGCCTTTATGCTACCGAATGTCTAAACATTAGTTAAGAACAGATAACAACCTCCAAAATAATTAAAAAGATTGTGACGCAAGATAAAGGGATTAACCTCTGTGTTGTGGCAGAAGGAAGTCTAGCTTGATTGGCTTTTTGATAACAATAAAGGCATTTGGACTGAAAAAAGCATTTGAAAAGATAAATTTTAAAATTTCTGCTACAGCTAGTGCATGGAAGTGAACAGAGTGGGGAGCAGTCAACTCCTCACCCACTCATGGAAAGTGTTCCCTGGTAATGTCCAACCCTTACCTCCATCGTGTTTAAGGCTTTGATCATTGTTTTGTGCTTCAGTGGCCAGGACTGAATGGAATATTCAGGATGCAGCCAAGCCTGAGCATTACTGTATAAACTTCAGCGTCACAATTTCCGACTAATTCTACTGACTTTGGCAATGTAAGTCAGCATTCTGTGTTTTTTTTGCTTTGCAATAACGAAGCATGACCATTGTGGATTATATCCACACTCCCAAAGCTGTCTCTCTCTATTTTAGCATTTTAACAAGTGGATTTGCAAGGGATTCTCAGAGACTCTCCCCACGAAGGTTCTCCCTCAATCCACCAATGCTTTCCCGTTGGAATTCAGAGGAAAAGCGCATTCCTAGTGTAGGCAGGTTCTTCCCCCAGCTTCCTGTCACCCCAGGCAGAAATCAATTCTACAATGCCTCAGCTGATGCTCAGGAATTGCAATGCATCTCACATTACTTGAGATGAAGGTTGATACATATGTCAACACCTTTTGTAACAGGCTCTTAAATTTATGTATTCATGAGTAGTTATTCACAACAGAAAGCAGTATATTACGGTCACAGGAGGGGTGGGGGAGTGGGGAGTTGGACAGTTTTTGAATCAGTTTGAAAACAATAGAATAGACAATTTCATATTGGGTCAAAAAGATAAATCATCTTGATGAGATCCTATGAAAATCTCCTAGTAAATCTTGCAATATGATTGCTTTCAAAAGGACATATAAAACTTATTGAGCAAACAAATACGCCAGGATTCTTTGGCCTCCCCATGGTGTTATTCCCAGCGGTGGCAGTCGGTGTGTATTGGCTGGCAGCCAGATTTTCTGGTCCCACCGCTACCAATGGGATTTCACACTGATCCCACTGCACATTGCCTGGAAACATGTGGCAGGAATGCATGATCGGTGGGACCAATTGATCTTGTTGGCGTGAAGAGCTAAGCATTATGCAGTTACATAGAGCGATATTCCATTGCTTTCCAGCACCTCGGTTGTGTGCACTCTGAATTACTGATAATATGAGTTATACTGGGGTAAACCCTCCAGCCCTGTTCACCATAGAAATCATCATGGGGGATGGAAAATTTGGTGAACTGATTAAAAGTCCATTGACTTTGGGCAGGCCTCTGGCTGAGCACAACTCAAATCTTTATGTCCCTAAGACTTCTAAATTTCTGTCTGTGGTTGCAGATTATTTATTGGAGCAATCTTTGAAACAATACAAGCATGATGATTAAAACCTTTGCTGTCTTTGGGCCAATAAGGTGTCCCTTATGTTTTTTTCAAAACACCATGTTCTGTCCTTTGTACAAGGTTAAGAAGCACATTCCTTAATGCACTCACAGTGATTTGTTTCTAGAAGAATCTATTTCCTTGGTGACCAAAATAGTCACACGTTAAGAATACTTGGCCCCTTCAAAAGCTGATAGTTGTCTAAGCAATATGTGAACTTTAAAATGAATCGCAATTTCCATTTTGACATAATGTTTTAAAACCAACTTGAACTAAGACCACAATAAAAGAAAAATATACCGTGAACGGGATATTTCATTTTTTTCACTTTACTTCCCTCCCCTAAGTTCATGTTCTTTCATGAGCGTTGCCATTGTGCTATTGATGAGAACTGTAACCACATTTGGTGGGGGGTGAGGTTGGGAGGGTGATGTGGGTCAGTATTCTGGGTGTCAGGTGGCTATCATAGTAAGTTCTGTCATTATAGCAGGCATTCATTCTTATCAAGTGTCAAGCTCAACCAAGTAAGAAGTTTCACAACACCAGATTGAACTCCAACAAGTTTATTTGGAATCAAGAGCTTATACGGTCTTGGAGCACTTCTCCTTCATCAGGTGTCTGGAGCCTCCACTCACCTGATAAAGGAGCAGCGCTCTGAAAGTTCGTGATTCTAAGTAAACCTGTTGGACTTTAATCTGGTGTTGTGTGGCTTCTTATTGTGCCTATCCCAGTCCAACGCTGGCATCTCCACATCAAACCCAACAAAGCAAAGGAATTGCAGTCAGTATACGTAACGTATGTTAGCGAGTACAAATGCAACTTTAAATTTGTGACACCGCAGAGATATCTGGATTCCATTTCAATTGCCAAATGTGTGAATTTTTGTGACAGTAAGTTACAACCAGGGAAGAAAGGGCACTCTTCCAACAAGTATTCAATTGACTTTATAGAGCACCAATTGAATGTACTTTGGAAAACCATAAGCATTTGGTTCTAAATTTGGTCGTAGAGAAGAGATATTCAGCCTTGTACTTGTGTTCTCGCTTCAATGAACTCAAGAGGCCAGTTATATCAGCTTGCTAAGAGTGTGATGCAGAATAATGCCCACACCTCAGATTTAATACTTGTCCCTGTTGAGATAATTCTTGGAGCCTATCTCCTTACCCCAAAATGATATCATCGCATCAGAGGAGGGCATGGCTTAGTTGTATTTGCACTAGACTATTAATCCAGAAATTAAAGTAATGTTCTAGGCATGCAGGTTCAAATCTCACCACGACAAATGGTGGAATTTGAATTCAATATAAAAAATCTGGAATTAAGAGTCTACCGATGACATTGTTGATTGTTGTAAAAAAAGACTCATCTGGTTTATTAATGTCCTTTAGGGAAGGAAATCTGCCTTCCATATCTGGTCAGACCTACATGTGAGTTCCGAGCCACAACAATGTGGTTGACTCTCAACTAATCTCCATGGCAACCAGGGATGGGCAACAAATGATGGCCAGCCAGCCTCACCCACGTCTCATGAAGAAGAAAGAAAGCCATGATCACCAATTGATTGTAGTGAAGGACATTGACGGAACCCAGTTAGAATCTTTTTGAAGTTCTTAGTAAGACTGTTATTTTATGTGCTCACCAGTCCATTTCTTCATCTAAACCATTACAGAGACCTTCACTAGGAAGTAGTGGTAACATATTGAGATGATAGGAGGACAGGCCATTCCAAGGCAACAGGGTGATGGAGTTAAATTCAGACCAACTGCAGTTCAATAATAGTCCACATTAGGGCCATGGCTTTATGAAGAAAAGGGGATGTATCTGAACAGCCATAAAATATAACATGTGACAGTCACTGGCCACTGAGATTGCAGCCAATCTCGTCGTATTTGCTGAAAGCAGGAAACTCAGTAAAGCAGCCAACAACAAGAGCCCATGACCTTCAGAGTGCAATCGAGAGGTGAACAGGGCAAGGGCAGCACCAAATGATGCCTAGCCTTGGTGCCAGAGCAGAGTGCATCTTGGAGGAGGGGAACATTGTGATCTCATTCACTATCTCTGCAAACGCAAGTGGGGTCACAATTCACAGTTCAACCTCGAGCCATTGAGGTCCACATCACTTCATGTCAGGTCATTTTGTTCTTGATAATTGTTACAAGATAGTACGGTTTTCACATTCAGTGCCTGCTTGCTGTCAGTGTAGTTATTCCTGGACAGCTGTATTACCCCAAATTGCATTATTACTTGCACTTCTCTCATTATGTGTTCCCTTGTGTCATGTGGCATGTGGTAGATGCCAGCTTGTAGCGCCTGTGTTTACCATCCATGCAAATTGCTTCTCATAACCTGGCTTACTGATGGTAAAGATTGAAAGTGTATTTTTTTTTATTCATTTGTGGAATATGGGCATTGCTGGCTGGCCAGAATTTATTACCCATCCATACTTGCCTGAGGGTGGTTGGGAGTCAACCACATTGTTGTGGTCCTGGAGTCACATGCAAACCAGATCAAGTAAGGATGAGATTTCCTTTCCCTGAAAGACATTAGTGTACCAGATAGATTTTTCTGACAATCAACATCAGTTTCATGCTTATCAGTAGATTTTTAATTCCAGATAATTTTTATTGAATTCAAATTCCACCACCTGCAGTGGTGGGATTCAACCCCCAATCCCCCAGAACAGTTTTTGGATTAATAGTTTAGTACTACCAGACCATCACCTCCCCATCGCCTCCTCTACATCATGTGAGCCACTTGTTACTATTCGAGCAAGAGCTGAGCAGCTAGAGTAAAATTGTTTTTGGAGACAAGGCACAGTTTTTGTTCAAGGCTCCTAAAAGGAATTGGCTGAAGAACATAGGAATTAAGAGCAGAAGTAGGTAAGTACAGCCCTTCGAGTCTGCTCCACCACTCAATCAGACTATGACTGATCTCAAATCCACCTCCCCACATGTTGCCCATATCATAGAATCCTACAGAAAAAGGCCACTCCACCCATTGAGATGGCACCGACTAGAATCTCATCGAGACCCTATCCCCACTATTCGATGCATTTACCCCATCTTGTCCCCCTGACGCTAAGAGGCAATTTTAGCATGGCTAATCCACCTAACCTGCACATCTTTGGAATGTGGAAGGAAACTGGAACACCCAGAGGAATGCACTTAGACATGGGAAGAATGTGCAAATTTTACACAAACAATGAGCCAAGCAAGGAATTGAACCCAGGTTCCTGGTGCTGTGAGGCAGCAGTGCTAACAGTTGTGCGATTATGCTGCCCTTATCCTATCATTATTAGAAATATATTTGTCTCCTTCTTGAAAGCATTCAACGATTCAGACTCCGTTGCGCTATGGGGCAGCGAGTTCCACAAATTCACCACCCTCTGCGAGAGGTGGTTCCTCCTCATTTCAGTTTTAAATCTACTATCTCAACCTATATCTGTGACCTCTTGTTCAAGATTGCCGCATAAGAGGAAACATTTGGTTTACATTTACTTTATCAATCCCTTTTAAAATTTTATACACCTTGATCAGATCCCCTTTCATCCTTCTACACTCCAGCCCAAAACTGTTTAATTTCTCCCCATTCATTACAACTTTCATCCACGGGATCATTCTAAGTTTTGTCTGTAGCAGATTATCAACCTGTAATTTTGTATCAGATAAGAATCTGTGCCATTTTCTGTTGAGAAAGGGGTCACCAAGAATAATTTCAGCTACTTTTTGCATGACAATATCTTGTAAATTTATGTGATCCATGCATACTTTGTTTCATCTGGCCTCACTGGATGCTACTTATTCCTTATATATTCCAAGAAGCAGTTAAGAATAGACTTGTGCCGGAGTATCAGAACAGAGAATAGAACAATGGACCAATTGTCCGACTAAAGTGTCCAATTCATAACATCCAGGAAATGCATGTTCTAGTGATGTGATTTTGTCACAAACGTTTGCTTCATTCGGAGCTTAATGTTGAGAGACCTTATAGTTGAATGGTGTTTTAGACTTTGTTTTAAACTGTTTTGCTTCAAATGTACTTCTATCGCACCTGCAAACTTCACTTGCAGCTATTGCTTCAGCTTTGATTTGCTGAGTTGGAAGTGCTGATGTTCACCAATGTCAAGCTCCATGGTTCACCGCAGGAACAGTTTTCACAAGGCAACTTTATGTTGAGCGGCCCAGATGTGAGCAGCCTAAGAATGTGTGCGGGGCAGGAACAGGAAAAGGTGGTTAAGCTTTGAACTTGACCTTGTCTCTGGATAAATAATGGCCTCCCGTTCTTCTACGTTGATGACGCCCGCCAGAGTAAACAAATCCACTTACACGCTTGCAAAATTATCAGCTAATCACTGCTATCGCCAGATTCATCGCAAACAATTTGCAGAAAGCAGAATCATCGACTGTATTATTCATGAGAGCAAATGATGGTGGTTGTTTGCAACAAAATTTGAAGATCTAAAGAGTTTGTCTTATTTCATTTTCTTAAAACAAATGTTAATTTCCAATATCACACAGGCCTGCCAGAGCTCAAACTTCAAATGGTGGAAGAGATTGCGGAATAGAAAGTTGCTGATGCTTCCTGTATGTAAATACATCTGTACAGTACAATTTAATCAAAAGACTTATGAAGTGCAAAAATACATTTTGCACTGTCTTTTTTCTTTAAAACATTATATTCATCTAGAAGTATGATGTTCCAGATGAGTGCTAAAGCTAAACACAATAGATTTATGCCATCCTGATTTAAATAAAAGTTTAATACGTCCTAATCGCCTCCTGCTGCTGCAAATCATTTTTTTATTCGTTTTTATTCTGCAAAAAAAAGATCGATTGCAGGCAATGTAATATTTGATCTGACTTGATTATACTATAAGAATAAAATTGTGTTGACAGAAGTGAAATATGTAAATCATTTAGCCACAGTGTGCTAAATATGTTAATGGTAGATTTAAAAATAAATGTGTCATTGAAAATCTGCACATACATCATGCATAATTGTTGCAAAAATTGAAATAGAATGGACTTATGTTGTGAAATATGAAGATACATTATTTTTAATTTTTACTATTAAATTTGTAATTTTATTTGATCCATACACACTTTGTTTATGGGTTTTGTCTGGCTTCACTGGATGCCATTGATTCTTTGTATATAATTAATATATAAGGAATCCAAATAATTGATCTTTACCGCAGATCAAGGATAAAATTCATGGCCAGAAATCTCTTGTAAAAATTCTAAGTGTTGAATTCATGTGAAAACTGGAGTAATTCACGCTGGTTTTTTTCAGTGGCTGCTGAGAGAAGAATCTTCCACACTCTATGCACTGCAGATGCCAGCAGGGCAAATATCATTAAATTCAGAAGGTGGGGCCTATCCCTGCTGGAGAAGGTGAAACCAGTGTGCTGAGTGGGCCATTGCACATGTGTTGATCTATTAGCACCAAGGTAGGTGCGTGCACAGTGGCTCCGTACTGACAGCCTTCTGATCATTGGCCACCTCAATTGCTGGCCAGCCCCACGATCCCCACATTGCCGGCTCTCCGCCCTCCCCTTCACCCCTCCCCATGGCCTAACCGCTGACGTCAAATCATTCCCAGGCTCAGTCCTATCCTCCCTCCAGGTCCACGCCAAGCTCTGGCACTCCCCCAGTTGAATCCCCCCCAACTCTGCAGTGCCGACTGATCCCCTCTGGCTGATTCCCCCTTCCCCCCAGCCTGCCCTGGTTGCTGGCCTTACTCCTTCCCCCACCTATCCCTATGCAGAGTGGCAGTGGGAACACCCCCATTCCCACCGATCGTCCCCTAGGCCCTGCTCCCATTTGACCACACCCCCTTAGCGCTGCCCCATGCCCGACGGACAGTGCCAGTGTTCCCCTGGGCAGTGGCAGCTTGCCCCTAGGGCAGTGCTGGGGGCACAGGCTGGCAGTGCTGGGGTGCCAATGCCCAGAGGCACCATCTCCCTGCCACCCGAGCCTCTCGAGGGCCCCAATTGCCCCCTTCACTCCAGTGCAGTCGGACCACTTGTTCTCCATTGGTGGGGGGTTACTCTACACCCTGCTGAAGTGAACCACTGTAGCAGAGGGTGGGGGGGGGGCGTTGGACAGGAGGTGGAGGAGAGACCAGCAGGCTGTCAGACTTCAGTTCCAGTCCCACTAATCACATTTAAAATATATTTCATTAAGTATTTAAATTACCTCTACACTTCCCTGCCGATTTCCGGCACAGAGCAGACGCTGTTGGAATTCCGGTGCTGGGACATGCTATAGGGGTGGGAACGCGGGTGCAAATTCTATGCATCGTCTGCTATGAGATCTTCCCAGCCCAATGAGCTAAAATATTAGTACAGTCGGATGGGAGAATTGTGGCCCATGTGTTGAAATACTCCATCGTCTCTCTTATTCACCAGGAATAACAGCTCAGACTGCTATTTTGATGCTTCTTTCTTAAGCACTCAGAAGGCGTCCTTGTATCTCACACACAACTAAATGGCCTTATCATAAAGGTTGTACAATTTATGCTTTATGTGAAGTGTTTTTCTTTCCATTTTGTATAATTTAGATTTTCGTGACGATGGAAGTTCGAGAAGCTGAGTGTCATTTCCTTCTTTTATGCCCCCTAGCCTCACCGGTTCTGCAACCCCCGGTGTGAAGAGAAAGAAACTATATCTTTATGCAGGAAACTAGATAAAAGACTTCCTTTTCCTCTCTGTGGACATCTGTGGTAATCACATTCTATTACAAATCATTAGGACTGTCCAACTTTGACACATCAGACAGAAATTTGTACATGTATCATTGGTTAAAAAATAATTGAGCTGCAGGGATTAGTAAAGTATCTGCAATTCGACAGCACCAAAAGTAGCTTCTTTGTTAGTGCTCTTACATTTTCCATGGAAATTGAAGTGTGATCTGAGGAAGGATAATTTTACATTGCAGGGAATATATTTATACCGGGAATTATACCTTTGCTGACTTCTATAGTTAAGTACAAAGACATTTCCTCAGTATGTTCCCTGGCATACCAATTGGTGCAAGCATTGTTATGAAGCTGGTACAAGCATCCAAAACAGCAGGAGTTATCAGTGCTGTCTTTTCAATGCATAATTCAGTCTGTACTGTTCAGCGGCACAATGGGGAGTGAGTAGGTAAGGTCGAGACGTTGCCTGGCCCTTTTATGATGCTCTGAAATGATTTCAATGCATGCCTCACCAATATTATTATAATACTTGGACAAAGTTATGAAGTCAGTGCCAACTTGCCCAGCGAGCAAGCCAGAGGTGAAGAATATGCAATTTCACATGGCCATCCAGTTACTGTAGTTGGAGGACGGTGCAGTGGATGACATCTTCCTGGCATCAGGTTATTGCCCGAGTACTTACCTCATCGTCCTGGTGTTACTGTGGAACATCAGACAAACATCCTTCACCACGTCCCTCCATCTGAGACAATGATGCTCACCCATTCTTACCAACTATCCTCCCTTCTTACAGATTCATCACAGCAGTGGGTGGCACAGGAAGAGGAAGGTGATGAGGAATCATCGAATCCCTACATTGCAGAAGGAGGCCATTCAGCCCAACGAGTCTGCATCGACCACAATCCCACCCAGACCCTATTCCCATAACCCCACATATTTATCCTACTAGTCCCCCTGACGCTAAGGGTCAATTTAGCATGGCTAATCAACTTAACCTGCACGTCTTTGGAGTGTGGGAGGAAACTAGAGCACCTGAAGGAAACCCATGCAGACACAGGGAGACTGTGAAAAGTCCACACAGACAGTGACCTGAGGCCAGATTTGAACCCAGGTCCCTGGCACTGTAAAGCAGCAATGCTAACCACTGTGCCACTATGCCATCCCATAAGAGGACTATGCGGATCAAATCACTCCCTCACGTCCCTCCTTCCCCAAAGTTACTGCCGCATGATACTGTTATGCCTCATGCCAATTCTCTTAACCTTTCCCATTTAAGCCTCATGCCAGTGCAATGTGGACAGTGGAGTGAAAAGGATCCTTTGGAGATACCTCCAGCAATGCTCCATGTTTGAGACATCTGCCATGGGTGAAGGAACTTCAGCCCCATGTCCCTCAGTTCAGGATGAGGACCCAACCTTGCCCAGAATCCCTGCCCTCTTAGATGGGACCTGGACAAGTACAAGTACCTGGACAAAGTCAATAGTGTAATAGAATACCTTTCACTCCCCTGGATGAGAGCAAATCAACAACAGTCAAAAAGCTTGACGTCATCCAGGACAAGCCAGCCTGCTTGATTGCTTATCCCTTCCACAAACATTCATTCCCTCCACCATCAATAAATACTAGTAGCTGTGTGTACTATTTGTAAGATGCATTGCACGAACTCACCAAGGTTCCTTAGTCAGCACCTCCCAAACTCTGAAACACTATCATCTGGAAGGACAGGAGAAGCATGCATTTGGGAACACCACCATTGGTAAGTTCCCCTCCAAATCACCTACAATCCTGATTTGGAAATATTCTTTCAATGTTGCTTGGTCAAAATCCTCAAACTTCCTCCCTAATAGCACTGTGGGGGGTACTGCATCTCAGGAACTGCAGAAGTTCAAGAAGGCAGCTCACCCCCATCTTCTCATAGGCCTGTGGAATAAATACTGGTCTAGCCAGCAACGTCCACATCTCGTGAAATTAATTCATGAAATTTCCATATGGAATGCCAAAGCTGCCGCCGAAAATTTCTAACAATCAGGTAGGTGAGGAGGGCTAATGGAGATCTGTAAATCCGCTGACATTCTGACCCCATGAGAAGCAGCCAGGAGCAAGTCTAATGTCTGCAGGAAGAATATTACCAGCAACAACAGAGAGAAGAAAAAATAATCCTCTTACAAATTTGTTTCCTGCCTGAAGAAATCTACGCTGAAAAAAAATCTTCAAACTCTCCTCTGTCAAGAACTCCTCACTGCCACCTCAAACAGCTGATCTGGACAGCAGCTGCATCTCATTGAACTGTGTATAACTTGCCCCGAGCACAGCAGCTGTGTAAAGTCCGGAAACTCAAGGGGTCCTTTGCCACTGGCTCTCACTTTGACCTATGCAAATAGCGGCCACAGCTCTAGGATTGTGGGAAACTCAGGAGGCAGCTTTACTCAGCCAGGATCAGTCTCCTGGGGCTGTCTTCAACAAGAAAAGCCTGTAATGTTGATCTAAAAGATGGAGAACAATGAAGAAATTCTTCAGACTTTTGTACCGTGCACGCTTTTCAAATCCAGCGTGACTCAATTATTTTTCGCCCTTTGTGGCAAAGAGAATTTACCTTTGTTTACTCGCGCGCACGTGTAGTCGGAAAGTGAGTTTGCTTGTGGTCACGGGCAAGTGTGGGCGAGCGACGATCAAAAATCTTCTGCTAATCCCCAGGAAATACAATTAGATTCCACAGGCTAAAGGAAGGACCTAATACACCCAGAGCAGAAAGTTAAACATGGCCTAACCCAGGCACTGACTGACTGCGGGATCAACAGTAAAGAGTAAAAAGTTAGCTTGAGAGATGAGGAGGAAGTTGTGTTGGCATATCAGAGTTGCCAAAGTAAAAGTCTGCCAGAAAACCTTCAAAAATGCACACTCTTAAAGCGAAGAAGACTAGCAAGCAGAAGGATCATTGAAATTTTAATGAAAATGTTTCCTTCTCGGGCTAGTATTAAAAATAAGGAAGTGAAAGAGGAGGAATCAAACCCCAAATAGATCCTGAATACTTGACAGATCGGTGGTGGTTGGAGGGTTGAAAATAGTTGAGGAAGCAGGGACTGAATGCAGTAGCAGGGTATATAGTCTACGATTTAAAAAGGCCATGTTTGTATCAGAGGAAGCAGACAACCTGGCAACTAGAAACAAGAGGCTTACATCTCAAAAGCCCTCCAGCTGAAAATACAATGTAAAGGATAGGTTGTTTGGGATATACCAGAGCACAGCTGAACACTATTGACATCCTGTGCTCTCTAAAGATGGCACCTCTCTGACAGCAGAAAGAATTCTTGACTAATCACACTACTACAAAATAAAATCACTTCTGACTGCAATTGTGATTGTGAGAGGGAGCAGGTTGAGATTGATACACTGTCCATGCTAGGCTGATTTCGGCTAGAACTCACCTAAGAAGGGACAGATTAACAACTGCTGGGAATCTACATGTGAACATTGAATGAAAACAGTAATTCGTAAATTAGAGGGAGTCTGTGATGGTTGGAGTCAAGGAGAAATTGCTTCGGTTTTCCTAATCTTTAAATTGAAGAAACTATTAGCTTGAACATCCAGTTCAATTCCAACAGTGCAGTAGGAGGCCATTTGGCTCACCAAATCTTCACCGACCTCAATCCCACCCAGACTCCATTCCTGTAACCCCACATTTTACTGTAATAATCTGTTGACACTAGGGTCAATTTAGCATGGCCATTTAACCTAACCCATGGGAGGAAAATGGAGCACCTGGAGGAAATCCACAGAGACACGGGGAGCACTTGCAAACTCCACACAGGCAGACAGTGACCCGAGGCCAGTATTGAACCTGGTACTGTGAGGCAGCAGTGCGAACCACTGTGCCACCCTGCCGCCCCAGAATAGGACTATGAGGATCAAGTCACTCCCTCACCAGGCACTTCCCCAAATTTACTGCTGCATGATATTGTTATGCCTCATGCCAATCCTCTAACCTTCCCCACTATAGCATCATGGTTGTGCAATGTGGAAATATTGCAAGCCTTCTCCCCCCCTCACTTGCTTTCCACCACAAATAATTGGAAACTTCACCTCTAAGGTTCACACGATGGCCTGCTCTGGGCAGTAGAACAAAGCAGTTCCAGGAGGCAGTGCCAGGGCATGAGCCTCTGCCCCATGGGCTATACTTAACCTTTATGCCTTGGAGGGATCCCCTCAATTGAATCTCATTTTGCAAAATCTGTTGCAAACTTGCCGACGTGGCTTGATGTTGGCAAGGTGTGAATATTCAGCGAGCTGGAATCATGTGGCGGAGGGGGCTGGCTGACAATGTTAAAATTTATTTAAATCTATTAAAAATGAGGTTCTTGCCCAGAACCTTGTGACATCATCAGTGAGGGGCATGAGAAATCAGAAACAGTATTACGCATTGGAAGGTAATACTCTGGGCACCTGGGTTCAAATCCCACCATGGCTGTTTTTTGAAATTTGAATTCAATAAAAATCTGGAATTAAAAATCTAATGATGATCATGAAACCACTGTCAATTGTTGTAAAAACAAACCCATCTGGTTCACTACTGTGCTGTCCTTACCTGGTCTGAGCTACATGTGACTCCAGACCCACAGCGACGTGGTTGACTCTTCAAATTTGATTTGATGTGATTTATTACTGTCAAACATATTAGCATACAGTGAAAACTTTGTTTCTTGCATGGTGTACAGATAAAGCATACAGTTCATATGGAGGGAAATGAGAGAGTGCAGAATGTAGGGTTACAGTCATAGCTAAGGTGCAGAAAAAGATTAACTTCATGCGACGTAAGTCCATTCAAAAGTCTGATGGCAACAGAGAAGAAGCTGTTCTTGTGTCAGTTGGCACATGAACTCAGACTTTCGGATCATTTTCCTGAAGAAGAAAGTGGAAGAGAGAATGTCCAGGATGCATGGGGTCTTTAATTATGCTGGCTGCTTTGCCAAAGAAACGGGAGGTGTAGACCAAGTCAGTGAATGGGAGGCTAATTTGCATGATGGATTGGGCTATATTCACGACCTTTTGTAGTTCCTCGCAGTCTTGGGCAGAGTAGGAGCCATACCAAGCTGTGATATAACCAGAAAGAATACTTTCTATGGTGCATTTGTAAAAGTTGGTAAGAGTCGTAGCTGACATGCCAAATTTCCTTGGCCTTTTGAGAAAGTTGATAGGCTTTCTTAACTATAGTGTCGGCATGGGGGGACCAGGACAGGTTGTTGGTCATCTAGACACCTAAAACTTGAAATACTTCGTCCCCATTGACAGGAGCATGGTCTCCTTTCTGCTTCCTGAAGTTGATGACCATCTCCTTCATTTTGTTGACAATTGAGGGAGAGACTAATGTTGCCGCACCAGTTCACCAGATTCTCTATCTCATTCCTGTATTCTGTCTCGTCATTGTTTGAAATCCTATCCAGTACGGTGGCGTCGTGAACAAACTTGAAAATTGAATTGGAGAGCAATTTGGCCACATGGTCATAGGTCTATAAAGAGTATGATAGCAGGCTGAGAACGCAGCCTAGTAGGGCACTGATGTTGAGCATGGCCGTGAAGGAGCCCTATCCTGACTGATTGTAGTCTATGAGTTAGGAATTTCAGGATCCAGTCGTAGAGGGAGGTGCTGAGGCCCAGGCCATGGAATTTGGAGATGGGAATAATTATGTTGAAGGTTGAGTTGCAGTCAATAAAAAGGAGTCTGACATAGGTGTCTTTGTTATCTAGGTGTACCAGGGCTGAGAGCAGGGAACTGGCGCCTGCTATGGACCTATTGCAGTAGGTGGCAAACTGTAGTGGATCCAGGTAGTCTGGGTGTCTGGAATTAATTCATGCCATGACTAGCCTTTCGAAGATCTTTATAATGATGGTGAGGAATAGATAAAATGCCCAGGAATAGATAATAAATGCTGGCCCAGCCAGCAATGCCCACATCTCATAAACAAATAAGAAAAACATCATTTCCATCTAAATAGCTTTGCACCAGTTATGTGATATCATAAAAATATAATTATTAAAGATGATTATAACCAGCATAAAAGAACAATTTGCTGCATTTGCATCTGGCCCACAATTAAGAATGCAAAACAGTAGCCATCGCAGGACTCTCATTTAAATAACTAGAAAGCAAATTTGCATAGTTGAGACATGAGCCTATACTAATTACCCTGAGTATTGCGAGTAGAGCTGTTTCTCTGTAAATATAATCCGCACCCTTAGTAACTGTGCTAGAGTTTAATTTAACCTTCTCGCTTCTTTAGAAAGCACCTGCTGAATATACCAATCAATGCCAACAATAACT